>CM076580.1:476557491-477090712 GCA_034641835.2 Pinus albicaulis
CGAAACTTTTTTTTTTTTGAAAAAAATATAATTAGGACAACAAACTAATTCTCCACATATTGTATATTTTTTTTTTTTTAGACATAATCGGTTGATGTATTGATTTCAAAAAGGGAAAATTGGGAGACTGAGCTCCAAAATTACAGAGTATTGAGATAGAAGCACAGAAAAGGAGGGAACCTTAAAGAGTCCCAGTTTCTGATCCTTCCGCTTGTGTTTGACTGTAGAGAGAACTAATCCGACATAGATGCGGACAAATTGGAATAGCAGGAGGCTGCATTTGTGAAACATGGTAAAACAAATGATCAACAGAACCTTCGGATCTGAAAAAGAGCGCCATCAAGAGCCTGATGGTTCTTGATTTGTTGAACAGAGATAGGATCAGTAGCTGCTGAAGGCGGATATCCGATTACCATTGAATACTTGAAGTGTATGACTGCATTAAGCGTAGTAGACAGACAGAGCAGAGCGTTCTTTATCATGGAAGAAAGTAGAAGGATTCAGCGTTGTTTCTGCTGAGAATGCCCTGAGGTTTAGAGCAGGCTCTGTTGGCGCAAGCGTCGGCCTCCTTGTTGAGGGAACGGAGGACGTGGATGAATCGAACTTCCTGCATTCGCTGAGTGAGTTCGTAGCATCGATTTAGGATTTGCTGAAGGGGTAGGTTGGCTGCTGTGCGCTTATGAACCAGAAGGCTGATAATAATGGCCGAGTCACCAATTACAGTGGCTGAGCGAATGCCAAGAGTTTGAAGTTGCAAAAGTCCTTGGTAAAGGGCAAGCGCTTCAGCTTTGTTATTGGATGTGGAGCCAAGACCCCACTCGTAAGCCAGAGCGATGTCACCATTGGCATTACGAATGAGGCCGCCCGCCCCTGCTTTGCCAGGGTTAGATTTCGATGCCCCATCGAAAAACAAATAGAAGGTATTGCGACTTGATAGCCAGTGAGCAAACTCCGTGTCTTTCATTCGTAGTTTCCAATTGCTTGTAGGATTCTTAGTTTTGCTGGAGTCGATTCTGTGTGGTCTATTGCAGAGGTCACGGTTGCTCTGGTCGAGCAGGCTCCCAATGTAGTTCCGCTCTTCGACAACAAGCCCTACCACATCGATGTTTCGCTGACAGTGGGTAGCTACTGTTTCCATAGCGAGACCTCTCGCCTTGCTATGTAATCTCCATATGTCAGTTCCCTTGTCTTTGAAGATTAATTGGTTACGCGCGAGCCAAATACGCCACAACATGGTATATGGAAGAGTGTTCCAGGCTCTTCTTGCAACATGATTATTCTTACGCTGCCAGGGGTAATTTGTTTTCCAAGAATGCAAGAGCTCAGCGACAGTGCTATGTTGGCTCCAGGGAAGAAGATCCTGCTGTAAGGCTTCTTTCCAGCAGGCAGTGGCATAGGAACAACTTATAAAAAGATGCTGGATAGTCTCCTCAGCTGCAGCGCAGTTTGGGCAGCGAGAGGGACCAGAGACACCACGAATTTTGAGGTTATCAGCTGTTAGAACTTTCCCTTTTAAAAGCAACCAGATGAAGAACTTGATTTTGGGAAGGGTCTCAGATTTCCAAACAGTTTTCCAGTGAGGCCATTTAGGCACCGGGTGATCTCTGTTGCAGATGTGTTGATAGGCAGCGTTGACAGTATAGCTGGTGCCTGAAGGGTCCCAGCAAAAGCAGTCCTCCTCATTTTGTTTTGTGGGAGCGATGCCGTGGAGATGAGCTTGTAGAGTGGCCAAACTGATGCTAAGCTCTTCAGGGGCGTCCGGAAGTTGCCATCCTGTCCAGATATGAGTTTGGAGATCCCATTTGGAAATCTGAGCCAGAGTATGGATCCCTTTGTTGGCCAGGCCAATTGCTTATAGGAGGATGGCCCATAATTTTATCAGCTCCTAATCTTATATTGTTTCCCCCCTTGGGAACCTTAGAGATATTTGCAGCGAGAATGGGAATTGCTTTTTTGCACAGTGCCCAGATTTTGGTACAGGCTCGGATGGGCATATCATGATCTAAGAGGAGCTGCCTTGGAAAATTCAAGTATTTGACTTCCAGCACATGTTTCCACCAAGTAGAATCTCCGTTGATGAACCTCCAGACAATCTTGCCACCGAAGACCAAGTTTAGAAGCTGTGGAGATCGTATCCCCAGCCCACCATGTTCATAGGATTGGGTGACCTGTTTCCAGTTGATGAGATTATATTTCCTTCGTTCAGTCTTTCCCCCTTGCCAGAGAAAGTGGCGGAGGATGGCTTCCACTTTATGGTGGAAGCTCACAGGAGCTTGCAGCAACAAGAATTGATACAGGGGTAATGAGGAAAGACCAGATTTCAGGAGGACAAGGCGCCCAGCTGGGTTAAGCCAGAGAGAGCCCCATTGTTGCACTTTCCGATTCATTTTGTCAATGATAGTATCCCAGATCTCAGCTTTCAAAGGACCCAGACTTACTGGCATGCCCAGGTATGAGAAGTGCCTCCAATCTAATTTGCAGGGGACCCCAAAAATGCTGGCAATGCTCTGAAGTGAATGGGCTGTTGCGTTCCATCCATAGATGCAGCTCTTGAGGTGGTTGATCATGCCTCCGGAGAAGTTCATAAATCTGTCTAAGAGTGTTTTGAAGCGGCGAGCTATAATATTGGAAGCACCTCCCATTAACAAGGTGTCATCAGCAAACTGTGAATGGTTTATGTTTTTGACTCCATTCCCAAATTTAATGCCAGTGATGAGGCCAGTGCGGCGTTTATGGTCAAGGGCCCGGCTGAAGGATTCAGCCATCAGAATAAAAAGGTAGGGGGAGAGAGGGCAGCCTTGACGTAAACCTCGTGAATATTGGAAGGAGGGTCCTGGTCTGCCATTAATGAGGGGGGAGATCCAAGGACCTGATATGCAGGCGTTAACAAGGTCGATGAAAGGAGGAGCAAACCCCATCTTTTTAAGGACAGCAAGAAGGAAAGAATGCCTTACCCGATCGAAGGCGTTGGCTAAGTCCAATTTCAGAATGAAACCTTTTTCTTTTCTTGTTTGGCTGGAGTGAATAGCCTCTTGTACCAGCAGAATGGAGTCGGAAATTTGTCTATTTGCGAGAAAGCCTCCTTGATTCTCAGAGATGAGGGAGGGAAGAATGGGTTTGAGGCGGGTAGCTATGATTTTGGACAAGATTTTGTAAGAGGAGTTACAAAGAGAGATGGGCCGGAAGCGAGAAAAGGTTGAGGGTCGGTTTTCTTTAGGGATGAGGGCAAGCTGAGTAGCATTGGTGAAGCCTCCAATTTTATTCTTGCGCTGGATCCATGTTATCATCTTGACAAGATCTTTTTTGATGGTCCCCTAGTGGGCATGGTAAAAATTAATGGGGAAGCCATCCGGGCCAGGGGCCTTGTCTGGCTGGAGAGCCCAGATGGCTTTTTGAATTTCGTCCTCATCAATAACCTTAGTGAGCTCTGCATTAACTTCTGCACTAATTTATGAAGGCAGGTATTGCAACAGATTTGAATAATATTCAGCCTCTCTCATTTCAGTTAGGAGCGTATTGAAGTACTTTGAGGCTGCATTTTTTATGGCTTCTTGAGAGGTGTGAAGTTGGCCATCCTTGTCAATGATGGAGGAGACATTGTTTCTGATTTTTCGAGCAGTGGTCTGTTTATGAAAGAAGGAGGAGTTTTTGTCCCCTTCTTGCAGCCACAACTGACGAGATTTGAGCCTCCATTTCTGCTCCTCCATACGATTGGCACGGTAGAGTTGAAAATAAATTTCGCTTTCTCTTGCTTTGTGGTCCAGGGATAACCCATGTTCCTCTATGGTGTGATGAATCTGTTCCAGTTTATATTTGATCTCAGCTTTGACTTTCTTCGGCTCTTTATAGTGGTTTCTGGCCCATTCCTTTAAAGCGCTTTTGGTCCTTTTTAATTTGCTTTCCCAGATAAAGCTTGGCGATCCTTCAATGTGCTGGCACCAAGTTTGTCTAACAATTTGATCTACAGCAGGCAGGTTGCTCCACAACGAACTGTACTTGAAGGGAATGGGGCCTAGTGGACTGTGGGTTTCGAGAGTTAATGTTATGGGATAGTGATCAGAAGCAGCAAAGGGTAGAATAACAGAGAAAGCTGTGGAGAAGGAGGAAATGAGTGAGATATTCACCAGGAACCTGTCCAGTCGTTCCATAATATTTTCCTTGCCCAATCTACGGTTATTCCATGTATACCTTCTGTTTTTGGGGGCGACATCAATAAGATCGTGGCCCTACATAATGGTTTCCAGCTGCGATCTATAAGGGTCGTGAATAAAGCAGCCTCCTTTCTTTTCGTTGGCGTGGAGTATGAGATTAAGATCTCCTCCAAGAACAATGCTGTTGCTATCTTCATTATCAATGTCGATTTGGAGAGAATTCCAACACAATGCCTTATCCCTGTAATGGTTTGGAGCATATACATTGTAGATGATAATTTTTTGGTTATTCATGAGGTTTTCTAGAGTGACTTTGACCCAGAATTAGTTGATAGTATTTGAATGGTGCTTCCAAGCAGTATGGTTCCAAAGAGTAGCGATCCCACCTGAAGCTCCTCTTGATTCACTGATGCTTCCTTCATAGTGCTTGAGGCGATCAATAATCCCTCTCATTTCTTGGTATCCCTGCTTTGTTTCTTGTAACAGTAATATTCCTGGCTTTTCCTGAGTTATCAGATCATTCAGAGCTGAAATCTTGGAGGGGTGCCCTAAACCCCTGCTGTTCCAAGATAAAACTTTCATCATTAGGTGAGAGGGGTACGGAGAGTTGCTCGCCCTCCCTTGATTTTGGTTTCCACATCCTTGCTGTTTTGACCCAAAATGTAGGTTTCAATAGGGTTTTGAGTGCCCATGGCTATATCTTTTTGGGCATTTTCTTCTCTTTGTTGTTTAGTTGATCTCCTGCCAGGACCATGCTTCCTGTGAGAATCCAGATTGGCCCCATGTTCTTTGACAGAACTTCTGGTAGATCTAGGAGAGGGAGGGTCGTGAGAGAAGGAAGGGGAGGGGTTAGTGGGGGAGGAAGGAGCGAGAGCGCTGTCCAGAGTTGGAGGCAGGGAGATGGGGGGGTCATCGTCAAGGGAAATGGAGTTGAAGGGGTTGGAGGACTCCAAGGGATTGGTATGCTCCAAGGATTTCTTAGGGGGAGAGGGCGGAGGAGTTGACGAGGAAGAATGATTAGGTTTGAAGGGAGCAGATTTGGGAGGAGCAGTAGCAAGCGAAGCGGCAGAGGTCTTTTTCCTTTTTACAGTTTCCCATTGTTTCTCAGGTTGACTAGAATCATCGATAGTAATTTTAGTGCATCGGTTGGAAAAATGACTGTACTCGTGACATACCTTGCATTTGAACGAGATTTGCTCGTAGTCCAGCTGCTGAATGCGTGTCCAGTCATCCACCTTCAGCTTGATTGCCTCTGGGAGACCTTTGCCCAGGTCTACTTCCACACATATGCGCGCACAAGCTTGCATATTATCCTTGGGCTCGCTCCTGTCGATGTACTTCCCCACAGCGTTGCCGATGGCGCGAACCGAGTCATCTCCCCAGCAATGGAGAGGGAGATGCGGAAGCCGGACCCAGACAGGGACATCACTCGGGATATCCAGCTCGGGGTCGAAGTCTGGCGTCCATTTGTTCAAATAAAGCCCTCTGGAGTCCATAAAATAGGGCCTGTTTCTGAAGATTAAGTCCTTATCAGCTTTGGTTTCAAAGTGAAAGGTGTAGTAACCTTTCTCGCAAAAGCGAATGGAAATTTTGCCGTTGACTTTATCAGCCTAGTTTTTCTCGATCCAACGTTGAACAGATTTAGGAGAGGGCCATAAACCTGTGAATTGCCCTATGAGACCCCTCTCAGCGAGGGAAAGGGCAGCCATTCTTGGCAAGGCTGGAGGCAGAACAACCTCTTGCAAGCCATCGAGCTTCTTGACGAACTTAGAGAGGGAAGGACGAGGGCGCTGAAGTGGAAGAGATTTGACGAGGGCGGAGAACGCAGACTGAGCATCGTTTCCCACCGAAGGACCGTCATGAGAAGCCATGGTCGGCCAGAGGCAAGATCATGAGCAGAGGGCCATAGGACCCAAAGCAGACGAAGAGGAGGGGCCGAACGGGGGCATTCAAGCAGAACCACCAAGGCCGAGGCCAAAGCCGGCAACACCAGAAAACGCAAGGCGGCTAGGTCTCGGCTGCGGCTCAAGTTCAGAATTCCACATATTGTATTTTTACTCCAAATCAAAATTCATAATTATTATATGAATTTTGAGGGGTGCAATTCAATAAAATAGGAAAAACTGGAAATTTCATCGATACATTTGGCCCAAAAGTGTAACCTATATTCATGCTTTCACTCTTATAGGACTACACACAAATGATTGACTTATGATACACCATTTAAACTAGTATATGAACAAGAAGTTGTACTACTCCTACAATTTTGTGAACATAGCAAGGATGTCATATGCCCTTAGGTATGACCTCATAATGGCCAAACAACAATGCAAGTTCCTTAATTGAACAAGTGGAAGAGGAATTTTCAATTTCACTACATCATCAATAAGTATGGAAGCAACAATAAAAGTCTTAGCATGATCCGGGTTCGTTAGCTACTGGATTTACCCATGATCTTTTACTTCTATGATGTGGTTATAATTGCACTAAAAAGAGCATTAAAAGAACATATATGCATGCTTTAAGCAAGATGAAACAAGAAAATAATCAACAAAACAAGAACATGAGACGTTGATAACAAAGTTCACGCAGTGTGGGATACGTCTCCGGGCCTGGTGTCAATATGGGGTAGGCTGCTTCATATAGTGTTGGAAATGGTGATGATGTACATGGACTATGTTTTCTATCATACACAGATATATGCCCTCAACATGAGTGGTTTGTCTCTCCACAAGACGTTTTGCTACATGAACTCTCACTCACAATAGGCCTCCTATCAACATGACACAATCTCACACCAGGTGACAATGAGGATCCCTTCATAAAGGTTACATAGGGATCTCAATCAAACATAACAATCCATGGCGAATACATCTCACATGAATTCGAAACATAGATCCTGCAACATACATCAAGCAGGGATCTAAACAACATATTACATCTCACAGTTAATGATCAAAGAAGCACATGACATAAATATTGCATATACCTCAACCCCTGAAGTTGACTGAAGAAGTGGATGCTCAGCTGCTGAATCTAGCTGCACCATCAAATTTGTGGTGTCAAGAGGCATAGATTGACTGTCCACACTTGAGAATCTGACACTGTCACTCCAACCTGGAAAATGGCCGAAAACTGGGAAGCTCTACTGCTGAAACAGACATCGCCATTGGATTCTTGTTGTCGAGAGGTATGGTTCCACCGTTTCCATGGCTCATGGTTCCACCCTCTGCAATAAAAAATTATTAATCTGGAAATTTGTGTACGTCCTCTGCTTGTGCTCCTCTGTTCAATCCACTGGCTCCTTCCTTGCTCTACAAAATGAGGTGTTTTTATATTGAAAAGGTGGCGGAATAATAAAGAGGTGGGTTGATGGTGCATTGGTAGCAACCACCGAAGGAGTTCGTGGAGGAGGCAGAGGGTTTGAGTTCAAAACCCACCCCGACCCATTTTAGTAACAAGCTGTTACACATTTTTTTGGTTTGAATTTATTTTGGTTGAAATTAGTTTTGGGTGTTGGTATGTTTTGGGACCGCCCGCTTGGGGGCCACCCACGTGGCCCAATGGGTTCGAACTCCGTCGGTCCTGTTTGCTATGCCACATCCGGGTGGGAATACCATATATAAATATGGTGGGTAGGGTCCACTCCATGCGGCCCCGACCCAACCTTTTTGACTCTTAATACATGACTTGATACATGCCATTGGGCTTCAGCCGGGGGTGGCGGGGTTTGGCCACCTGCCACCTTGATTTTAATATACATTCCGTTGTAATGAGTTGTGGGGTGAGGGGGGTGGTGGCCCACCACCCTCATTATATATATATATATATATATATATATATATATATATATATATATATATATATATATATATATATATATTAATAACAAAATAGTTGTTTTCTAATTTAATGAAAATAAGGGTCATTGGACTTTTTAAAGAGGCCACAATTTCGCCCATTTTCGGGAGCTAAGTTCCCTTCTGATTGAAATTAAATTTGTGGGAAACTTAAACCTGGCCCACTGCCCAACTCTGACCAAGACTTTGACTCGCTCTAACTTCTCCATACAAGATTGGATTTGAGATCCATTTGCACCGTTGGAATCGGGGTGACGAGCACATAAACCTGAACCTGGTTCAAGAGCAAGCTGGCCACTTTGAATTTTGACCATTTCTGAGCCCTGTTGATCTCCTAAGGGTGTATGGAGCCACTTGGATCAATCCTCCCCATTGAGGAGATTTTGGTCCACCAAAAGCATGAACATAATCTACAACTTCTTTGTACCCTGTCTGCACCACTAGTGTCCTGAAAGGTCACCCTTCATTCTCCTTCACCTTTGTCCTTCAGAGCCATAAGTAATGAGCCGACACCTGCATCCCCTGCAAACCTGTAGTACAATATTCTTACAAATTACATGCTTAATTACATGACCAGCTATGACCCAAGCATCCCATACTTTCCACGAGTTTATAACTCATACTCGGTGGTCAAGCTTACATTAGAATGGAATCAATACCCCAAATATCAATACAAGGCCAAAACATCATTGTTGCTTCATAAGTGATGGAAAACACATCATCACTTTTACATTTTAAATTACAACACATGATTTACAAAATAAGTCCATGACACACTACCACACCTAGAAAAACCATCTCTCACTTATCAAAGTGAATGGGTCATCTCTCGGTGGTGCATTTTCTTGTCGAACAATTGTTTCAACTGGTTCATATATGGACACTTTGTCCTTAAGACACTGCTCTGGATCGAGCGTCCAACACGTGGCTCTTTGATGGCCACTTCTATTGCAATGAATGAAATGAGTCTTACTCCTCCATACCTGCTTTACCTTCTTCTTTCCCTGGTGTGGAGAAGGTCTTTCATGCCTCATCCTCCTTCATGCTACCATTCTTTTCCAGTACTTAGTGAATACATGGTTATGTAATCCACAAAAAACTACATGTTTTTCGATGCTATAATTTATGTTCATTATTAGCAACATGCTTGTAATCAGAATGAAAACTAGAATATCGAGACTTGTTATACCTTTCCTGGTGGTATTTGGTGTAATTATGGCTATGAGAGCTTGCCTCAGCTCTTTCACTGCAATGTGCACTGTCATTGGATGATGGCGAAGTGTTCCCATCAATATCTTTCCCAAATGGTTTCAACCATGTATTGAAAGTTTCTGAAACCTTTAAGCATTGTCCTTCAGTGTATCCCAAACTTGTGAATAGAGGTCTCTGCACAACCTCCAATGGCTGAGTTATGCCTTGACCATTAACACCTAGTCCTCCTCCCTTATATCCCATCTTGGTAAGGAGTCTTATGCCAGTTCCTTTAATAGGTATCTCCTCATTTAAAACATAAATAATAGCATGTGAGGATGAAACTGAAGAGAAATCAACATTGTTTACCTCAACTGTTGATTCAGAAATAGGCGATGATGGCTTCTTTAAGCCTTCATTGTGCTTTAATTCCTCCAAAGCCTCTTTCATGACTCGCTATTGAAGCTGCAATCTCTACTTCTCTTCTCTCTCTTCTTGTAGAAGCCTCCTTAATTCAGCATCCTTTGCTTGAAGGCTCTGGTCGTTGTGCTTCAATTCTTCCAAGGATGCCTCTGCGGCTTGCAACTGAAGCTGCACTCTCTTCTTATCCTCTTTCTCCTTTCGTAGAATAATTTTCAATCCAACATTATCTGCTTGAAGGCTATGGTTGATCTCCTCATTCGAATGATGGGAAGATAATGAATGCAATGAATATTCACTGGAAGGTGTGGATGGAGCATTTCTTTTTGCTTCTTCTTTCTCTCATCTCTCATAAGCTTCATACATAATGTCCAACATTTTGGACATTCTCAGCATGGCCTAGTACATGTCTTTGTCGTCCTCCATTACTGCATGTTCAATCGTTGTTCACGCTCGCAATTCACATCAGCGAGAAGACCGCTTTGATACCACTTGATCTGGGTCCATCAGCTACCAGATTTACCCATGATATTTTACTTTTGTGATGTGGTTAGAATTGCACTGAAAAGGGAATTAAAGGAACACATATGCATGCTTTAAGAAAGAGGAAACAAGACAATAATCATAACATAAGAACACGAGACATTAATAACGTAGTTCACCCAGTGTGGGCTATGTCTCCGGGCCCAGTGTCAATACGGGGTAGGCCACTTCGTATAGTGCTGGAAATGGTGATGATGTACATGGACTAATTTTTCTGTCATACAAGGATATATGCCCTCAACATTAGTGGCTTGTATCTCCACGAGATGTTCCGCTACAAGAACTCTTACTCACAATAGGCCTCCTATCAACATGACATAATATCACACTAGGTGACAATGAGGATCCATTCATCAAGGTTACATAGGGATCTCAATCAAACACAACAATCCATGGAAAATACATCTCACATGAAGTTGAAACATAGATCCCGCAACATACATCAAGCAGGGATCTAAACAACATATTCATCTCACAGTTAATGATCAAAGAAGCACATGAAATCAATACTGCATATACCTCAACCCCTGAAGTTGGCCGAAGAAGTGGATTCTTAGATGCTGAATCTGGTTGCACCATCGAATTCGTGGCATCGAGAGGCATAGAATCGGTTATCCACACTTGAGAATCTGACACTGTCACTCCAATCTGTAAAATGGCCAAAACATGGGAAGCTCTGGTGCTGAAACAAACATCGCCTTTGGATTCTTGTTGTTGAGAGGTGTAAAATCGACATAAAATTTGTCAAATTTTTCCTCTGGAAAGTTTTGGGCCTCAACGAATCTTTTTGATGCCCTTAAGATTCCCTGGGGTGTGGTTCCATCGTCTCCATGGCTCATGGTTCCACCCTCTGCAATAAAAAATTATTAATAAGGAAATTTGCGTTGGTCCTCCACCTGCGCTCCTCTATTCGGTGCGCTGGCTCCCTCCTTTCACTGCGAAATGAGGTGTTTTTATATTGAAAAGGTGGCAGAATAATCAAGAGGTGGATTGGTGGTGCATTAGTAGCGACCACCGACAAAGTTTGTGGAGGAGGCGGATGGTCTGGATTCAAAACCCGACCCGACCCATTTTAGTAACAAGTTGTTGCGCATTTTTTTGGTTTGAATTTAATTTGGTTGAAATCAATTTTCGGTGTTGGTACATTTTGGGACCGCTTGCTCGGGGGATGGCCACATGGGCCAGGCGGGTTCGACTGTCGCCGGACCCGTTTACTATGCCACCTCCAGGTGGTAATACCATATATAAATATGGTGGGCAAGGTCCGCTATACGCAACCCCGACCCAACCTTTTTGACTCTTAATACGTGACTTGATACATGTCATTGGGCTTTGGCTGGGGGTGGTGGGGTTTGGCCACCTGCCACCCTGATTTTAATATACATTCCATTGTAAGAGTGGTGGGGTGATGGGGATGGTGGCTTGCCACACTCATTTTTTGTATTTTTTTTTTTCGTTTTAATAAAAAAATAGTTGTTTTTTCATTTGACGAAAATAAGGGTCATTGGGATTTTTAAAGAGGCCACAATTTCGCCCATTTTCGGAAGCTAAGTTCCATGCCGGTTGACAGTGAATTTGTGGGACACTTAAACTTAGCCCATTGGCCAACTTTGACCAAAACTTTGAATCACTCTAACTTCTCCATACAGGCTCAGATTTGAGATCCATTCACACTGTTGGAATCAGGACGATGAGCAATTAAATCTCAACCTAGTTTGAGAGCAATATTACCACTTTGAATTTTTACCATTTTTGAGCCCTCTTGATCTCTTGAGGGTGTTTGGAGCCACTTGGATCATGGAATGACTTACATATTGAAAGGAAGGACATCATACAATGATAATTGGTTCTACTACACAAAAATCAAATTAAAGGGAAGCCAAGGAAGTTGGAAACTGCTTGGTAGGGTCCATTTATAATTGAAGGCATTGAGATGACGTAATTTAATTAAGATCATTGCATGGGAATTTTTTCAAGAAAGTCACCAACAAGTTTTGATTAAAAAAATATCATCCATAACAATAATAAGAAAAAGAAATCCCCAACATAAGATGAAGTAGCACAATTTTAAGAAAAAATCAACTAGTAAGAGATCGTTTGAGTTATGACCATGGTTGGCTGTGAGGATCCAAAAGTGAAGAAAAATTTAGACAAGGTTTCCCAATAAATTCTCCATGAGGCAACTGAGAAAGGAAAGTCAACTCAATGGGAAACGACGTAGACAAGGGAATTCCTTGGGTCGAGTGTCAGTCCTTCCTATGTTGAAGCCATTACACAAGTAAAACATCACATGAATGAAGCTTTCAAGTGAAAGATCACAACAAATAAAAATATGGAGATAAGAAGATAATATATAAAACAATTATATGATCAACGATAGGAGTTTAACACTGTTAGGACTCGTTCCCCTAGCACCAGCAGAACAAAATAAGCATAAATATCCAAGCCACCAAAATCCATACCAAAGAAGTCATAAATAAAGTATCTCCCCCTATCCAAATAGGATAGACTTAATGAAAGAATTGTCCCCCGTCCACCTGACAAAAATTTCATTAGGGATCTCCTTTGGTTCACACTAAAAGACATAGAAGTCGACCTAATCATCTAAACACACATAGTCGATGTGCAAAGTGAGAAGGCTTGATTAGATGAAGAATGAAAACATGATTGGACTAACTCACCTAGTATGCATGGTAAATCGTATATTACATAGAGCCAATAAACTAACCAAAGTGTAGGAAAATACCAACTCCAATTTGAGGAAGAACAACCTGATGCAGGAAATAATGAACATCAATCAACCCAAAGTGAATAGTAGCAACAATCAAATATGGTAAAGTAACAACAAAAATAAGAGAAAAACAAAGAAATATAAGAACAAAGGTTAGTTTGTTCAAATGAAGATCCACAACAATAATTGGCTTCTCCACTCTATGACCAACTAATTGATCACCGAACCACACATCAAAAAAAGGAGCAACAACATTAAACTAATGATGAGAGCGAAAAGAAAATTAATGATCAATAGACTCAATAAAAATTGTTTGGATCACAAATAGAATAGGGGATGGCCAATAAGTCGATGGTCCAGCCACAATAGTTGATGATCCAAGATAAGGCCCTAAAGAAACCAACTACTCCTTTTCCCACATATTTAGTAGCACTTGGCCCACCAATGACTAACATAGTCAATCCAATAGAAAATACACTATTTTAGCCTCAAAAGCTAACATAGAAGCCTTATCATTCCACAAAAAATACATGTAAAATAAAGAAACACGAGGATAAAAGAAAAATTCCTAGAGCCTACATCACATTCTGACTTGAACAAGAATCCAACACACTAAAAAATAGAATCTTCGACCTAATTGGTTCCTGAGACAACCAAGCTTTGGACTAGTACAATCAAATTGCTAAGGATTCAGTCTCAATATGGTGAAAGTGCATGAGGGATAGAGTTAGGATTTCTATGAGAAATGATAAGTAAAAATCCATTTGTAAAGAATGTATAGACTTGGCAGAACAAAGGCTACACATTGGCTCACCAAGCATATATATTGATTGACTTGACTCATGAAACACTTGGTGTAACAACTTCTTGACTTAAATGTACAGATGCATGAATATAACTAGAAGCTTCAAGAAGAAAAAAAATGATTGAAAATCAACCAAACAACAATAGTTTTGTAGACATAATATACAAAGCTTAAAGAAAGAAGACAAACTTTGGAGGAAAATATAGAATGAATGACCATGATGAACACTATTTTGAGCAAATGAATTTCCTACTTTTCATCGATATGGATTTGAATAAAGGTTCAACAATCCTTATTGAAATATTTGACTTATAAAAGGGACTCAATGAATGATTCTCAAGCAATTGGAATTGTAAATCAGGGAAGAAAAGAGATTTAAGGCATAATTAAGTCAATAGGAGTGAAAAATGTTTAGACAAGGGAAGAAGGCACAACTTGGAGCTAGGAACATTGCAAAGCATTTGAACCAAGTAATACACAAAGTGTAGCATTTGTACATAAGTTTAATCTTGACTCGATAGAAGAATACAACACTTCAATCATATGCAAATTTTTTTACCTCACCCAAATGGAGTCACTCGAGGTGAAAGCTTAATATTCAATTAATGAATCACAAAGGTTTGGACAACAACTGCAAGGACTTGCACTTCATATCCAACAAATATCCTTCAATCAAATATAGGATCGACCATCACCACATCCACATTCAACATTGGATTTTCTCCCAAGGCCACGATTCCAATTTTTATGTCTAAGTGCTTCTGAGTCTAATTTTCCACATTTGGGACATTGAATTCACTCCAGTGGGAGAGGCAAAAGGATTAGACAAGTCATAAGGGCATCGAAAGGAGAAACATGTCAGAATATTGGAAAAATAAGTGCTAATCAATCAGTTTAATATTCAACTAGACACTTCCTAAAGAAATTATCGATCAACCATTGCAAACAAAAAAGAAATGGAACTAACTACTCATCATACAAAACAATAAGCTAAGCACAACCAATAGTACCACTGATATTTGATCCAATCAACATAGACCAAGTCTAATCAAGCATATAGACCACTTTGGCACCATATTGTTTCAACTTCATGATTTTCCAAAAACATTTTTGTAATAAAATTCTTTGTTATTTTGTAATGGTAAGTCTAAATCTTCCTCTTCTTTGGCATGTAAAAGGATTTGAGGTGGAGGGAGATGTTGGAAATGATAGCCAAATCTATTGAATAGAGTTGAAAATTGACCGTATTAAAGTGTAGTCAACTGAGAATGTAGTCAAGTTTGTCAGTCAATCAACTAAATGAGGTAGTTTAGCAATTGTAAATACACTGCAACTAAAAAATGAGTATAAAATGAGCATGCGTAATAGATAAAAAATAGTTAGTTTCTATTGTAGTGGTATTTGATAATAAATTTCTTATCCCTAGTCTCACTAGTCTGCTCTCATCTATGTGTGTGCTTGTTTAAGAGTGTCAATTTCTGTATATTACTATGTGCAAAGGAATACTAGTAACACATACACACAAACCCCTAGATTACAAGTATAAATGCATCATAACAAAGGGTAACTGTATACCTATATGTTGGTGAAGTGAATTACCTTTGAAGTGAAACTATGAGAAATAGTGATGAAGGGGAAAAATAGCCCCCCCCCCACCCAAAAAAAATAAAAAAGAAAAAAAAATCATACACATAGAACAAAGGCCAAAGTAAGAGAGTGCTTGAAACACTAAAATTCAATAGTGTGAACAACATGGAAAATAAACCTCATATGCTCTTGGATGATCTATGTGAAACACTAGGGAAAACTAGTGATATATGGAGCCTAAATGTAGAATTTGAGAATCATTTTACATTTGAGTTTGAGGTGGCCAAGTATTTATTCCATAAAGCTATTGTTGTTGACTCTAGGAGATTGGATCATCAATTTTAGATTATGCTTCTACCAAGTAACTATAGTGGAGCTAATCTATGCTTGCAACCATTTAGATTTTAGCTTTTGGATTTTGGTCTAGAAATCACCTCATATGGGGCATTAGTAAATATTGTGAAGTGTTGAGGCTACAATCATGCAATGTTACATGACTCAGAGCCTCAATAATTGCATGAGAGAGAAACTTTGGGGTTGCACAATTCTCATTAATTGGGTTTCTTAATGCACAAACAATATGGCATGAGAGTGCAGGGAATGATAGCATGATGGATTGGGGGCATCAACTATTGTTGATGTAGATTCTTATGATATGCTACAAGTATGTAGATTCCTGAAAATTTTCCAAATCCCCATGATACATACAATCCCAGAGTTATTGAACCTCATAATTGGGAGGTGGAACATAAAGACTATGTGAGTTGGAGGGGCAATGTTTGGAGTTAACATTGCATTATATTTATTTTGTCATCATATTATGATGAAATGGACCAAAAGACGACACTTCAATGCTAGAGGATGTTGAACAAATTAATGAAACATGTAATGCCCACCATTAAATACATACACATGCACCAATTTACAATGTCATTATTGTCTCATACTATATATATATATATATATATATATATATATATATATATATATATAACACTATAATTATGACAAACAATAAAAAAAATTAAGAAATATTATTTAAACATCCTTAACAAAATTGTTACTCAGTTTCAATATACAAATTCTCTTACAATACACCTAATCTTATGGTATTTTCCTAATCAATGCCTTTTTATTTTATCACTAACACTAATATTCAGTATCGCTTAGTTATTCATGTATTTGAACTCTTGTCTACATCAAATTCATAATTAAACATTAATGTAATTTCATTTAATGTACCCTATATCATTTTTTGTTTTCTCCCGACCTTAATATTTTAAATTAACCATATAATTATGGCATATTTTTATTCATATATATATATATATATATATATATATATATATATATTCTAAAATTAAGCAAACTCATTATTAAGGAAATAAAAAGTTACAGGGCACATGCAATGAAGCATTCAGAAGTAATATAAAATTCCCAAAAGACCACAGACCATGGCGGTTTACATTCAGTGCTCGAGAAATCCAGTCTCCACTAGATCTTAGGAACACACATCAAAAAAATAATAGCATTGCTCTCCAAAAAGGAGAAAACAACCCACCGATATCCATGTCCAAAATGACAACAATAAAAACTAGTACAAAATAAACAATTCAAAGAGTATGAACCCAACCGACCCAAAGATGAGGCCACCAGAGTAATACTAACTATACAAAAATACAAAAAGTTTGGATATGATGAAAATTGTTTAGCAGTAGCAATATCCACCCAAAAAAGAAGAAGTAATAAGGACCTCGGCAAAACTATAGAACTGTGTAGCTTAGATGTTGAAGGGTCTAGTGACTGACACACATACTATCATATTTAGTTTATGTTATGTGTCAGTTGTCCATATCCTGCTGAAGACCCTCCTTAGATAGGAGGTCTGCTGAAGTCTTTCGTTCCCTGTAGATATGAAACACCAATATAAAATCAAATGTCATATTCTAAAGTATAATTTATTCAATGATAGGGATCAAAACATGATTCTGACATCTCCGAGTTTTGTTGAACCAATTAATAACATTCTTGGAGTCCCCAAAAATTTGAGCCTTGACAATTTCCAGGTGTATGAGCCAACAAAGGAGCAATTTTAAAGATAGTAACTCAACAAGGTTATATGTCCTAGGGCCAATACCCATAGAGGCCCTAAGTGATCGATTTCCATTTATATGAATCACCAAACCAGAGCCACATCTGTTTTGTGCATCAGAGGCTCCATCAAAATAATCCCAAGGAATATCTGGATTAATCTGTTCAGGATTGATGATGCACGATGTCGAGGAGATTTCAATTTTAGGAAGTAGGTAAAAAATGGAGACACATTTAGTTGCAATCATGTTTGGGAAGGATTACAAGTATTTAAAAATACCTTTGTTCCTCGTGATACATAGACCCAAGGTAATGATGAGAGGAATGTTTTTGTTATTGGCATCTGAGGCCTCATTAATTTTTGCCAAGCATCTTCAACTAAAGTAACACACCAATTAGTCTTGATGTTTAGTAAATAAAGAGTGGCTTACCAATCTTTAATGGAAAATAAATGATTAAGAAAAGTATGATTAATGGATTCCTCCGAATCTTTACAATGGGTGCACCGACCAGGACCCTGTTTCCACCATTTTTTTAGATTATCCCAGGCTGGGACTTTGTTTTTGAGAACACACCAGAAAAAAAGTCTAGATTTAGAAGGAATTTTTAATTTCCACAACAACTTATACCACCAAAACTATTAACCCCTGCCTCTACTCTCCATCGAGTACCTATATCCAAAATTTGGAGCATAGTAGCCATTCAGAGCAAAGACTCAGCGAAGTGAATCTGACCTATCATAAAGCCTAACTTTTGTATGCCTCATATCTTGTATATAATTCATCCACTCAATGCCCCAATGTGGCTCCAGCTATAATTCATCCCCCATTTTCCACCCTTGGGAGCAAAATGACGTAGTCTCTGGCTTAGCAATATGAGAAAAGTGATAAAGCCATTTTGAATGAAGGGACTCTAAAAGCCCTTGGGAGAGAGAAAAGGACTCATTACATCCAACCGAAGGATCATTTCCTAGCGAAAACTTCTCCCCATTTCCCACATGCCAAGCCATAACATCTTCCACCAATTTGAACGAAAGTATAGTGTCTTTCCAAATCACTGATACATTTGTTGTTTCTTTTAAAGGATTGTGGATCCATTCCTCCAAAGGAGTAGGGTCAAGGTATTTGCGCCTCACCACCACAATCCATAGGTTATCTTCAGATATGATCCTCCAACCAGATTTAGCAACCAAAGACGTTGCAAAGTTTTGGATCAAGTCCTTTATCCCCCACCCACCCCTATCCTTGGGACAAAAATTTTTGTCCCAAGCAACCCATGGGATCACATGTTCCTCCTTAGCCCTAGGCCAAAGAAAGTGATTTCAGAGTTTCCTAACTTTTGACAGAACACCTTTAGGGACCCAAGTGAGTGCCATCTAGTAGACGAGAATAGAAACAAGGAATGACTTGATAATAACCAGTCTTCCAGCCCTTGACATCCATTTGTAGCTCCAAATATTTATTCTCTTCTCAATTTTGGTAAGCAACCAATTTTAGTCCTGCTCTTTGTAGGAATCAAGTTTAAGGAAAAATCCTAAGTATTTAAGGCTATCCTCCATCGGAAGCGCTTAAAAAGGTAAATTTTCCTCAATTCTTGCAATATCCACAGTTGTAAGACCTTCATAGGAAATGGGCGAATTTTGAACATTTATAACCATACCTGTAGCCTTAAGAAACTAATCCAAGGATGATTTCAGCTGATGAACCTCTTCCTTAGAGCCATTTATGAAAAGTAGGATATAACCTATGAAGAGAAAATGGGATATAAAAATATTAGTAACCACTTCAATACCTTTTAAGTTATCATTCCTCTTTTCCAGTAGAATAAGTTGACTTAGCCCTTCTGCAACGAGTAAAAACAGAAGTGGGGATAGGGGCATCCTTGTCTGGGCCCTCTCTGGTTGTTTAAGAAGGGAGAGGAAGCTCCATTTACAAGAACAACCAAAGACACATTTTTTATACATCCCATTAGCCAAATTATAAACCCATTACAGAAGCCCAGATGTGTTAATAGTAGTTGTAATAAATCCAATTGATCCTCTCATATGCCTTTGAGAGGTCAATTATAACAATCAATCCTTTCCTTTTTTATTTTTTAATGATGTGTTCCACCCTAATAGCTTCATGAATTTGTCTGCCATCCAAAAAACCAAATTGTTCTTTAGAAATATTGCATTATAAAATTGGCTTCAAATGGATGGCAATAATCTTTGCTATAATTTTGTAAATACAATTACACAGGGACATAGTTCTGAAAACATCAAAGGGGCCCAGAGCGTCCAAATTTGGGATTAGAGCAAGAAAGGCACAATTGAAAGGTTTGTGGATTCCTCCCCTAACCCTAGATTCCTCCACCACCTCCACTAAATATTTCCCAATAAGATCAAAGAAGTTCTCGTAAAACTCCATTGTCTAGCTGTCCAAACCAGGGCTCTTGTCTTTTTTCATAGTATTTAATACATGTTCCACCTCAAATTTAGTAACATGTTCCATTACAATCTCATTTTCCTCCTCCTCGGCATATATAGGAAAGAGTTGAGCCACCCGAATGACTTCAACAATAGTGGTTCCTTCTAAAGGCTTGTAAATATTTTTGAAATGTTCTCTTCCTGTTGTGGCCAGATCTCTAAATTATTTTTCCATTCCTCCTTCTAGATTCCTCACTTCCCAAATAGTATTTTAGTTTTTTATCCCCTTTGCATAGTTCTGGAAAAACTTAGTGTTTTCATCTCCTGCTGAGAGCCATATCACTCGAATTTTTAATCTCCATTGTTCTTCACTATCATTTAAAATATTCCTCCTTTTAGACTCTAATGTTTTAAGCCTTTCCCACTTCTTCTCAGATTCGTAACAATCTGCCTCTGGGAATTCCATTCTTCCCAAAGCCTCCTCAATGCTCTTCGATTTTGCTTCCTCCTTCAACCTTTTCTCTTTTTCCTAGATAATCGTTTTTTATTTCAGAGATTTGAGATTGGCCATGAAACACTGAGCATCGAAAAGATTAAGAGACCCATCCATCAACCTCCAAGAGTCTTTAACAAGGGATATGTAACTAGGATCTTTAAGCCACCTTGAATTGAATTTGAAATGGGATCCAGACTTTTTGTTAGGTCCAGAAAGCTCCAGCATAATAGGAAAACGGTCAGATTCCCCTCCAAATCCCACCCATTTCCTGAAGCCAATGTTACCATTTAAAAAGTCATCATTTATAATAAAACGATCCAATATTTTTTCCACCCTTGCTACTACCACTCTCCTATTCCTCCAAGTGGGAGCTAACTTGATAATATTTATGTCAATGAGCCTGTTGTCTCTAATTGTATTTAGAGAAAAGTCTGCAAGAGCGTCTGCTTGTTCTTAAGGGCCCCAAGTTTCTGACATACCAAGAGAAAATTCTAGGTCCCCTCCCACCACCATGTTGGGAACCTGCATATAATTGTTTGCAAATAGATTGTTCCAAAATTGGACTCTCTTCAGAATAGGGCCATAGATGTTGATGAGAGTAAAAGATGAGCAGAGTTCAATAGAGTAAACCTCCAACCCTAATACCGACTCAGGGCTCTAGAATTTATTTAATTGTATCACACTATCATGAAGACCCAAGGCGATACCACCCGATATAACTCTCGCATCCACCGTCACCAGGGACCAACAAGGTAATTTTTTTCCCAGAGAAGTCTAGACATAAAAACCCAAACCCATGGTTTCTTGGAGCATAATTACATCAAGATTGTATTGATTTATAAGTGACTTCAAGGCTATTTTTTACAGTTGCTAGCAAACCCAAGAAAATTAAAAGACATAATAATCAGTTGAGAAAATTGGTCGGGGCCTGAACTTCTCTAAGCGCCCCTTTTAGTGAACGTTGTTTCCCATCTGCTATGTCTAAGTTGAATTTTAATTGAGACTTCGAAAACTCAGTTTTACTACCCCTGGTTTTTCGAGGCTTGTCTAGCTTTGAGAAGATCCCAAACCCCCTACAGGCTCATCAGGAAAATTTCATTTGTCACTAGGCCGAAGGTTATATAGAATTTTATCAATCGAGAGAGTTGGAATAGAGGTTAAGATATTGTCCATAACGAAAGATAGATTATCAATGCAAGGAGAAAATAATAAAGAGGGCCTCGAAGGACCATGTATAGGTAACACATTTAACAAAGAGTAAAGAGATGCATGTATATAAGTGGGGGTACAAGTAACAGTTCCAACCTGTTCCAGTGAAATATCTACCGAAACAAGGCCTTATGGTGGAGGAGCTAGTTCAGGAGCAATCACGACTAGTCCCTGAGCCTCCTGTAGAGGAAGCTGCTCCAATGCCTAAGGCCTTTCCAATTATGTTGCTTGAGTAACATACCCCATCATCTCCTCCTGACCCCCAACTTGATGTTATTCCACTCCTTCCATTTGAATGGGTTCATCCCCTTCCATATTTACCCAACCCACCTTGCAGGAATTATCCCACATCCTACATATTCTTTTGAAGCCTCGTGGGAAGTCCCAATCCAGATGTCCTTGTTTGTGGAAACAGTGACACCGAAAGGGTAGATGTTCATAGTCGATAATTTGACAAAAATATATATATTTTCCTCTACAACTGCATTTCATCCACAAGTCCCTCCCTCAGGTTCACTCTTACCAATAATCATGCCACATTCCTACAATTTATTACCTGATATGAAATATTTGCCTCCAAAAAGGTTCCCAATATGTTTCCAATCCCCCTATATATGTCTTCTATATATGTCTTCTGAGCAAAGATGTGGAGGGAAAAATGACAATATAACCCATGCATGGATTTCCTCTACCTTTTCTCTTTGTGCATCGAAAAGTGGCGACCAACGCTTAAATAGAATAGGTGATGTACCAAAACCCCAATTGTGTTTTAACACCCACTCCACCGCCTCATTACAGGTGAAATAAACCATAAACCATAAACCAACCATTGGCCAGTGTGGTGAAAAGTTTCACTCCCTGACATCTCACCCCAAGAGTCTTTAAGCCAATCTACGATATAATGTGCAGAGGGATATTTAACTCGTGCTTTCCCCACTAGTATGAGTTCTGATGCCTCCATGACTTCATATATCTGAAGTTCCATCCCCAGGACTATATTCCACCTTCCCTCATTTCTCTTGTATGTCTTACCCTTCTTCCTTTTTTGACTCGCTTGTCTGTCAATCACTTCCTTACTGTTGAAGGGGTTGTCGCCTCGTGTACTAGTGTCATATTCTGAAAAATACTGCACATGCCCCTTCTCCTTATGTTGCGTGGTAATTATGAGGTCTCATGTTCCGTACGTATTCTTCTCAGAGTCATCGACAGTTCTCGGAACAAAGGCCCTCTCCAAGTGAGGAAAACCATCACTGTGTGCCTCCTCGCTGAAGCTATGAGTAACATCATCATTTTTGCAAAAATGTTGTTCAGACACCAGGTGATATGTCAAAACCTTCACCAATTTTTGAAGACCTTCATCCATCTCCATAGAGCTTAAAATCCCTTCTAAATTGTGAGTTGATTGAAGCTCTGTTTGAGTTTAGAAAAGGGTGATACGAACCCCTCAATTCAATCACTGTATTTTTCCATGGAATTATCGAGCCCTACCCATTTGACTGCTGGCTATTTACCAGGCATGCCTTCAGGCCTTTATTCTTCGTTAGACTACTATGTAGAAATATATCTTCCAAACCTCCAAATAAATAATAAGAGATGGAGTTTTTTGAAGGAGAAACATAACTTACATGTTCTCCAGAAAGTTCGACATCTGCCTAAAACGCCCCAATGTTCATAATTCCAAAAATTGCCTGAAAATTGGAGTCATTCACAACTTCCTTTGTGCCCTCACATGTTCCAACTGTCGGTATACCAAAACCACCTTCTGGGAACTTCGCAAGATGCATGGCGCTACTTATGACAGCTAGAGTCCAAGCTGGAGCCTTCACCTTCGTCAGGTTATGTTCCGTAAGCTCCATACCCCAAAGCGTAAAAATGTCTTCTGCCTCCGGTTCTAAGTCAACAGACTCCGTTGGCTTCCCCATACCACCAGAACCCGACTACAACTAACTGAGAATGATGTGGAAAAACACAGAAATTCAAAAAAACAATTCCACAGCAACGTTAACCCCCGAGCTCGACCGTGTGAGAACAAGACAAAGCAAATGAGAACACCAAAAGACTCTGGTAATTCCTGTTCAACCCTCAATTAAAATCATTTCCATTCGCAAATTTGCTTGTAAACCCATGACAACCACCGTAATGACATTTGTGTGATTAAGCGCGTCGTGTGGTAGGTCATCTCTGATCACCGTTTGTCGCATTGTGATCACCCTTTGACTTCATGGCCACACAGAAAACCTTGAAGCATACCTGATTCCCTCCTTGGTTTCCCATATTCGCCCTAGGGTTCATAGCTCCCGCCTCCTTACGACCTGCGTGTTCACCTTACCATGGATCATAATAGGAGGGAAAATTTATTAGAGAATATCGAGAAATGAGATTGTTTAAATGTTATATGTTTTTTCATATTCTAAAATTAATAAAACATACCATAATAATATATAATTACTTTGTATGTAGCTATTTTGTATAATTAATAAATGAAATTCAATTTATAGTGTGTTCTAGATGATTATTATGGAACAGATGCTATATATATTGAGAATTATTATATTGAACTTATTGTGTAATATGTCCATGGAGATGTTATATTTTTGCTAAATTACTCGAATCAAATACCGATAGTTAAAATTGACAGCACTTAACTTGTGAAGCCTATTCATGTGTGCTTGTGTCCAGTATAGTAATGTAACTCAAAATAACCGTACAACTTGTTTTTCGTAATTATTTAATTAAGTTTTTAGGTTTTAGATTTTCTGGGCATATTTTCTAGTGTAATGTATCTAGAATTTGGTACTAGTTTAATTTGTCTAGAATTGGTATGGATTTGTTAGAATCACAAGTTTGAGTTGTGAAATCTTTACAATTAAAGTAATAAGATATTTTTCAGTGTATTGAATCCATATTTATAATTAAAAACACATTTTAAAGAGCATAAAATTACAATTTGATCAATAAATATTTTTGTAAGATTCCCATCAATAATACAAAAATAGTTAAACAACACTCATTGTTAACAATTTGGCTAATTGTATGGAACTTAGCTGATGTCTGTATTATGTTAAAAAAATGTTTCGACTCCAATAAAAATTATACCGAATTATACTAAAGTGTAATTCTTTGGTGGAGATGATTCAGCCTGATCATTATAAATTGGAGGAACAACAATTATCATGTCTTATTAGAGAAAAGAACGGTGAAATATTGTATTAGAAGAATAATAGGTTTCATTTCAGTGCGTCGACCCATTAGCGATATTTAATAAGTTGTAATGTGGTTATTTCTAATGCTAATTTTCACCTTAGTTCATGGTCCGCACATATGAGGGGCACACACATCCAATTGAGTTAAATTTCCATGCCCGATTTCTGTTTTGATAGTTAACACATCTACAACTGCCATTGATAGCCATGGATTTCCATTCAAGGCATGATAAATATTAAGTACTATGTAGTAAGTTAATTATTGGTTAACTATCTTTGCATTTTGTCCATTGGATGAGAATAAAGTGGCATTCAATAGACAAGATGAAAAGGAAATGAACAACCATTTACTTACTACATGATGCTTAATATTTATGGTATTGTGGAACATGAGTATCACAAGTATCACTCAGACTCTTTTGAAAAGAGGATTGATAGTAGAAAATTTAGAACCAAGTCCTTATCGAAATCTTCCCAAATTATTCCACATCACATATTCAATTAACATCTAAAGTTGCCTAGAGAGAGAGAGAGAGAGAGAGAGAGAGAGAGTCAACTATTAACTCAATGATTCACAATGTGTTCACTCCTATAGAACTATTTACTTGAATGTGATTGGGCACCATTGTATAGTTTAACTAATCTAGGTTAATATTTGGGACTTGAATTAAAAAAACCATTTTAATTATGGCCAATCAGGCTAGGTTTCGAGGACACTACCCGACCTAATCCATCACTTAAAGTTTATAATCAGAGAGAAATTTTGAAGTTGAGTGATATGTCAAGTCCTTGGATTATCAAAGGAAAAATGAAGTTTTAGCAACTAGAACAATTTTGTAGGGATTGTTCCATCTGAAATCGAATGTACAAGGAGAGAAAACCACTGGGGTTATTGGAATACTAGCACTAAATGCAAGGTATTTTGAAGTTGGAGGATTCATTTACCTCATTAAACTTCGATTGTTGCAGAACCGAAACAGATATTTATGCAAGAGGAGAGTTCCATCTGAGTGATACAATATCTCTGCGCTTATTAACACAAATTCCTTCATTAAGGTTGCACTACAGGTATTGAAGTGCAAGAAAAATTTTAAATGCATAAACAAATTAAGGTTGAGTATTTTTTCTTACAGAAAAGAAATGGTAGTCAAAAGAAAATGGAGTGGCATCTAGATTATTATTTGGACATATTAGTATGTATAGAAAAAAATTGAACAATGAGAAAATCATGACCAGTAATTCCCATAAGCTCAAAGCAGTAATTTTTTTTGAATATCTTGATCTTAAGATGAATAGTGACAACTATTGTTATTCAATCCTCAATATTTCCTAGAGCAATCCTCTGAAGTTACTGATTCACCACATTGAAGAAATTGGAGCCAAATGTATCATAAGCTGTATATAGATTAGAGACAGGAAGATTTGATTGGTCATCATGATTACTTTCTGTAAGAAAATCAAACTAGAAACCAAATTTAACTGTATATTAAAAATTGATCTCAAAGAATGATGTACACAATGTATATATAAATACATGCAAGAAATCATTGAATCGATTTCTAGGCCTTCTTGGACTCTAATAACCACTCACCATAACACAAACTAACCCAACCTTAATCTTGAGGATTAGCTCTCTAACATTCCCCGCTTAATCCGAAGGGATGTATCAAATTTAAGGAATGACAGCTCAAAATGAAAAAATGCATCTCAACCAAGAGCTAAATGCATATCAAAAATGGTTTTCAAGGATAACCACAAACAGAAGATGGTGGTTTTGAAGAGAAAACCACAAACGATACCCACGTATGGAACCTTCATAGCAGTTATCAAACCAATAAAAAATGTGGTTTTAACTTTTAAGGTGGCCACTAACTCTGGAAATATCAATGTAGATCCTCGAACAATTCTGAATCTGGAAGTGCTCATTCACAAAAAACTCATTCATAAAAAAATGAAGTCTCTCTTCCTACAACTCTAGTTCTAATTGGTACAGGTTGTAGTTCAGTCTCACTTGTGGATATCTGACTCAGACTCGCTTGACATCTTCGAACCTATAGCAGACCATCAATAATTACCACCTTGTCAGATACAGGGTGAGAAGATGAAGTATTATTCATCACTGCAAGGCTGGTCAACACTCTCGAACATATCTTGCGGTATGACCTGTAAATATTATTGGTTGTTTTCGACCAATTCCAAGAAGAAATCCATCCAAATTTTAGTTTCGCTCTTGTAGTATTATTATTTCTGTAACATCTGATTGAATGGTGATTTCCCTTTCCACAATGCTCACATGGGTGAAGATCAAAACATTGATCTTTCACATGTCCAACTTTATTACACTGTTGACATCGATCGATTTGTTTTGGAACAATGCCATCGAGAAATCTAGCAATTCAAAATTGTATAGGTTTAGAAAAACCAGGAACATAAAAAGAAACATATTTATCATAACTAGCACTAGTTCAGTTTTTGTTATGTGTAATTTATTCCCAAGGTCTTATAACAGGTTTCACATCAATACTTTTAACTACATCCAAATTTTCTCCTAAAATGGTTTCATTACACTTTAACTGCTATTTGGAATTAAGATCGGCTTAATGTACTTTATAATCAATCTAGAAAAAAATCAATTGTCTCCAATGCATCATGTAAATGGATTGTAATATCAACAGACTTTCTTTGATGATATTTACAGTTTCATCAACAATAGATTTGATGAGATTGTTCAAAATTTCTAATACATTCTTAAATTGAGCCATTTTAGTCAATCTCAGGTGTTAGGATCAACCAAAAATGCACCAGATAATAGATAGTGACATGATCAAATAAAAGTGGAATTGATGTAACCAAAATGTCCTCTTCTTGCTGCCAAACGAATGTAGCGAGTACCACAACATTTAACTTCCCTCCATGAATATTTCTGGCCACCGGTTTCTAAATCGAATTCGACTTCATAGTACATAATTACCTCTTTGCTCGAAGTTTAACACAACCAGTCACTGGTCTAAAATTACATTGCAATGACTTCAAATGAATTCTATTTAAATGACCGCAATCAACGTGTCCCATCTTTACGTGTAAGAAGTGATCCGCTCCACAAAAAATCAAATCAACATTCAACAATTTCGCAACTCTCCACATCAAATCAAATTTTATAAATATTCTTTAGGTCAAATAGAATATAAATTTCAAAGCAATGCGTTTCAAACACAAGTTTCCGCAGACCTCTTCAATTCAATAGTTCCTCATTAACCACTTCCTACAAAGTTTTCTCTTGCACTATGTTGAGCATATGACTTGCCTTGATCTATGTTTCCTCCAAATTATAATGTTTAACATTAAAAAATCCTTCAAATAAATTTATGTCATTGATATATCTCAACCATAAATTCAATTGGAACACGATTTATACCCACTACAAAAACTATACTCACAATGCAATATATTCAACACATGTACCTAAATATATCCACATGATCTCAGTCATCTAGATTTGAATCTAAATCGTTGTTCCAGACGTCAGCTTCAATTATATTATATTGATGGTTTTGGATGTTTCCCAGTAGCAGCAACGACAAATTTTGAAAGGACATGAAGAATGAGCAAACAACAACGACGTCTGTTACACAACATCAAACGTACATTCTTAAATACTGTCAAATGCGGCTTACAAGTTAGCAGCAAGGAATATAAGTAGTGATTATATTTTTATTAACTTTAATTGTGTGAATGGTGTCTTTTTCAATGCTTGTATTTCGACTTCATTTGAAATCTCATCAAAAGTTCAACACACATAGGTCATATAATGAACTTGATGTCGAAAACAAAGAGATGACTATACAAAATGACACCTGAAACTCTAGCTGTAATAGGAACATGGTACGTAGGAGAGTCTGCTGCCTCTAACTCTCTGTCATGACCAGACTTACTAGCTCTCTGTCATGACTAGGCTTCTGAATATGGTATATGCGGGGT
This sequence comes from Pinus albicaulis, assembly GCA_034641835.2. Taxonomy (NCBI): domain Eukaryota; kingdom Viridiplantae; phylum Streptophyta; class Pinopsida; order Pinales; family Pinaceae; genus Pinus; species Pinus albicaulis. Next base: position 476,586,164 of record CM076580.1, read on the forward strand.
TCCAAAAATTTAACAATTCATCAACTGGTCGTTTCCACCCGTTATCATGGTCAGATTCTCAGAGGTCGAAAACCAAGCTATCCTATATTTGTAGCTTCGCTTCACCAACTGTTAGTATGAATCCTTTGTCGAAGTGTACGAAAAAGGACCACTTTAGCTACGCATAAATAATAGCCCTAACAACAAAAGTGGCTGCCAATATCTTCAGATCTGCGGTTAGTTATACAAGAAAAGAGCTGCAAAATACCAGATCTACGCATGAAAAGACATTAAGCAGTAAAAACAAGGGTTTGCTCCATATACCAATAGACAAGACAAAAACAATTTTTGAAAGAATTTTTGTATTAATAGGGCACCTGTGAGGAAAACTAGAAGGAGTATCCAATTCCCCTCAGTGGGATGGGTTCTTGGAAGTCCTCAGCACTTCAGATCTAAGATTTCTCTCTCTAGTTGATGTAGAAAACCCAATGCAAAGAGTAGAGCTCAATGGGAGCAAATGATGAAGATGTGTGACCAAGTGTATAGATCCAGAGTGATCTAATAGGCAACAAAAGGTGAAGAATGGTAGGAAAAACCCTCCTATTTATAACAAAATATTGGGTCATTCTAGATCTTGGTGCATGGGTTAACCATATCTAGATCCACTTTTTATGGAATATTTTATTATATTTGTTGGAGGAAAAGGTATTTGACTTGGGTCAAATCCCTTAATTTGTCAAAAATAAATAAATAAATGATTTATTTATCTTTTTAAGGAAGCGGTTAGAAGATAATCAAATAAATAATGATTTATTTAATTATTTAAGGAAGTGGTTGAAAGATAATTAAATAACTAGTGATTTATTTAATTATTTGTGGATGATTTGGTCATATTTAACAAGGAATATTATCTAAATAATGTTTAAATAATTATTCCTAGAAAATAATAAGATAAACAAAGGTTTATCTAATTAATTTCTTTGATTTTGGGTTAAACATGACTGGGAATAATAATTAAATTATGGTTTAATTAATTATTCCATGAGAAAAATCAAACAAATATGGGTTTGTTTAATATTTCCTTTTGGGGTTTCCTGTTTTAACATAGTGAAAGCAGTTTTACTTAGGGTAAAACTGGTCTTACATAGTGTACTTGGGTCCATCTAATGATAATAGGTTAGATGACCAAAAAATGGTGTAACAGATTGCCCCCCAGCGTGCGAGTGTCAGGAGCAAATTGTATGACCGAAGTACGTTGTAAGAACTTAATCACCAGACATCAAGAGGGAAGTCAGAGAGAGAAATGTGAGGTAGACTAAGGTGCTGAAGAACTAGACCCTGAGGAGACGAGACTTGCAGGTGCAACAAGTCTCTTTTTATGAGAGGGTACCTGTGCTAAAGGCGGCGGGGGTGGCATACCTATGCCCGCCGAGACAAAGTACAAAAGAATAGTGTGTCCAGTAAACAAGGGACCGAACCATAAAGTACAGCCGGCATAATCATGAGCCAGATAAAAATACAATGAAAAATCCCACATACATGCTGTGCATGGGATAACAGCCAGGACTTATACAATAATATCTGAGTACATGAGATACAAATACAACCCAAATGCCCCCTGTAAATGGGGAAGGGCTCGCAAAATACGGCGATACATCTGCAGAGTCGAAGGCGGCTGCCAATTAGCCTACGGCCAACATGTGCCAAATACTGAAGCTTTTCGAGGCTGCAAAGAAGAGAGATCGTCTAGGGCATGTGGGGAGCCTGCCAGGCCACCCTCATGAGGGTTGAGAGACATCTCACACACACAAGGGAATCATCGAGTACAGCTGTGGATCCTTTGAACCATCAAGTATGCGAATCTCGATCATGCTGAAAGGAGCTGGAGAAACAATCAAGTCAAAGGGAAATGAGAGATCCCTTGGCCTGATCCGAGGCACCGAACAAGAGTGGAAGCTGGAACCAAGGTACACTGCCCTCTAGACCTGGCTTCTGGAATGAAAGTGCTGATGTCGACAGAAGGAGGTCCGCCATAGTTGAGGGAGTGAGATGTCCCCAACTAAGGCACGAGAGAAAACAGTAGAGCGACGGACAGACTGACACTAATGATGAGAGTGAAATGGAAGGGACTGAGTAGCGAATGGACGACTTCCCTTGGTAGAGCATAAAGGGCATGAATGACCTGGTAGTGACTGACGCAATATCATAAGGGATAGGGGACAGTGGGACTGAAGGCCATAATGTGTGACACAAGAGAGAGACCAAGCAATGAATGGTGGAGGGCTATAGCGGGGTACAAAGGGACTCGGGATAGACTCCATGAATGCGATGATGACTCAACTTGGATGCTTTAAACAAGGGCGACTTGATGGTGTTGCCACACAGTAAAGGCCCAATGGGGGACCATGAAAACATGAGTACAAGATGGTAACTCATGACGAAAATCGACACGAACAAAGACAAGTAAGGAGGCAAAATGGTGCCCAAGTACAAGTGTTGTAAGTGAGGAAGTTCGATTTGAAGGAGAGGTGAAGTGATCCTTCTTGGACAAAATAGCTCCTGGCGAAGGATGAAAGTACAAAAAAGATGTTGGCTATCTAAAAGAACATAAAACACACATCTCAGAAGGGAAATGCTAAGGGTAATATTTCTTAAGATAGAGTGCATTGCGAGGATTAGGAAGAGGATTGCCTTCGAAGTCCTCTAAAAGGTATGCCCCCTTACCAAGACCCTTACTGATGACGTAAGGGACTAGCCATAATGAGTCAAGGACATCATGGGCTTGGTCACATACTAGAACAAGGTCGCCTTTGAGGCTGGACTTTTCGGTCATATTGAGCTTTGGTGCGTTTCTTGGCCGCTTCCATGGTTTGCCATGCAACACGGCGGTCTTCAGAGGCATGCTCAGGCATGGTAAGTCGTTGTTCTAGAGGTTGGTTGTCAGGGAGAAGTTCAACAGCCAGATGAAGGGAAGGGATGTCACACTCGATTGGTAAGACAGCCTCCTCTCCAAAAACGAGGTGAGGAGGGTTATGGTTGAGGGGCATAGGTGCCCCCGAGCATGGTGTGGTCATGCCAAAATGTATTTAGAAAAATGGGAATCTAAACACATTTAAATGATGTGGTGTGCCATTTGTTCTCGTTATGGTTATGCAGTTTGAGAAAGGAAATGGAGGATTACCAATCTCTTTTGGTACTGCATATAGGGATCAAATGGACTTTAAGTTTCCGAGTTGGCATACCTAGTGTCACTATCCCAAAAAGAGGATTTGGAGATAATGAACTGATGCTCTCGTAGAAAAGCTATAGGTTGGTCAACCATAATGTCTAAGAGACTGGGTTGCTGATGTAAGATGAGGGAATGATAAGGGGTATCATCCCTAGAGTGATCTGAAGTGATATGGGACTCTAGAGGTTCTTCTAAATGTGGAAGAATACTGGGACTAAAGTCAACACGACCAGATACACTAGGAGAGTTGTGGAGAATTGCTTCTCTTGGTCTCTCAAATGTGGGTGCCCCCTTACCCAAACAGTGGGTTTCAATGTAATGGCCACAAGGTGGATGTGGTGTGAACGCATGGGTTTGATGTAAGGGGGAATAGATAAAGTCAGGGGTGGGGATTTTTTCCATAATGTCGTCATCGCGATAGAAGATGGGGTGACTGGTGGAAGAAATACCACCTGACGTGGTGAAGTGACCGCAATCATCATCATGATAAGAGAGGTTCACATGCGCATCGTCACAAGGGGTGACTGAAGAGTAAGTAGATAAAGGATCTACCGATGTTGAGCCCAATATGATCACTGAAGGAAGGTCAAGCGAAACAACAGGGGAGGATTCAGATGGAATGTTCCCCGAGGGTCTCATGGATGATGATATGTAAAAAATGCTGGACAAAGGCTTCGTCATCTCGACATCAGGAGGGGGAATGTCAATGGGAGCAGTCATATCTGGTAGTTCTGCTGAAGCATAATGCGCAAATAGGGGAGAGGTGGACTCATTGCGCTTGGCCTCGAACTGGTGGACCGCGACGATAGAGGTGCGGAAGTCCTCGAGGCGGGGACAAATATGGGTGTAATGGCCATGAAGATCACACAAAGCACAGGGGTGGTTGGTGTGAATAGTCTTGGGGTTCTTGGCCACGGTCACGGAAGGAATAGAGGCTTTTGGGACCGCGGACTTAGGGAACGTGACATTAACCATGGGCTTGAGATGAAGCAATGTAGGACAGGTATGGGAGGCGTGACCGAAAACATCACACAAAGCACACTGGATGGTATGCTTTGGAGGGTTTGAGAGGGCTTGGGTTTTATCGAAGCTGACCTTGTTCTTTGATGTGCCCCCTTGCGAGCTTTGCCATTCTTACCCGAAGCGGTCGCAACAGGAGGTGGTTCCTGTTGAGGTGACTGAGGCACTGATGCAGCGGGAGAAGGCATGGGGGCCGGTTGAACCGGGGTCAAAGCAATATAAGGTTTGGGTTGACCAGGCGGGGTTGCGGCTGGAGGATCATGGTACCAGACGGGAATCCCAAGGGTCAAGTTAGGAAGAGAGAGGGTGGCCATGACCGGTACCGTGTACACTCCTAGTGGGGGAGCTAGGAACGGTATACGCCGGCGGATGACGGCTAGGGCTGACTCAGGGATGGTTGGGCCGGGGGCAGATCAGGAGGATAAAGGGGTTCGGGGATACCAGCTGTAGGGGGAGGGCCAGAAAGAGGAGGTCCGGCTGGCTGAGATGAATGGCTAGGAGCGGGTTGCGGAGGACGGGGGGGAGGTTTCTGACTAGCCGAGGCAGGCCGTTTATGGGCATCCTGAGACGATTGCATCATGCAAACATTCGACAAGCTGGGATCAGTGACCGGAGGAGGGGGAGATTAGGAAAAGTTCCAAGCCGGGAGGAATCTTTGTAAATGCCGGGGGAGACACTGGTCAAGGAATCGACGGTTTGCTTGTTGGCTACAGAAGAGATGGTCGTCTCAGGTGAGGTCTGAGATTTTGGCTCATGATATGTCAGCTGGTCAATGGTGACTATCTTTCCATTATGGGGGAAAGACATCTTGCGGAAAACCGCGGATGGGACAGCAGACATAGCATAGGTGTAGCTTCGCCCCAATAGAATGTTGTAGTCTAGCGGGGCGTCGATGACTTCAACGTCAACACAAACAGTCTTACCGGCGAGGGTGATAGGACAATTCTGAAGACGGAGCCTATGGGTACGGGAGGCATAGGCGCGTCCCACGCTGAAGGGTGATCATGGAAGGGGCCAGCTCAGGAGATCCGAGTTGCTTCCAAACCGAAGCGGACATCACACAGGTTGATGCCCCCTCATCAATTATACACCGGGAAACGTTGGCATTCCGGATTTTGACTGGGATTTGGAAGGCGACGAAAGCAGGAAGAGGAGGATGGTCCGATTGAGAGGCGTCGAAAACAATCATTTGGTCATCAGCAGGGTCTACAGCGCCCACGGCAGATAGTAGAGCCTTCTTTTGGGAAGGGCACGACTGGAGGAGTTCCAGTGTGGAAATGGCAGCAGGAGATTGCGCCAAATCATCTACTATGCTATACGAATGAGCAGCTCGACCAGAAGCAGCATTTCGACGTAACGGTCCTTTAGGAATCTTGGTATGGACCTCAACTTTGGGTTGAAGGATATGTAAGGGACCATTGGTTGTAGAAAGAGGCTCTGTAGAACCGGAAGAAGGGGACTTGGGGGCAGACTGAGCGAGAGGCGTGGGGTACTGGCGACACCGAGTTTGAAGGTTAAGGTCGACGGTTAGAGGTGGATCAGAGTTCATCATGAGGATCTGGTAATTGGAGGAACCAGAAGGGGAAGGTGGAGTGGCCACCTATCCGTTAGGTGGTTGGGTAGCCATGAATCCCTGTTGTGCATCCACCGGCTCTTGAGGGGGCGGTGACAGCTGTTGCAGGGGTTGAGAAGGCAAGGGAGGCGAAAGTGCATATGCTGGAGGAGCTGGCGCACCAGGCTGCGGATGAGGGTAATGGTTAGGTTGGGCAACATTGAGGTAAGCAGGAGGTTGGGAAAAAGGATGAGGCATGCCGTATCCTGGATGCGTGCTACTGGGAGGGGGAGAAGTGCAGGGAGTGGTGCCCCCTCCCCCAGGAAAACCATAGCTCATGAGAGGTTGAGCGGATGGATGAGAGATAGATCCAACGATACTGTCGGCGGCATGAGGTGCCCCCGGTGTATGGGCATCACTGGGTTTGGGGAGATCAGGTAGGACAGTAGGATCATAACCTGTCTGAGCGTAGATCAGGTCATAATTTAACGCCATTTGGAGGGCATCTTCTTCGGTTTGAGGAAAATGCGATGTGACATCTTTCCCGATAGGGGACAAGAGAGATCTAAGGAACCAGTCCATGTAGACACGGTCTTCGAAGGGAGGAGATTGGCATAGGCTCCATCTTCTTCGCCATTCCTGGACATGGGTAGAAAGGCGGGTCGAAGAGGTTTGCTTGAAGGAAGTCAAGAGTTCGATACCAGTGTCATAACGAAGGGGAAGCCGGAAGTGAGATAAAAAAGCCCGGGCAAGAGTTGCAAAGGTGGTATGGGAGGAAGTGGGCTGATCAACATACCACTTAGAAGCTTCACCTGTAAGCGTGCATTGGAACAATCTAAGACGAACAGAGTCATCGGTCATGGAGGTAGATGAACACCACATGTGGAAAGATCGAACATGATTGGAAGGATCTTCTCCAGCACGACCTTCAAACTTTGGGATGTCGGAAGGGAGCTTTGTCAGCATAGCAGGCCAACTAGCGTCATGGTGTATAGGGTCATTTGTCAACCGGTCCAAATCGGGGAGGCTGAGGCCTGCCAAGAAGGGGAGCACGGGTACAGCCGAGGTAGTTCCTGTGGCGGTTCCGCTAGTAGTAGTTCCAGCATTAGGGCCGGGAGCACTGCTAGCGTGAGGCCCTGGACCAGACATGGTGGTAGGGGGATAACTAGGAGGAGAAGGGGAACCCGATGAATCAGGAGAGGAGTCGGAGTGCGGACTCGGGGGAGGACTGGCTCGACGACGGCGGGTTGGAGTAGGTCGATCGACCAGAAACTGAGGGTGAAGGCCAAGAAGTCTCCGGGAAAGGCGCCTTGGGGGCGCAATGATGACAGGAAGAAGGAAACCGACAGGGGCAGAAAGGGACATAATCAATTAAGGTCAAGGGCAGAAAAGGTGCAGTGACAATTGATTTTAGAGTCTTTGCCAGGCGGTGTTAACCAGGCACTTCTTCGCTTAGGGTCAGTGTGTGGCGTGCGTTAATTTTAATTTTTAAACCCTTTCTATTTTGAGAGCAACAAAAAAGTGTGTTGTGTAGCTGAAAATAAACCTACAGAGAACAGTATATAATGCTGAAATAACAGAAAAATAACAGCTACTTGTGCATCTATCTAACCCAAGAAAGCGGGTCTCTCAAAACTAAACTGAAAAGAAAGGGAAAAATCTATGCAAAAAACACGGAAAAGAGGCCAATAGATCTAAGGTAAAAAGGGACAGGGATCTAAAGGATAAAGCTGCTGAAAAGAGGTGCAGGTCACAACCAAAAGACAGAGGCAAGGTGGCTGGAAAAAGGAAGGAAATTAGCAAAAAACGGAGGGGGCAAGGTGGAGGCCCTAAAAGTAGATCCAAACAAATCTTCAAGGGGGGTATTTGAGAGGTAGAAGAGCTGATTTCAAAGGATCTGAAAGGGAGGTAACAGATCTGGAAAAAAGGAGGCTGAAGCTCTGAAAAACAGACGTCTGAAACAGCTTAAAACTCTTCCACAAAAAGTGGAGGGTACTAAAGCCCTAGGGGGCTAGGTTCCCACTTAGATGAGCAAAAACAGATCAGAACTTGGTCAAAACGGGCTGAGACAGAGGCTGGAGGACCCTGGCAGAAGCTGTAGCAAAACCAAGAAAAATTGCAGAAAAATTGCTGAAAAAATGGCAGGTCGTAGTTTCTGACCTGATTTCAGTGCAGGTCGCAGGAAACAGGCTGAAAAGTGCGACCTGGAGGTCCAGGTCGCAGCTTTAGGGCCAAAAAGTGCGACCCACTGTTCCGGTTGTCTCGGCGGCAGATTTTCAGAAAAGTTTCCGTCTCAGTTGCGGCTGGTGTTGCTTACCTGCGCAATAGGGCCAGAAACACACGGAAGTTAGAAATTCTAATGTTTTAGGGTTTTGTGTGAGAAAAACAACATAAAAATAGGAAAAATAAATGGCTGAAAAGAAACCCTAGGGTCTGAAGTAGCTGGATATGCAGGAATATGAAAAACGACAGCGGTCGTAATTTAAAACCCGTGTGGAGTCGCCATTTGTTAGTATGAATCCTTCGTCGAAGTGTACGAAAAAGGACCACTTTAGCTACACATAACTAATAGCCCTAACAACAAAAGTGGCTGCCAATATCTTCAGATCTGCGGTTAGTTAGACAAGAAAAGAGTTGCAAAATACCAGATCTATGTATGGAAAGACATTAAGCAGTAAAAACAAGGGTTTGCTCCATATACCAATAGACAAGACAAGAACAATTTTTGAAATAATTTTTGTATTAATGGGGCACCTGGGAGGAAAACTAGAAGGAGTATCCAATTCCCCTCAGTGGGATGGGTTCTTGGAAGTCCTCAGCACTTCAGATCTAAGATTTCTCTCTCTAGTTGATGTAGAAAACCCAATGCAAAGAGTATAGCTCAATGGGAGCAAATGATGGAAATATGTGACCAAGTGTATAGATCCAGAGTGATCTAATAGGCAACAAAAGGTGAAGAATGGTAGGAAAAACCCTCCTATTTATAACAAAATATTGGGTCATTCTAGATCTTGGTGCATGGGTTAACCAAATCTAGATCCACTTTTTATGGAATATTTTATTATATTTGTTGGAGGGAAAAGGTATTTGACTTGGGTCAAATCCCTTAATTCGTCAAAAATAAATAAATAAATGATTTATTTATCTTTTTAAGGAAGCGGTTAGAAGATAATCAAATAAATAATGATTTATTTAATTATTTAAGGAGGTGTTTGAAAGATAATTAAATAAATAGTGATTTATTTAATTATTTGTGGGTGATTTGGTCATATTTAACAAGGAATATCATCTAAATAAGGTTTAAATAATTATTCATAGAAAATAATAAGATAAATAAAGGTTTATCTAATTAATTTCTTTGATTTTGGGTTAAACATGACCGGGAATAATAATTAAATTATGGTTTAATTAATTATTCCATGAGGAAAATCAAACAAATATAGGTTTGTTTAATATTTCCTTTTGGGGTTTCCTGTTTTAACATAGTGAAAGCAGTTTTACTTAGGGTAAAACTGGTCTTACATGGTGTACTTGGGTCGATCTAATGATAATAGGTTAGATGACCAAAAAATGGTGTAACAGCCATATTTGTGAATGCTGCAATGCGTAGGCTAGGAACAACGTATTCTATGGGCATGATGGCCTCCTTGCCATAGACCATTCAGAAAGGTGTCCTACCGGTCAGCTTTTTGCAGGTCGTCTGGTAAGCCCAAAGGAACGAGGGGATGCAAATATCCCAGTCACTACGATCGGCATTACAAACCTTCATTAATGCCTGCTCCAAAATTTTGTTGAAGGCTTCAATCGCCCCATTAGCTTGGGGATGGTAGGGTGTACTCTTGGTATGGTGGATCCAGAATTCGTCGTTCAAAGATTGAATCATTTGGTTAACAAAATGTGTACCTTTGTCACTCATTAGGATTTTTGGGCATCCAAACCTGGTCAGAATCTGCTCAAAGATGAAGTGCACAGCAGTATCAACGATACAATCCTTCACGGCATGTGCCTCAGCCCATCGTGTGACATAGTCAGTGGCAGTGATAATGTAGAGCGCGTCGATTTTGTTGCCTGGTGGATTAATGGGTCCTATAAAGTCAATGGCCCATTTATCGAAAGCCTGTAGGGACATTTGGGGCTGTAATGACATATCATCGCATCATGAGGGGCGGCCGGTTCATTGGCATGTATCACACATTCTACAATAGGTGTAAGAATCCTGATGCAGGGTAGGCCACCACAAGCCAACCCTCAAAATATTTTGTGCTGTATCCCTGCCTATGTAGTGGCCACCAACGACTCCCTCATGGGCTTTTGCGAGGATGGTGGGTCGTTCATGTTCTAAAACGTATCTATGGAGTATTTCATCCGTGCCTAGCTTGTATAGTTGTCCTGCGATGATAGTAGAGTTTGTCGCTCGAGTAACCAAATCATTTTTTTGTTGCACCAAATATACAGTAGGGGCCATACCCGTAGTAAGGAACTCAATGATATCAGCAATGTGGTCATCCACCATTTTAATGGTAAACAACTGCGCATCAGGTAAGCCTTCATCCAAGTTAGTGGGTTCTTCCCCTGTATCAATACGAGACAGATGATCTGGGCTTGCATTCAACCTTCCAAGCTTCATGATGATCTCAAAATCATACTCTTGAAACAACAACAACCAGCGGAAAATCTTCACCCCCAACACAGGCTTGTTGACCAGGTATTTTAAAGCCGAATGGTCTATAAACATCTTAAAGTGTCCCCCCAGCAGATAGTGTCGATATTTTTGTAGCGCATACACCATATCCAGTCCTTTGCGTTCAGTGGTAGAGTAATTTCGTTCGACACCTGAGAGTTTTCAACTGGCAAAGACAACCAGATGATCAATATCCCCTTCGGCAGGCTACGTAAGGACCGCACCCAAGGCAATGCCTGACACATCAACATGTACATGGAATTATTTTGACCAGCCAGGGAATATTAGTATGGGCACATAAATCATCTTCTCCTTGAGTTGTTCAAAGCTCTTTTGACATTCATCATTCAAAAAAAAAGAGACATCTTTCTTTAGCAACTGTTCCATGGGAGCTGTGATCAGGGCGTATCCTTGAATGAATTTCCTATAATAACCTGTGTGACCAAGAATGAAGTGCAGCTGTTTCTTTGTTGTAGGGGATGCTAGGTTGATAATTATAACTATCTTCACGGGATCAACCATCACACCCTGTCGACAGACTATATGACCCAGCAAGATTTCGAACGGCACGCAGAAGACGCACTTCTTGACATTCAGGGAGATCTAGTGCTTTTGACACGCATCCAACATTAATCACAGGTTTGAGACATGTTCTTTTACTAATCCAAACACCATCCAGTAATCAAAGTAAACCTCCAGAAACTTATGGATAAATTCTTTGGAAAACCTCCAGAAACTTATGGATAAATTCTTTGGACACGGCCACTACGACCCTTGAAAAGATAGCAGGTGCGTTCTTAATATGAAAGGGCATGACCGTGTACTGGAAGGAGCCCCATTCGGTGGCAAAGATGGTCTTACTGCGATCCTTTGGTGCAATTCTAATTTGATGGTATCCTGAGAATCCATATGTGAAGGAATAGGCCTGCTAGCCACCATCGTTATCCAAGATTTCATCAGAGAAGGGAGTAGGGAAGGGGTCGTGAACACAAGCATCATTTAGTTTTCAGAGGTCCACACAGATACGTATTTCTCCTTTTGTTTTTTTCTCCTGAATGACCATCAAGCTGATCCAATCTGACTGTTCAACTGTTTCAATGATACCCGCGGTCAAATTTTTTTCCAGCTCTTCTTTTACCTTTTGTTTATACTTAGGATTCAACTGGTAGGGCCGCTGATTGATGGGATATGCCTTTGGCTTTAGAGTGATGTGCATAATGCCGAGGTCCCCCGTGATTCGCTTAAGCTCTGAAAACTTTGTAGGGAATAAGTCCTGATACTCCATTAGTAGCTCGGCAACTTTTCCCACAGTGCCTTCATCCCAATAGTCCCCAATTTTTCCCAGTTTAGGGTGTTCATCTGTCCCGATATTAACCTCGCGTAGCCAGAGAGGTTGCGTTACATCGAAATTTAAGAGCGATGGTATGATAACAGTACGTTCCCCTTCAGATTATGGAACAGAGATATTCCGCTGGTTATCTTCCTCTTCATTAATCGCCAAGCTTCGGCAGTTGACTATGTCTTGCATCTGGGCCTCCCATGTTAGAACGACTAGTGGGGTGTGGGGGTGAGGCTTCTTAAAGATGAACGCATCAATGTCTTGCAGGGCTTCGTCAAGCATTTATGTTCCCCCAATGAGTCAAAATGTTCCAAGGAAGTCCTCTTTTAATATCTCCCAATGGCGGGTCCGCTGATGTAATTCGACATCTAAGTACCAAGTAGTGGGGATAGGGCCCAGGGCATGTATAAACAGATGGATCCACTCGTCTGGGGTTTGGTCGGACCACTTGGTTGTCCATATACGCAGATGTGTGTGAGGATCTTTGGGCCCCAGGAATATCTTCGTGCGCACGTTGGCAGGGGGTGTGAATCGCAGCACCATCCTATCCCGACACGTCTCCCAGTCCGGAAATGCTTTCTTATGGGTATCCCACCATCCAGAAGATGTGCTATGTAGCACCATATTGAGTGCCCATAGTCATCGATCCTGGGGCACCCTAGCTTCTAATGTTCTTATGAAGTCCTGGACAGTACTAGAATCATCAAAGTGGGGAAGGTCCCTTACCTCCGAATTGATGCAGTAGAAAGTCCTTGCAATCTGAGGGCCTCGTAGGGTTGAAACCTTGTGCAGTCGGGCCTGCCACTTCTCAATTTCCTCATCTGGGTCAGAAAAGTACTCCCTATTTTTCTTCTAGTTGAATATTCCACCTGTTGCAGGATCATCCTGGTCCTCATTCTGTGCTGTCATCCTGTAGATGTGATTGAGCTCCTCATCCTCATATGCTTGTTCAGTATACTGTGCGTCCTCAGCAGGATCCAGTGGTACTATTACTCGTGTCCCATTCTTCTCAAACACAATGCTACATTTTTTTAGATTAATGACACCTCCTACGTCGATAGCCCAGTCTATCCCAAGGAGCGCATGATAAGGGTCCATATCTTCCACAATTTCTATGACCTCAAAGTTTGCCAGGACCTTTACTCCTACGACATCAACCATAACCCTTGGAAACCATCCCAGAGGGATGATCTTCTGTTGATTTTCCATTCGTAGCTCGATGGTGGAATAGTCTAATTTAGGTTCCCCCATTCATAGCCAAGTTTGTTTCGGTAAGACATTCGCATCAGATCCAAGATCAAGAATAACTTGATCTATCTCATAGTCACCAATCTGTGCAGTCAAGCGCATCTCTCTCTCGGTGTGCCTTTTATAGCTGTGTAATTTGTGTACTTCCTTAACCTCAGTCATCATGCTGGGCTGAGCTGCGCAGTCTTGCAGTAATACTTGAAGGCTTTCTCTCGCCTGTGGGATACGTAGGAGTTTTAAACATGCCCTTAAAAAGGTTTCAACTTCTTCTTCTGGCAGCTGCGCAGGGGCTCCCAGTGATTCTTGCTTTCTGGGATCTAGTTCCTTCCGAACAGCAAGCTCCTCTGTTGCTTTCTAGGTGACCATGCTACGCGTTATGCTCCTTAGCTCCGTTTTGAATCTCTATATATTTCGTGTGGGAGTAGACTGTTTGTCCTTCATCTTTGTTAGCAAAATCGGGTAGTATTCAATTTCATGGTCCAACTGTTGGCAGTATTTACAGGTCTGCCTAATGGGATTTGAGTAGTTCCGGGCGAAGTGCCCTACCTCTCCAAAGTTGTAGCAGATCAGTTGGCCTCGTCCTCGTCCAACGCTTCCTCCCCGTCCCCCCCTGCCCCGTGTAAGGGAGTCACCAAAGCTTGCGGGGGATCTCGGAGAGGTAGGATTGGATTGTACCCTATAGAGGGTTCCCCAATCTACTAATAAGTCATATGTGCAGCAATTATGTTCATCGTGTCCTATAGATTGGCAGAACCTGCACCATTGTTGCTTCAATTCATTTCTATTTATCCATGGACATTGGGTTGTATCATGCAGTCCCGCTACCTAGCAATCTTCACACCAAAGGTCCATAATTACTTCCTTCCCTCATTCCATTCGTAAGCTCTGTATCTCCATGTGCATGGCCCTGAGCTACTCCTAAATTTGCTGTACTCCTTCCCTTGTGTCATCCTTAGGTGCAGCTTCAAGTTTCATGGCAACTTCCAAGGCTTTCTTTTGTGATTCAAAAGTCTGATGGCCCATGGGCCTACACAAGTAAGGTAGGAGCATAGCGATAAACCATTCTGTGTGCTGTTTGTCATCGTACTTGAACTCGCCTTCCTGGATTTCTTTCTTTAACCGCTGATCCGCCTCCCAGACTGACTCAGATGCTCCTTGCTTGAAGTCTTTTACTTCCGATACCAGTTGCGAATAGGATTTTTGTTTTCGGAATTGTTTTTTTAGGGAATCCTTAATATTTTGAAGTGTTGTGCTCCTGTTTTGAGATATGTACCACATATACCAGTCCAACACCCTTTCCTCAAAAGCCAAGGATAGCTGCACTCTTTTTATAGTATCACTTACCACCCCTTGAGCCGTCCATACCGAATCAGCCACGAACCAGAATCATTCCAGGTCCTCATCGACTGCCCCCTTAAAGGTAGGTAATTATAAGTGTGTCGTCATGGGCTTCTTCAGTTTACCTCCCTAAAGCCCTAGCGTCAGGGCAGCTGACTAATCTTGTGTAGGTTATGGCAGATTATGCGTGGGGCAATCCTCTTTTCGACTGCCTCGATGGTTCCCACCGTTCCACGTCATGCCTCTTCTCATTACCTGGTCCCTTTCTCAAATCTCTTCCGGTCCTGGCAACTGAACCATTTGTTGGCTTGAGGGGTCCTGACCCAGGTTCGGTGTGCAAGGTTTTCCAACAAACCCCTATACTACTGGCCCTTTTGGCAGTGACCTGCTTGCGTAGGTCATAGTCTCACCCGAAGTAGTATGGGTGGGTGCTGGAACTAGGTTTCTGCACCCTGAGAAAGAAAGGGTAAGGCAAGCAGGGCTGCGTTCTGTTCAGATTACCTTGTCTCTATGTAGGGTTAAATATGTATCCAATTACATCCATGTGCACTAGATCTACAATTATATGCTTTTCATAACATCAAAACAACATTACATAAACAGAACAGAACAGAACAGATCTAGATCCAATTCAATACACAGACTTTCGCAGCATGATATAACCAGAGCGGAACATATCTAATCCTTCAATATACAGACCTTCGTAGTGCAAAGACAACAAATTCATAACACAGTAATTACCAGCAATTCATTCAATAGTACTCACAGATTCAGATCTAATAATCCAGCATATTCATTCATTCATCAACCTTTCCTTACAATTCCCTTCCCAACCCACGCACACAGCAGTAGGGTCCACACACAGCTGGACTAGGATCTCTGCGCACATAGCCAACAGGATTCTGTTCCCCAAAAATCCAAACAGATCGCTTACACAACAGATCGCATCAATAGCTCATCCAATCCTATCTCTTACAATCCGAAATGCCTCTCTATTTATAACAATCTAGCTTTAACATTCCTATGGTCCGCAAACCATGGTTTTCAGACCCCTTGTTTACCCTTTAACCCATTACAATGCGTTCGGGGCTTTGACCCGCCCCAAAACCCCTGCACTATACTAAATATAATAAAAAATAACCAAAATGGACCAGTTTCGTAGCTTGTTAGGAGACCCCGTTCCAACAGAAACCCTCGGGTGATTTAGTGAGAGTGGGCGAGCACCCATATCTTCCCTTGGTGGATCCATTTAGGATTCATAGGTTGCAGTTATTTCCAGTTTGTTTTGGGAGGCTAATTGTGGCATTGTTGTAGATCTATTTGCGGTCATTACTTCAGCCATCTCTAGTTTTTGTACTAGTAGTTTATATTAATAAAATAAGGTTGAGATCTTTTGTATGATTATAATGTCTATTATTTAGTTGCATGTTATATTTTCCATTTTCTGTAGATATTGTGATTAACTATTTATAATGCTGACGACTTGGATTTCTGAACGTATTTTTACATGGCAATCTTCTGGTGATTTATGGTTGAATTAATTTCTGAAAAAATTCATAAAATATCCCATTTGGGATATTACAATGGTATCAGAGATAGTGATCTTACCAGCCTGAGCGTTTACTTTCCAAATTACTGGAAAATCCAAGTTTAAGGGTTTTACTGCACATCATCCTTAGAATAATATCGAAGATTTATTACTTTTGCATGCATTATTGCACCATTGATTCCGATCTCAGTTGTTCGAGTTGTTTATGTTCAGCTTCTACATTTTGTTGCCTTAGTTTGGAGTGCATATTTCTGGAGGATGCAATTGGGTTCTTGTGTTTATTATTGGTTGCAAGGCTAATTAGATTTTCAGCTATATGCGAACCTCCAAGAGCTGAGATTGAGATTCTATCTCTAGAGCAGCGTGGCAGTCTCTAGGCCAACTTAGAGGAGGAGAGTTGAGCCTAGTTGCAAAGGAAGGTCTCAACCATTTGAGCTAGGAGATAAAGGAAGTGAAAGAGGGATTATTTGTTGCACATTTGGAATGTTGAGTATTTCACTCATCATTTTGTAGACAACAGCTAGTGGGAGAGTGTAGGTCTTATTGGGGTCAATTTTGGAGGATCGTGATTTGGCCAAAAAATTACTGGGTTTCGGTCGGATTGGTTTGAGGAATCTAGGAGTAATTTTTGAGATTTTTTTGAGCACTGGATGTAGGTGTTTTTTCCAATCCATTGCAGCAGCTAGTGTAGAATTGCTGTTGGAGAGCATTTTTCTAGGCCAAATTTATATTGGAGGGCCAAAATTATTTAGCTATAATTTTCCAACATTTTTCTGTGTTTTTTTAGTAGGGTCTATGGTGAAAATCCTAGCATTTTCTTAGCAGCAGACCATCCCATTTATGCAGTCCCTACTCAGTTAGCAATTATAGGAGCTATGAAAAAAGGGAAAATTTTGAAAGTTTGAATTAGAGAAAACCATTTCTAGGTTTTATGGATTTTGTGATTAGAGTCTGTGGTTAAAATCCCAGAATTTTTTGAGCAGTAGAGAAGCTCATTTATGCTGTCCCTACTCAACTAGTAGCTATAGGAGTTAGGAGAAAAAAGGTTAGATTTTGAAGGTTGGAATTCAAGGAAACCATTTCTGGGTTTTTGGCAAGAATCACCTTCCCAAATTCCTAGAATTTTCTGAGTAGTATAAGCAGCGCAACCGGCAGTTTGAAGTCAGCCAACAAGACCATTTCCAACAGTTGCAGAATTTCCAGAGTTAGCGCAGAGATGAGGAGATATCATTTCCTTGCATTTGGGGTAACATTTTTTTATCTTGCTTTGCTAGGATGAATTCATCTTGTTGAGAAAAAATGATTTTACTAGAGCCCAATTTATTTTCCAAAGCCTAAATTATTTTCTCGAGCTAGATTTAGTTGTTGGGGCAGGGTATTGAAATGAGTAATGTAACAACATGCCAATAATGCATCATTGTTTTTCGCATTAGTTTCATTTCCGATTGATAGCTGGAAAATGTATTAATGTATGTGGGGTGTTTTTGTGGTACCTTTCATTGTTATCATAAATTTGTACTGTTTCCATAAACATGGAGTTCTTAAAATTCCTCCTAAACCCACATGGCAGCACAATTGCTGAAGCCTTGAAGCACAATGTTTCTATGGACCAAGAAACCAAGCAGAATAATAGAACTTTCTCAAAGGGGGTCTATGCCATTCTTCAAAAGGGGAAATCCAGGGGCCTACAGAAAGAACTAGAAATAGGGAAAAAAATCCTTATGCTTGAGACATATTTGAAACACATGAAGATCACATGAAGAATTATTTCCAAACTTGAGGAACTTGATGAACTTCTTTCCAAAGTAAAACAGTCAGATGGGAGAAAATTACTTTGGGCCTTAAAACCATGTATGATTGCTCTCATACAACCCATGTTCTTGGAGGAAACTTGTGGAGGGGTCACACTTCTAGTTGCAGCTTGTCTCAGCAACTTCATGAGACTAATCGCTCCTACATCCCCTTACAATGATGACATTATGAGGATAGTTTTCAGACTGATGGTAGGGACCTTTCAGGATTTGGACAACAGTGCAGGCTCTACCTTTGGGAAGAAGCTTGAGGTTTTAGGAGGTATGGCCACATTCATAACATATTGCATCATGTTTGATCTTGAATGTGATGGCTTGATTCTGCAGATGTTCCAATGCTTCTTCAGCGTTAGGAGACATCATTCTGACACACTCATAGGACACATGCAGTCCATCCTGTCATCATGTATGAGAGACTGTTAGGCCATTTGTCGAGAGTTGTAGACTAGGGTGTTGAGCATTTGGAGGAGAGAGAGTTTGGTCTCACCTACTGCTTATGAGCTAGCCCAAGGGTTGGTTGAGCAGAATATTGGGCTATTCAAGAGATAGTTGACCAGGGAGGAGCTGCTCCGGTTTTGTGGACTAGGCATAAAAAATAAGTTGAGGGGGAAGGGAATTTGCTTCATTTGCAAAGAACCTTGGGGTCCTGATCACTTATTCTTGAGTGATGCAGATGATGTGGCAAAGGCAGAACAGAAGGAAATTCCTTCTGTATGCCAGGATGAGGACTCTTCATCAGATGATTCCATGGGATCATATGAGGATGCTTTTGGGGAGCGAAAGAAGTCATGCGGAGTTAATGATAGTAGGCTGGAGATATATTCCAGTGTGTAGGGTGAGCAGTTAGGGACTCTACGGGAGATACTCTAGGTGATGAGTCACTTGTGATGATTCACCTGGAGCATCATAAGATGGAGCATTAGTCAGCAGAGGAGGAGGCTATGCACATAATGCATGATAGTCCTTTGGGGGAAAGCCAAATGGAGGCTCTCATTGAGTCTGTGATGGATGTACGACTACCCTTAGAGTCAGCCATGGGTGAGGAGAAGATGGATGTATGGGCATCTAGGAGGGAGGTAGCAGATACTTATCCTCATGTGATGTTGGAGGTTGATGGGATAGTTCTGCGGGAGGCTAGTATACAACAGGAGCATGGCAGTCCTGATCAGGAGAGGGATGAGTTGTTGGAGCTGGTGGAGCATCCATCGTCAAACTGATACACATATGAGGTGCATATATATGCACGTGCAGTCAACAGAGAAATAGTGCTTTCAGGGAGTAGCACTCTTGAGGAGTACATCGATGGGGCTTGCAACATATATCACCCACTTTGGCCTTTTATAGAGAGAGGGGCCTCTACAAGAAAATCTCGTCGACAGATGAGACAAAGCAGTGTGAGTTGAGTATGGGCTAGCGAAAAAACTCCAGATGTGTTCCATATGCAAATGACACTACATTGGATTCTTCTTCTAGGTTATATTGGCAGGAGATTATGAGTTCGTACCCTCTTGATGGTACGATATTCTTCGTAGGGAGCATAGCGAAGCAGGGGATCTTAGACATGACAAATGCTACAGATTCCATCCCAAATTCAGGAGAGTAGGGTTAGCATCAGATCGAGTCCAGAGTTTAACTGGAGAGAGGTGATGAGTTGGTATTATATTGATAGAGTATCATTCTTAATCTCAGGTACATTTTGGCAGGAGCACTTGGATGCAAGAGATGTTACATGTTCCATTTTGCCATTGATTGTGGACCGAAAGTCCATCAATATTTCAGTAGCACTAGCTCGACATCCACATATCATGATGGAAATCAGCCTATACTAGGAGTTGGACTGGAGTGAGGTGATGAGTTGGTACACAATTGGTGGGGCAGCTTATACAGTTAGAGGTATAGCACAACATGAGCCATGGAGCATAGATGCTCGCTAGTAGACTTCACTTCATGGGGCAGTAGCTATAGCCAGAGGCAGTACGTAGTCTGAGCCATGGGACTTGGGAAATTATTAGGCATGGTGAAGTTGGGATCCTTGAGGATTTTTTGATGACAGGTACAATGAGAGATCAGTTTGGGATCTCGGCATTAAGGGGTCTATTCCGAGTGGCTTGACACAGGTGCATAGCAGCACCCAGGGGTTTGTATGGGATTCGGGCATTGGGTCACAGTTTCATCGAGCCAACAGGGTGGCCCTCATATTTAAATTGATTGAGGGTAAAAAATCTTGGGGTAGAAGGTCTATAATATTCCTTTTTTGGTATCACCTATGACAGGGTTAGGATGGACTTCTAGAGTTGGGAGCAGGCAGGTCACAAATACAGGTTAGTGTCATCAATGGACCGAGGGGATTTTTGGAGGAATTTTGAGGAGTTTCTATGAGGACTGATGTCATTCACTTGATATATTCCATCATCTGCACAATTTTCCTTTCGTTCCAGCGCATTCCGACAACTTTCAGAAAACTGAGTTTTTTTTGGGCTTAACTCAATTAATTATTCTCAAGGTGGAATTCTGGGAGGAATACATGATAGAACACCTTAGTGTAATAGATCATTGGAATCAGAATGAGGATATCTTCAGGATGGGATGCTGAGAAGTGACTTATAGTGGCCATAGATAGTACCATGGGCGATATACTATTTTCCTTAATTAAAAATGACTTTAATTAGTCATTTAATTAAAGGAAAAAAAATATTTAGAGGAAAAGGGGCCAAAAGTGACTTAAGTGAAATATAATTAAATTCAATTTGATAGAGTCAATGGTTGATCTTATAGAATAATAATAAAATAATAAAATCAGATGCTTCTAGAGGATTGGAGATCTATCAATAATATCTATAAAAGGAGAAGCGAAGGTGATTTGGAGATATCTTGGATTGGATCATTGCTTGTGTGAGAGGTTTGAGAACTTGGATTCTTTACTTCAATAGTAGCCCTAGGATGCAAACCCTCGAGTGATTTATTGAGAGTGGGCGAGCACCCATCTCTTCCCTTGGTGGATCCATTCAGGATTCACATGTTGCAGTTATTTCTAGTTTTTTTTGGGAGGCCAGTTGCAACATTGTTGTAGATCTACTTGCCGCCATTGCTTCAGCCATATCTAGTTTTGTACTAGTAGTTTATATTAATAAAATAAGGCAGAGATATTTTGTATGATTATAATGTCTATTATTCAGTTGCATGTTCTATTTTCCATTTTCCATAAATATTGTGGTTAATTGTTTATAATGTTGATGACTTGGATTTTTGAAGGTATTTTTACATGGAAATCTTCTAGTGATTTATGGTTGAATTAATTTCTGGAAATATTCATAAAATATCCCATTTGGGATATTAAAAATAACCTTAATAACTCTTTATGTTTGATCATATTACTTTGGATGGTATGTTGTAATAAAATTTAAATTGGTTCCAAATCCATTAAATAATATTGTCCAAAATTTGGACATAAATTTGGGATCTTTGTTTGAAATAATTTCCTTGGGCACACCATGTAGCCTGATAGTTTCCTTGATGTAGATCTCGAAAATATTAGTTGCCTTGTGTGTTGACTTCATTGGAGTAATGGGGAAGCATTGGTGATTTTATTTACCACAACCATGATGGAATCATGTTGCGTCATAGTTTTGGAAAAATTTGTAATAAAATCGAGAGAAACAGTTCTTAAGTTCCACTTGGGAATGGGTATTAGTTGTAGCAAGAAATTTGTGTGTCTATTTTTGTTTTAACTTTTTGACATTCCAATCACTCGACTTTATAATCAACCACTTCTTTCTTAATACCTAGCCAAAAGTATTGTTTCTTGACTGTTGAGACTGTATTTATGTACCCTGGATGCCTAACATAAGGTACTCTATGTGTCTCTAAAACTAAATTTGTCAATCCCTCGAAATTTGGCACATAAATCCTACCTTTATACAAAAATAATTCCATCTTTTCCTATTTTGTAATCCAATTATTTTGGTTGCACTTTAACTTATTTTAGTGTGTTGCTGATATGAATTTCTGGCCTCTAAAATTTTGATTTTTAAATTAGATTTATTATCCTTATGGATGTAGCATGCATTTTATGCACCCTTCTATTGAGTGCATCAACCACTTTATTTTCCTTACCCTTTATATGCTTAATTTTAAAGTCATAATTAGAAAAAAAGTGCATCCATCTAAGTTCTATAGAATTTAAATTTGGTTGTCTAAATAAATGCTTCAAGCCATTGTGGTCAATTCATAATTCAGACCTTTTTCCCGTGAGATAGTGTATCCACATTTTCAAGGCATGTTTTATAGCTCCAAATCACGAGTGTGATATTTTATTTCATGTTTGTTTATCTTCTTGGATTTATAACATATCACATGACCATTTTGCATGAAAAATTGTCTAAGTCCCTATTTACATGCATCCATGCACACAAGGAAGTATTCATTTGGATCAATTGTATTAAATATAGGTGCACTTATCAACAATATCTTTAAATGTTGAAAGGACTCTTTACATTTATGGGAGCATTAAATCACACCTTTCTTTTGCAAGGAAGTAATAGGATGGTCTATTTTTAATAATTTCTTAACAAATATTCTATAGTAGCTTTCTAAACGAATGAAATATATCAACTCTCACATTTTTGGGTGATGGCCACTCTTTAATTCTCTTAATATTTTCTAGTCTATTGATATCCCTTCCTCTAAAATTATATGACCCAAATAATGATTTTTGCTTTGATAAAATGAGCACTTTCTCAAATTGGCATTTAATTGTTTCTCTCTAAGTACCTATAAAACCATCCTCAAGTGTTTTTCATGCTCATTCTTGGATATTGAATACACTAGGATGTCATCCAAGAATACAATAACAAAATTTTCCAAATAATTATGGAAAATGTCATTCATGAGGTACATGAAAACACCTGGTGCATTAGATAACCCAAATGGTATTGCTACAAAATTTTAATGCCCATATCGAGTTCAAAATTCCATTTTACTAATGTCATATTCCTTAATCCTTACTTGATGATACGATGATGTTAGGTTAACTTCCCTAAGTTGGTCAAACAAGTCATCTATTCTGGGAAATGGGTATTTATTCTTCACTATGACATTGTTCAACTTCTTCACATCAATACAAAGCCTTAGTGTACCATCCTTATTTTTAACAAAGAGAATTGGGACACCCCAAGTTGACATACTTAAGCATATGTACCATTTTCTTAAGAGATATTCTAGTTGCATTTATAATATTTAAGTTCTAGGGTGTTCATCCTCTATGGTGTTTTGGACATAAGGGAAACTCTAGGTAACAAGTTTATAGAGAAGTCAATGTCTATTTTGAGCGGTAACCCTGGAATTTGAGCAAACACATCTTCAAATTCCTTAAGTAAGTAGACGGTCCCTCAGAGTTTGGTTCACGATCATCAATTATCTCCCATGTGGGATACATAAATTTCACACCCCGACTTTCTAAATTTTATCTTTAGTTCTATGGCTGATATTTCCCCAACATACTTGGCCTTAGAATTCCCTACAATTTTATTTGTTTCACTTCTTTATTAAGGAAGGTAAATTTTTTGTTGTAACGAGTCTAATGTTGTATGATATTTTTCCAACCAATCCATATAAATTATGAAATCATATGATCCTAATGCTATTATTTTTAAATATGGATTTGTATATAAAACATTCATATTGATAGGACATTCTTTTACAAATTCAATTATTCTCTTTAAGCTCATGTAGCTAACTAAATAACCATTCCCTACCATGATTGGTTTTCTTAAAGATATATTTTTCAACCAAATAAGGATAAAGATAACTATGAATAGGTCTATAATCGATTATAATGGAAATGGGTTGACTATTTCACTTCCTTCCACTTTGATTACGTGTACTGATGCTTGGCCTACCTGTTTTCCAATGATGCATAGATCATGGGCATGTTTCTACCCACATCCTCCATTGTATCAGCGCCTTTGATCCTTAATTGTAGAATCCTCATTTTCCATTCTCTGTGAGGGGAATCCCTATGCGGGTGCTATTCTACACAATCCCACCACCTAATGGGATTAAATATTGTTGACTTACCACAAGGAATATGCCTTTCGTTTCATTTTCCGCTAGATGATTAGTTGATTTAAGCAGAAATTGTTCTTGAAAAATGAGGGTTTGAACCCCTTCTTCCTTACTCCACCTTTCTTTCTCTGTCATCCCAAGTCATTTGGAAGGCTAGTTTATTTTTTACATGCTCAAAGGGGGTACTACTTCTTCCTCATAGCTTCATATAACATCCTCAATTCGTAAAATTTTATTTTTTCCCCATAAAATGGTGGTATCCACTCACATATCTACGTATCTTCATATTTTCATCCCTAATAAAATCTACATACCTAAAAATTCAATGAAGTTTCGGCAATATTCCTCTTGGTACTAAATTTATCAACGACAAAACTCATGCATTTTCCTTTGATAGTAATTATCATATAGCTACTTCCTTTAGAGTAATTTTTAAATTTCTTCCATGAGATCTTCTTCTCATCAAGGTTTTTTACTTCTTTGAGATGCTTCCACCACAAATTCACTTTCCCCTTCAAATGATATATTGCAATTTGCGCCTCTAAATTAGATGAGTAATCATGTAGTTGAAGTTTCTTTCTCATTTCTAACAACTAAGATTCAACTTACTCTCCTTTCTTACGTTTCCCATTAAATTTAGTAGGTTTGATCTTTAGATCTCTCCTCGTAAATTATCCATATAGGGTCTCTTTCTTGGGTGCCTTATGTGATATGCTTGGACTACTTCCTAATTATGAGGAAACATAATCTCTCTTAGTTGAATTCATTAATGCAAAATGATGCTACGATTGTAGTAGTCCTCAAGTGCCTTGAACCTCTAACATCCCTTCCCCCCTAACTCATGAGTCATGTTCCTATGCCTTCCAATAATTGGATCTCTAGTCTATTCTCATATATAATTTATACAAGCTATATAAAATATTAGTATTAATTTTTTTCTTGTTCTCTTATCGACCCTCTCATTGTAAACTTTTTAGCTAAGCACATCCATTTTGAGGCTCCTCATGTGGTTTCCTCCAAGTATCTATCATGTATCCTACCCAAACCATGTCCATTTTACTTTGTTATAGCATTAGCCATGTTAATTTTCATGGCTATTACCTCTTCTTCATGGTTGTAGGACCCTTGAGCATCATACTCCGGACCTCATGTTGTTACTACCTTTTTAGGCCACTTGTAGCTTACTTTTAAAATAGTCGGAAATTCCCTACCTTTATCCAAAATTATGTGGATTAGCATGCATATTCTTCTCAATATATTTCTATTGACTATATGTTTTCCCAAATCCAAGTCCTATGCTAGAAGTTATGGCCTCCTAAAATTTTTTGTAACACGATTTCCCTTGTTTTATTACAACAACTCTTTCCAATTTCTAAGTAATTATGTATTCAAATTTTCAAATCTAGCTCCACGGCTAGATTTTATAGTCCCATATATTTTCATTGGTTACTTAGGAACCTCAATATGAACTCAAGTTCTTGAGTTACACTCTTTTAGAATGCTTGCATATGTCATTTTTCCTTCATATAATTTTTAGTCATAACTTACTTATATTGGCTCTATTTTGTGATTGTAATATGTCATTTGGAAGATATATATGAGATATTTTATTTGAACTACAAACAATAAAAAGAAAATGTTGTGGTTTTTTTCTACCCGAAAAATGTCACATTTAGGCTCTCAAAAAATCCCCCTAAAAATAAATGACTCAAAAATATAATAAAAATTTAGAAAAAGTTCCTATAATTTTGATTGGTTAACTCCCTTTGACCAATAATATATTCCTATAAATGTGTTTTATAATTGTAATTGGGCATATGAAATTCCTTCGTGTGCCTTTTTTTTCGTTCGAAAAGTAGTTGTCTGTACATATTTGGGTTTAGTTCCCATTCAACATGATCTGGTCTACATGGCTTCCACTTAAACACTTGGCATGCATGCAACCTTCCCTCTTTGAATGGAGGTCCCCACTTAGGAACCGTCATCCATGTGTAGGTCCTTCCACATGGCAATGATTTATTGGATACAACTACATGTGGTCCATTCCCCCATTTTTATGGAAGTGACTTACTCCCTCACGGATCTAATGGTTTTTCTTGGAGAAGGCAGATCAATGACCCAAATTCTCATCTGAGTTAAAAACATGCATGGAGGTTTACAGTGAGTCATGCACTTGATGGATCTAACAATTGATATTTCCTAATCCAGCAACACCATATCTCATATATCATGGTGAAACATGCACATAGGTTTATGAAATTTACTCCTCCAATGAATGTAAAAGTCAATATTTTTATAATATGATGGCCTAGTCCTATATTGTGCTAAAGCAGCACAAAGGTTTATGGAAAGTTGCTCCTCCGATGAATTTAATGGTCGATATTTATATGATGTGATTTCCCAAATATATATCAAGTTGGAACATGCATGGAGGTTTACAACATGTTACATCTATGATGAATCTAACGGTGAAGAACATCGAACAACATATATTCATCGGCAAAAAAATATGGGTTGAGCTAAATGGGAATAAAAGTTCTTGATGGATCCTGTTGTGGATTCATATCCGCATATCCTTTTCAATCTTTATTTTGAGTATCAAAAATACAAAAAAATTAGAAAATCAGAAAAACATATGTTATAGCATAAGGTTTTTATACTATCTCATTAAAAGAAGCTTTTCAAAGCTCGATGATTATTAAACTTTATTGAAATACATGTTTTATTTCGAGCTTAAAGTTCAAACCACTTCCCGAGCGGAAGTGGTGATCGTGGGAGAGTGGTTCCGGATTAGTTATTACGGTGGGGAAAATAGCCCGTTAATTATCAAAATCGGACCCCCCGTAGTTGACTGGTCAAAATCTTGGGCGAGCCGTGATCAATGGCTGAGATTCATTACGGGGGGTATAGGTCGATGTCTTCCGCCGTACTCCCGGACCCCCCATAGTGACGTCATTTCGGCATTTATTATGGTTTTTCTTAGCTGTTAAATTGTTCTTTGTCCCATTCTCGTTTTATTGTGGTTCTTTTTCCCTTTGAGTCGTGCTCCCGCCACCTTTTCATTATCCAATACCCCCGTATTGTTTTCATCATCTGTCAACCATGGCAAAATGAGCCTCTTTACCCGGTTCATCAAGCTTCAGTTCTCTCATGGAAAATGAAAGGGACATTCACGATACCCTGTCATCTGTCAATCATCCCTTGTTGTATCACCAAGTGACCCTAAACACTGAGGAATCCCCAATGTTTTCGGCCATGAAGAGTTCCGGTGTTTTGTCCGCCTGTATTCCAAAAACCCACTTGTTTCCTGAGTTCATCTCCTGGCTTGTCTCCTTAATGTACCCTGGTAAATGTTTCATAATGAATTCGCAGGGAGAAAGTGTTCTGTAGGTATCAACGCAATTGATCCGTCAAGCATTGTGCTTTCCCGAAAATAAGTCATCACTGCAATTTTTTGAAGATTCACTAGCTCGTTATTTTGAAGACCTTTCAGATGAAGAATTCAGTATGTACATGTCATACTTGAAACCAAATTCAAAGGAGGCTCAGTTAGAAGGAGAAGAATTTAGCCTGGAAACGTTCAATGTTGAGTATAGACCAGTTCTTAGTTGCATTGCGGAGATTTTGGGTAAAGACAATGACCAGACAGTTGATAAATCAGTCTTAGGGATGTTCGCGCTGATGATGAAACCAGGGGTGGTTCTCGACATTCCATCTTTCTGGCAGGAAATCGTAAATTCTCAATTGATGGCCCTCCCTCTCACAGGTTTTTTCAGATTCCCGTCATTGATTGTTTACTTGTTTTTATATCAGAATGTCGAAGAATTTAGGAGTTTGGGATTGAATATAGTTGATGTTAATAAACATAAACAAACAGTTCTGTTCTGGACCAACATGATAAGAAAAGAAGAAAATGAAGCAGTACTGTTTGAGTTTGCTAGCCATTTCATGACTATTGCTTATAAAGTCTTGAATGGAGTTCTTCCTCCATGCTTCTTACCAAAAGCCCGGGAGTTCCTACAGCGAGGACCTAATTGCAGATTTGGAGATTGGTTTGTATTTGAAGAGTATTCAGAGATAAGGTTGTATGGAGCTAGCATTGAGCCCTATAGGCTCCCAACCTTTGTACCCATGCGGCTTTTCGCATTGGAATTCATAAGACAGAGCCTTAATGTGGATCAGATACACTTTCTTCCCATGAAGAAAGGTGTTATGTATAAATTGCCTATGAGTGTGGGGCCTTTTGTGGTCAATTCGAGACAAGCTTTTGATGAAGTTTCTAAAATGTTGGAGGAGACACAGTTGCTGCTAGGAGAAAAATGGTCTTATGATCCGCATGCAATAATCTCTCAGAGAAGAATTGAAAATGGATACGCTGCATTTTCCCATGTAAGCAAACCTGATCAGGAGAAGCTTGCAAATCCAGGTGAAACAAGTGCATCAAAAACCAACATTCAAACGCCTGCTATTATGGAAAAGACAAGCAAAAGAGGTAGAGAAAATGTTGTTGAAATAGATGATGAGGAGCCTAGAGAGGAAAAGAGAACCAAATTAGCAGAAGATCACTCTTCCAATTCGCCAGGTTTTACTCTCCATGTCAATGAAGAACAAAATGTCCCCTCTTCTCCTAGAGGACATGAACTTTATTCAGAAAAGATGTCGTCAGTAAAACAAATATTTTCACAGATTGAAGAAAGAAACCAGAGGATTAAAACCAATGTAGGAGTGCAAGAAGAACATCACATAGCTGCTGATCAGAACAGATTATTGACTGTAATGGATCTTGAAAAGGATCAATTTAGGATGGCTCTGTCACATCCAACAGGAATGTCCCTTGGATCCTCGAGCATCTTTAATGAGGTAAACATAACTATGGAAGTTAAAAAAATCCCACTATGGGATAAAATGAATCTTCATATGCAAACCGGGCAGCTAATTGTAAATGATTTGAGTAAGACGAATGCTACAGCAGTTAAGGCTGGAAACATGCTTGCGAAAGTGATTAAACAATGCAAAATGGAGAAAGCTAATTCAAGGGCATTGTCAACACAAAATGAAGAGTTGAAGAAGATCATTATGAAAATTGGTGTGGATCCTGATGATAAAGCTGCAATTCAAAAACTCATGAAAAGCGCAGAAGTAGAAATATCCTCATTGAGGAAAAAGCTAAAATTACCAGCTACAGAGCACTCAATGGCCGCAGAAGTAGCTGAGGTGGAAAAAGAAAAGGAAGAGTTACGTCTGCAATTGTTACAAAAATATGAAGAGTTGTCCAAAGTGAAGCAGACTGCTATATCTCTGCAGAATCAAATTCAAAACCATACTTGCACTTTTGTTGTTCCTACAGGTGACAGTGATGCGGATCCTCAAACCCAAATTGTTCAGCTCAGCACAGAACTGAAGATAGCTGAAGGTGATCTTAAGCGGGTTCAGTTAGATTTGGAAACAGCTACTAAGATGATGAGAGGATGGGAAGATAAAGCAAATGAAAATAAGCAGCAATTACAAAAGGCTGAGGATGAAATTAAGGAGCTCAAGGAGAAGCTAAAAGGTAACATCTCACTTTTAAGAGCTAAAGATATTATTTGGACTGAAATTATCTCTGAAATGAAGTCAAATTGGGATTCCCTAAGTATAATTGCTAGAGAGAAACGCCTCATCTCAGACCATGAAGAGGAGATATCATCTGAAAAACAAACGGTCATTAAAAGAGCAAATTGGGCTAGGAGGTTTTTAAATTTTATCAATTCCAAATCAGATGAAGAGTTAGAAGAGATTCAGATACAAGACAGATACTTTTATGCTGAAGAAGTTAATAAAATGATAATTAAGAATGATCTACGGAAAGCTGCAGAGAAAAGGTTACTGAGAATTAAGGAGGTGGCAAAGAAGTTTGATATAACTTTTGATAAATTGATCCGAACAGGTTTACCTTCATGCCGGACAGAAAAGGGAAATATTTTGACATGGAAGTTTTATGAAGATGCATTAACACTGGCAAAGAGCAGAGCAGATAGTAGACATGAA
The DNA here is from genome assembly GCA_034641835.2 of Pinus albicaulis. Classification (NCBI taxonomy): domain Eukaryota; kingdom Viridiplantae; phylum Streptophyta; class Pinopsida; order Pinales; family Pinaceae; genus Pinus; species Pinus albicaulis. Next base: position 476,616,000 of record CM076580.1, read on the forward strand.
AAGACACAAGTTTTAAAGGGAGAGACAATTTTTAACTTTTTACAGAGGAACTTCAATTTGCTATGGATGGTAAAGGAACTCTTCACAAAAAGGCTCACTCATAATCAGGCAGTTGCATTTAGATTGGAATACCTCAGCTATAGGAATGCTCCTACAACTCAAAGTGAACTTTGGAAAAAATGCAAAATCTTCTCCATTGACACAACAAAAAAGATCCCAACGGATAAATCAAAAGTAGCCGTTGATTCCGCAGCCACTTCAGGACCAGTTGTTCCTTTAGATTAGAAGTTATAAAAATTCTCATTATGTCATTTCTCAGGATTATGCAAATGTAATAAGACTTTTTCGAGACATGTACCTCTATAACAGTTAATAGTTTAGGCAGTTAGAGTCAGTTAGAATAGTTAGAATCAGTTTCATTACTGGAAACTGTTTTGTGATAATGTATAAAAAGACAATTTGAAGAAAGAGGAAGGTTCCGAGTTTTGGACCTTGAAGCTAAAATTTTGTATTGAAGAATACTGAATTAATGAAAAGTTTTGCAAGTTTCCTTCATTCTGTTTATGCTGAATAGTTTCTCAGTTTTCATTATGTTTTCCATATCTGTGAGTAAAATAGAGTGATTTGAGCTGCAGGTCTCTATATACATGTGTATTTAAGAGTTAAATAAACCTTAATGGGCGCTCCTCTATTTTAACGTTATCATTACTCATTCCTTCAGGATTTTACACTGATAGATTCTGTTTCAAGAAGCATATCAAATTGAAATCCTTTCTTTCTTGTTTCTTCCATCCTTTCATTTCAGCATAAGGAGGATATGGCATTGTAGAACCTTCCATGGGTTTAATATTTGAAGATTATATAATTAATGTTTGAAGGTTTATAGAACAGGGACAGATATACTTTTGTTTGTGACGTAATCTTTAATGTCTTGAGCACGGATTTATTTTCACAGCAAGAAATTGTTTCTCAAGGAACAACATTAATTGGCGCCGTTGCCGGGGACCGAAGATTCGAAGATTTTCCGTGGGTTTTGTTTTACATTTCCTCTGGTTGTTCAGAGAGGAGGAAATAGTACGCTGTGTTTGTTTGAAAATAGCTCTGGCTCCCAAGAAACCTCACACGAGGTCGGATTCCTCTCAGCAAACCGTTCCTGTTTTGTCTGATCCTGAGAAGCTTGTTTCAAAGAAGGGCCAAAAACTAAAAATATTTGATACACCAGAAACTACACTGCTCGCATCAGGCAGCAGTTCACGCACTTTCATATCCAAGAAAGCTTCCAAGAAACTCACTTTCTCGGAAGAAGAGTCGTCACCATCACCCGTTCGTTTTCAAGAACCCACATTAGAAGAGCAATCTTTGGAGTTTGTGTCTTTTCCTTTTACAGAAACTCAGCCCCATATAGTTGCCAGCTCTTCTGCAGTCGTTCCTACTCCAACTCCTATATCAGTTGTTCCACCTCATTCATCCTCTCCTACAACTGGTATTCATTTTACCCCCGCTCAAGGAGCAGTTAACCCGGGCGTAAACATGGCAGTCCCTGCAACCCCTGCTTTCTTGATGAATAGATATGCACCATTGAATCTACCCCAACCACTGCATGATATGCCTCAGGAGTATCTCAAGTTACTCCCTAGATTTACTGGTGAAGACGAAATAACTGCAGAACAACACTTGCCCCTGTTTTGCACATTTGCCGAGAATTTAAATGTTGAACATTTGGACGTTGTAATGAGACTTTTTGTCCAGTCTCTAAGTGGAGAGGCAAGGAAATGGTTTAAAGGATTTCCTAATGGTACCATAAATGATTGGGATACCCTAGAAACGTGTTTCACTGAGAGATGGGGTGAAAAAAGGGACCATGGCTATTCTTTGACAGAGTTCAATGCAATAAAGAAGAAATTTGATGAAAGCATGAAATATTTTGTGAAAAGATTTAATAAATTGTATAATAGTTTGCCTGTTGAAATGAAACCCCCTCCTATTGGAGCAAGGGTTGTTTTTGCTGGTGCTTTTGAACCAGAATTCAGTTTCACATTGAGGGAAAGGAGGTCACCTACATTGGAGCAGATTCAAACTGATGCTCTGGAGATTGAGGCTAATATGTCCGCTGCTGGTAAAGTCCAAGATAAAGGAAAAGCTAAAGAAGAAACCTCGGCTCAAGAACAAAGAATTGATGATATGACTAAGGTTATAAAAAATCTGTCCAATAAATTGGTGAAATTGGAAATAGATAGTAAGCCTGCAAGATAGAACAGAGGGGTTTTTAATCCCCAATTTAAAAAACAGCCTCTACAGATTCTGCAAAGAGAGAAGAAAGATCTAGATCAGGTGCAAGCACCTTTGTACATAGAGGCAGCCCCGTCCCGTTCAGCAGATGATGATGATGAGAGAGAGGATGATGCTCGAATTTCTGCTGTGTATATGGAAGACGATGAAACAGAAGAAGAAGTTGAAGAAGAAGAAGTGGAAGAAAATGATCTTTCATTTGATCAAGAAGAGATGGATGATTACTGCAGACAGTTCACAGACTTCATGCAATCCGAGTTGCATAAAAAGTATGATTTAAGGTCAAAGAAGAGACTAAGGACTCAAGACAATGAAGAAAAAGAATCAGAAGCAGCACCTGCTCCAATGGCGACTCCATTCCAGAAAGATCAAACTAAGAAAACAGATAAGGGGAAAAAGCCCATGAGCGAAGAAAAAGAAAAGGAAAAGCAGTAAGCAGAAGCTTCTCAAACAAAAGTTAGAGATTCTAATATTTTGGAGAAAGTGGTTACCGTTTCTAATCAAAACTCAAATTCCAAGAAAGATCAAGAAGAACCTGAAAAGTTGACAAAATCAAATCAGACTTTCAGTTTGTCGAAAGAGTTGGAGAAAGTGAAGATTCAAGTACCTCTTCTTGAGTTAATGAAAACACCTGGCTATAAGAAAGAGATTGCCGAGTTTATCAATTTATCTCAGTCTGATGAAGTAGGTGATATAGTAAATCTACAGGAAGAGAAACCAGTGGTTACATTTGGACCTCATGTTGAAGAGGTAGATTCATTTGTCCCTCCTTTTTATATATCACTTCTGTTACATGATTTTGTTCTACATAATTGCATGCTAGATTCTGGTGCGTCCCACAATCTGATGCCATTGTGTGTGATGAAAGAGTTGAATTTTCAAATCACCAAGCCATATCAAGATCTTTACTCTTTTGACTCAAAAAGGGTAAAGTGTGTGGGTCTGATTAAGGATATGGTTGTTACATTGGCTCAAATCCCAGCCAAAAGCATTATGATGGATGTTGTAGTGGCAGATATTCCTGCCAGGTTTGGTATGTTATTATCTAGATCATGGGGGGCAAAGCTTGGAGGAGTTTTGAAGCTAGATTTTACATATGCTATCATTCCCGTTTTCAATGGTGAAGAGAGGAGGTTGTATAGAGAGACTAGATTTCAAAAAACTACTACCAAGAAAGATGCAGGTAATTCACCAATTTATGGCCAAGAGAAGGATGACCTCTCTTGCTTCATGTTGCATGAAGATGCAGAATTTGCTGAAGAATCGCAAGGGCAGCTTCCTTCAGCAATTGTACATAAGGAGCTGCATTCGAACAAGCTATGGAAGTGTTATTTTGATGGTGCGTTTTCCAAAGAAGGCACTGGAGCTGGTTTCATTTTTGTTTCTCCTGAAGGCAACCTTGTGCCTTTTTCTTTCAAATTGGAGTTTGAGTCCACTAATAATGTTGCAAAATATGAAGCATTAATCATTAGTTTGCAGACAACTAAGAAAATGGGAATTCAGTCTATGACTGTGTTTGGGGATTCAGAATTAATTATAAGACAGATCAAGAATTTATGTCAAACTAAACATCCCAGGTTAAGAGCATATCGGAATGAGGTCTGGGATCTGATCGAAAATTACTTTGAAGCCTTCAACTTACAGTTTGTTCCAAGGGAAGAAAATAGAATGGTTGATTCTTTGGCGGTTGCAGCAAGTACATTCAAGCCTCCGATCAGTCTGAGACTAAGGTATGAAATTGAGATGAGACATAGACCTTCAATTCCTGACAATATTAAACACTGGCAGGTCTTTGAGGACGATGAACAGATTAAGCAGTTATTGTTGATGATTGAGGATTTTGAAGATCATCAGATTGATTTGGAAACTGATGAAGATGAATTGGCTGGTAAGACTCTTAAAAAGAAGATTGGTGGTCAGGAAATCATTCAGTTGAAATACAATGCTTTTCCAAGAGGCTTAGTGCCTCTGGAAAGACTGTTTGATGCAAACGACGTTGCAGTAAATCAGAAGAAAGCAAACCAAGATGAGCAGGTGGAAGATTGCAATTTAGGGACTCAACAGGAGCCTAAAATGATCAAATTGTTCATAGGGGTCTCGAAGGACTACAAAGAAAGGTACGTAGATTTGTTCAAACAATTCCAAGATGTATTTGCGTGGTCTTATGATGATTTGAAGACATATGATAAGAGTATCATACAACATAAAATCCCACTGAAGGATCGAGTCAAGCCGCATAAACAGAAGCTCCGACAAATCAATCCATTGTTGTTGGCTCCGATCGAAAAGAAGGTAAAAAAATTGCTGTAGGCCAAAATAATTGTTCCGCTTAGATATTCAGATTGGGTTTCCAATCTTGTACCAGTCCGAAAGAAAAACGGAGAGATAAGGCTGTGTGTAGATTTCAGAAATTTGAATAGGGCTTCATTGAAAGATAATTACCCTTTGCCGAAGATGGATTTTGTTTTACAGAAGGTGACTGGAGCTTATAGACTATCTATGGTGGATGGCTTTTCAGGGTATAACCAGGTGGCTGTGGAGAAAGAAGATCAGAAGAAAACTACTTTCACTACGCCATGGGGAACATTCATGTATGCTAGGATGCCCTTTGGACTAATGAATGCAGGAGCTACATTCCAAAGAGCGATGGATATTGCATTTGTTGGAGATCAGTTTGTAGTTATTTATTTGGATGATGTCACAATTTTTTCAAATTCTGATGAAGAACACTTGCAGCATTTGTAGAAAGCTTTCCTGAAGTGTAGAAAGTATGGGTTATCGTTGAATCCTAAAAAATCTTTGTTTGCCCTGGAAGAGAGTAAAATGTTGGGTCATATTGTTTCAAAACAAGGTGTGAAAATAGATCCATCAAGGGTTGAAGGAATACAGTCCATTCCACTGCCCCGAAGCAAAAAATATATTCAGAGATTTCTTGGAAAAATTAATTTTCTAAGAAGATTCGTTCCCAATTACGCAGAAATCGTCAAAAAGATAACCGACATGTTGAAAAAGGATGCCGAAGTGAAGTGGGACAAAGAAGCGCGAGAATATTTCCAAAGGATTAAAGAAGCTTTAAAGGAAGTGCCTGTTCTCATCAGTCCGGATTATTTGAAGCCATTTCAAATTTTCTCCTTTGCATCTCCCTCGACAATTGCAGCTGTGTTGTTACAGAGAAATGAAGAAAAGCACGAACAACCTGTAGCATATTTTAGTAAAGTTCTCCGAGATGCAGAATTGAAATATAATATATTGGAGAAACAAGTTTACGCTCTGGTGAAAGCATTGAAAGCTTTTAGAACTTATATCCTTCATTCTCAAATCTTAGCATATGTTCCCAATTCAGCTGTAAAGGATGTCCTAGTACAGAGTGATGTGGAAGGAAAAAGAGGAAAATGGATTGCTAAAATCCAGGAATATGACCTGGATGTAAAACCAACTAAACTGGTCAAAGGATTAGGATTGGCCAAATTATTGACAAAGTCAAATTTCCAAGCATTGGGAATTAATTTGTTGGCCCCTCTGGATGAAGTCGTTGGAGAAACAGGTGATAATCAGTTAAAGATAGCAATTAAGTATAAATTTCTCTGCTCGGATTGGTATAAGGATATTTTTCATTATTTATGCTTTCTTTCTTTCCCCCCTTCAATTAATAGAACTAAATACAGGGCTTTAAAACTTAAGGCTCAACCTTATGTCATAATCGAAGCAAATTTATAATGGAAAGATCCTGCTGGTGTATTATTGTTGTGTTTGACAGAGGAGGAAGTTCCAGAGGTAATCAAAGAACATCATGAATGCTTGTGCGGGGGACACTATAGTTGGAAGGTAACTGCTCATAAAGTTTTTAAATCAGGATTCTATTGGCCATATGTTTTTGTTGATGTTTATAAAGCAGTCAGGAGTTGTCAAAAATGCCAGGTATTTGCAGAGAAGAAGAAGTTAGCTCCATTGCCTCTTCTCCCTGTTTTTGTTGAAGAACCTTTCAGACAATGGGGATTGGATTTCATTGGGGAAATCAATCCACCATCCAGTGGGAAATTTAAGTGGATCCTTACTGCTACAGATTATTTTACAAAGTGGGTGGAGGCAATCCCCACCAGGAAGGCAAATGATTTGGTTGTTATGAAGTTTTTAGAAGAAAATATCTTTAGCAGGTTTGGATGTCCAGTAAAGATTGTGACAGATAATGCCCAAGTTTTCAGCTCACTAAGGTTCATTAATTTCTGTCAGACTTACAATGTGATATTGTCTCATTCTACAACTTATCATCCACAGGGGAACGACTTGGCAGAATCTTCTAACAAAACATTGGTAAGAATTCTGAAGAAAACAATCAATGAAAATCAGAAGAATTGGGATACAAAGTTAGTTTTTGCTCTATGGGCAACAAGGATGACTACTAGGAGGTCTACGGGCAAGTCTCCTTATGAGCTCGTATACGGTACTCAAGCATTGTTTCCCACCCAGTTGGTGAAACCTGTGATTTCCTTCCTCCAAGATGCTCAAGAAGAACCGAATGCTATGATCAGAAGAATGAACAATGTGATGGAACTAAGTGAAAACAGAAATAAAGTTCGGGACAACTTGCTCACTTATCAGCAGAAGATGAAGACAATATTTGACAGGAAAGCAAAAGAAATCATGTTTCAGAAGGGAGACTTAGTATTGAGATGGGATGTACGAAGGGAGGACAAAGGGAAACATGGAAAATTTGATCCTTTGTGGTATGGTCCATTCAAAATCAATGAAGTCAGGATGAATAACACTTTCATGCTGGAAAATCTTGAAGGAGAAGTATTAGATATGCCTGTGAATGGGCAATATCTAAAGCATTACTTCCGGCACTAAAGAAGATGTTTCACCATCATTGTATATATCCGGTGTGATCATTGTACATTTTCCACCAAGCAATATGTGACTCCATGCCCGAAGTGAAGGCACTGATCTGCAGGTTCTTAGTGTTTCGTGGCAAAAACACTATCCCCAGGTGGAGCCAGATGTTGTGGATCATATCCACATATCCTTTTCAATCTTTATTTTGAGTATCAAAAACACACAAAAAATTAGAAAATCAGAAAAACATATGTTATAGCATAAGGTTTTTATACTATCTCATTAAAAGAAGCATTTCAAAGCTCGATGATTATTAAAATTTATTGAAATACATGTTTTATTTCGAGCTTAAAGCTCAAACCACTTCCCGAGCGGAAGTGGTGATCGTGGGAGAGTGGTTCCAGATTAGTTATTACGGTGGGGAAAATAGCCCGTTAATTATCAAAATCGGACCCCCCGTAGTTGACTGGTCAAAATCTTGGGCGAGCCATGATCAATGGCTGAGATTCATTACGGGGAGTATAGGTCGATGTCTTTCGCCGTACTCCCGGACCCCCCGTAGTGACGTCATTTCGGCATTTATTATGGTTTTTCTTAGCTGTTAAATTGTTCTTTGTCCCATTCTCATTTGATTGTGGTTCCTTTTCCCTTTGAGTCGTGCTCCCGCCACCTTTTCATTACCCAATACCCCCGTATTGTTTTCATCGTCTGTCAGCCATGGAAAAACGAGCCTCTTTATCCGGTTCATCAAGCTTCAGTTCTCTCATGGACAATGAAAGGTACATTCACGATACCCTGTCATCTGTCAATCATCCCTTGTTGTATCACCAAGTGACCCTAAACACTGAGAAATCTCCAGTGTTTTCGGCCATGAAGAGTTCAGGTGTTTTGTCAGCCTGTATTCAAAAAACCCACTTGTTTCCTGAGTTCATCTCCTGGCTTGTCTCCTCAATGTACCCTGGTAAATGTTTCATAATGAATTCGCAGGGAGAAAACGTTCTGCAGGTATCAAAACAGGTTTACCTTCATGCTGGATAGAAAAGGGAAATATTTTGACATGGAAGTTTTATGAAGATGCATTAACACTGGCAAAGAGTAGAGCAGATAGCAGACATGAAAAGACACAAGTTTTAAAGGGAGAGACAATGTTTAAATTTTTACAGAGGCACTTCAATTTGCTATGGAGGGTAAAGGCACTCTTCACAGAAAAGCTCACTCACAATCAGGCAGTTTCATTTAGATTGGAATACCTCAGCTACAGGAATGCTCCTACAACTCAAAGTGAACTTTGGAAAAAATGCAAAATCTTCTCCATTGACACAGCAAAAAAGATCCCAACGGATAAATCAAAAGTAGCCGTTGATTCCGTAGCCACTTGAGGACCAGTCGTTCCTTTAGATTAGAATTTATAAAAATTCTCATTATGTCATTTCTCAGGATTATGCAAATGTAATAATATTTTTTCGAGGCATGTACCTCTATAACAATTAATAGTTTAGGTAGTTAGAGTTAGTTAGAATAGTTAGAATCAGTTTCATTACTGGAAACTGTTTCATGATAATGTATAAAAAGACAATTTGAAGAAAGATGATGGTTCCGAGTTTGGGACCTTGAAGCTAAAATTTTGTACTAAAGAATACTGAATTAATGAAATGTTTTTTCAAGTTTCCTTCGTTCTGTTTATGCTGAATAGTTTCTCTGTTTTCATTATGTTTTCCATATCTGTGAGTAAAATGGAGTAATTTGAGCTGCAGGTCTCTGGATACATGTGTATTTAAGAGTTAAATAAACCTTAATGGGTGCTCCTCTATTTTAACGTTATAATTACTCATTCCTTCAGTATTTTACACTGATAGATACTGTTTCAAGCAGCATATCAAATTGAAATCCTTTATTTCTTGTTTCTTCCATCCTTTCACTTCAGTCTAAGGAGGATATGGCATTGCAGAACCTTCCATGGGTTTAATATTTGAAGATTATATAATTAATGTTTGAAGGTTTATAGAACTGGGACAGTTATACTTTTGTTTGTGACATAATCTTTAATGTCTTGAAGCACGGATTCTCACATACAGTGAATTGTTTTCAAGGAACAACAACAAAGACCATGATCAAAACCTAGCACGAGGACGTTAGTTACGGAAAGATACAAGATATCACTGAAGCTGACTTCTCTTCTTTCTAATGTGTTATTTCAGGTGCAAGTGGTGGGACAATTGATCGGAATAATGTAAAGGAAGATCGCGATAAGAGGTCGACAGGTATCAACTCTAGAAAGATGTGGATGATGCTAAGGAGCTCATGTTTTCTCCCAAACATTGCAACCAAGTGTTTTTTACCCATATGTGTTGGATAGGATTGTGGTTCGTATTGGAGATATTAACTTAGATCAAAACATATTTTTGTGTATCATAGTGTTATCATGCTGCTTAGCCGGACGATAATTATAAGATGAGAACAATATAGATAGAGTGATATGGTACATGCATATTTCAACATTTTTTACTATTACATGGATTTTTTTTATAAAGAAGAGGACATAACCTTATAACGAAGTTCTCTTTTTTTTCCAAAACATTATAATATGTATTTTGAATTAATTGGTTTGCATTGTTTTAATGCTAAAAACTATTTCACTGATAATTTGTGCTATGTTGATCTCGAAAGAAATGCATCGTATCAAGTTCTTTTTTTAGGTCAATTCCTAAAATAATACAACTACTTGATTTCTTTAAAATGTATTTATTATAATTATTACTTAAATAAATGCACCATATATATATGAATTATATCTTCAAAATAAAATAAAAATGTATTAATGTATACCGTTATTTTTGCATGTAAGATCATAATACAATAATGATAAATTCTAAACATAAATTTATTTGCATTATTTTCAAATCCTCTTATTAAGCTACAAAAAATTCATATTATTCTAGATTTATTATTTTACAATTATTGATATTCTTATACAAATTTTACAAATTTACAATTTTACAATTATGGTAATTTAACAATATGTACAATATACATTTTACAATTTTACGATGATTCAATTTTATGGTAGTTATGGTAATTATAAGAATTTTACGATTTTTACAAATTTACAAATTTTACAATTTTAATAAAAATAGAATCAGTGACAATACATACAATTACAATTACAATTTTACACTTCCACAATACAATTATAATTATACCATAATTTATTACCACAATAATGATACTACATATAATTTTACATACAATTACAATTACAATTACAATTTTACAATTTTTACATACAATTACAATTAAAATTAAAATTAAAATTACAATTTCCATAATTTTACCGCATATAGTAGTTATGGTTCAAATTTGACAATTAATTTATAATTTTACAATTTTACAAATTTACAAATTTACAAAAATTTACAATTTTAATAAAATTGAACCATGACAATACATACAATTACAATACACTTGCTAATTTCACAATAACATACACATAATTACAATTTTATAATTTACCGTATACAATTAAAATTAAAGAAATTAATAATTACAATACAATTAAAATTTTACAATTTTACATAATAATTACAATTACAATTTTACCTTATACAATTAAAATTAAATACAATTATAATTATAATTTTACAATTTACCGCATAATACTTAAAATTAAAATTAAAATTATAAATGAAAATTACAATTAAATTACAATTTTACAATCTTACATACAATTACAATCACGATACATACAATTACAATTTTACAAATTTAACAATTTCTTCCATATAAGTTTTCCATTCTGCAGCCATCTTCATCTTTTCTTCCTTTGGGAAAACTTCTGCAAACGCATCAGCCTGTGGATTGGTGAATAAGGATCCCAATTCAACATCCGCTTCATCCATTTAGCAGGGATCTCATGTTTAAACAACCATCCATTAAAAGACAAAACTTTTCGATTTCAGTAATCATGGTCTTTTAGTTCGAGGCAAATCTCTCGAATCGCATTCAGAACAACTGATTTGTTTGTTCAATGTATCCCAATCATATCTTGGACTATTTTCTGCCCTTGATTCATTAGAATTTGTATCTCTGACCTCATCTTCCAACGGAATACATGCATCGGTGAAGAACATGCTCGTCCTCATGAGGGAATGAATGTCGAGCATTTTGGATTAGGACATGGGTGTGGAGAAGACGCAGTGGAGGGGGCTTCACCAATTTATTATGTCTATGAAGCACAATATGTGTGCATGACTTTTCTGCACTAACATGCTGTTTACATTGCGGACATTGGACAATTTGTATTGAAAATTAACAAACCGAGCAAACTAAAACAAAGCTACAGTGTCTACAGTCTTAGAAACAATTGAACCGCAACCAGTATCTATACAACTGGAGGTATACATAGTAGACTTCTTTAGGCTCTTCAATCCTTCTTCCGTCTATGGTCGACCTTCTCGTGGAAAAGACAGGATAACCGAGGATTGATTCTTCGTAATGCTGGCAAGAGGTTATTTTCTCGTACAGCGGAGGCCAGGGTTCGAATCGTTCCGTTGTTCTGGGAAAGTCAAATCTTCCCATTTAATGGCCCGATGTTCATCTTCACGCAGACCGCCGGACTCGACACTCGGTTTTGGACTCCCCGCCGGGTGCATGGAGGACTGTTGGGAACATAGTGAGGTATGGCGGAAACAACCACGAAACCGAATACATTGTTTTGTCTTTTTTTCCTGTAACAACCCCATTGTTTGGATTTGTGTCGCAATATATCTGCCGTGTTTCATATGTGATTGATACCGAAAAAGTTCTGACAACAATCAAACCACACCGGTTCCGTTTGGGACAATGGATAACAATTCTCCATCAAAGACCCACTTATTAAAAGGCCAGATCTTTGACAAGAAAGGGCACACATAAGCATTAACACCCGGATGTACTAATGCATGAATACCAACTCTTACATAACCCAAATGCAAAAATTGAGTTCCCGCCTTTTTAGCTTCATTGAAGTTCCTTCAGTTTAGAATAGGGATTAAATCGTACATGGTCACTATTCTCTATAGAGCCGACCGACTCTTTAATGGTGATCCTAGTGGTCGTCGGCATGCCGACACCTAGGTCACTATGTACCTGAGAGGCGGATATCCCGGGGAAAAGCCCATCTTGCTTGAGGTTCAACCTCTTCTATAGAGATGATCGTACTCATTAATGACTTACCATCGTTACTAGCAAACATATCCTTAGTCATTTTTGTTCACCTCTCTATCTTTCTCTTTCACAGTTCTCCATATTTACCTTGAAAACATATTAATCCATTTTAATTTTCTTTTTTAAAGACAGAGACCAGGCTACATCGACCTTTACGAACCAAAGTGACACCACTTCATCGGCTCTGCTACCAATTTCTCTAGCAGGCTTTCAACAAGCTTGCTTCGTCGTTGTCAACCAAAAAACTTTGGCCTTGCTTAGTTTCTCTCTTTGCTCTTTATGTGGCAACCCAACTGTGAACCCGTATGAACCTACTTGACCTTCACGCAACTAGCGGCCTTTCCTCACACGGCTTCCTCTCGCTCACACGGCCTTGGCGTCCTCGTTGTTTTCGCGAACCTCTAGCGAACTTATGGCGAACTTTTCAAGAACAAATGTTGTTCACACCATGACAAATGCATGAGGACAAGATTTCCTTAAAATGCAAAGAAGAAAAATACTTTTGTTGATAGTGCAACGTTCACAATCGGGGACACAGACTATACATCCAACTTTTGGCTTTATATTCCACCGTAATGGCTTTTACCGGACTTATGATACTCGCAATGAGCGATCGTTACCGCAGGCTTCCCGACAAATTACGTACTCGTCTCGCAGCTTTATACTACCATACATAGAACTTACGTACCCAATCTAAAGAACCTGCCACTTTAGGTTTTCGCCACCACATGAATCGACACTTGTGCTTCTCGCCCTTCCCATGACCATGAGTCAAGACTCCGTGATGCAAGGTATCGCAAATATTCGTGTATGCAAAAGAGCAGGAGAAAAATCCCCACCAAAACACAAAAAAGGACTCAAACTCCAAATGCCCCCCCCGAAGCCAGAAATGGGAGCCTTACCTCTTCCTGGCATAGATTGCAGGGGGACAAGCATTCTCAGAGACCATCCGATTATTGACATCAAAAGCGGATCATTGCTTTTCGTGCAACACCGAGAGGTGACATCCGCACGCAGATTCGACTTCTACCGACACATACATGTGAAAGTGGCAGGCACACCGTGGATGCCTTTACAAGCGGCTCCACGAGAAATACAATAGCTATTTATTGACAGAGGGAGACACTTTTCGCACAGATGAAAAGCCTCCGTGAAAGTTCGCTACCATGGATCCGCAGATCAGGTACCATTATTAATAGGGAAAGCATTTTTAGTGGGCCCGAGGACCACTTGTACCGTTATACGTCTATGGATCTGGAAGATTGTAATACTGTGGGATATCTTTTAGATTATAAAACTCATCATCCCATGCCTTGGTGTAGACACGCTGACGCATCATAGGTCATATGATGATTTGGTGCTTGATCTTTGGTCATGACGAGCCACCGATAAGCAAGAACATTCCGCATGTAGGAATTTAATATGGGATTTATCATTTTAAACTCAAGTCCCGCAATTTCTCCTACTTTCTTCGAGAGTAGATATGAAGCATTCTCCAAATCGACCTTCGATACACCGTTATAAAAACCTACGGCAGTAGGTTTCATAATAGTTTGATCCATACCGAAATGACTAATACCATAATGATGCCACCACTGACATCCACAGCATAACAGTGTTCTCGTGAATTTATCCAAGTAGGAGCAAATTTCAACTTAGTGTAGTGGGTTTCTCCTCTACCATCTTTATTTAATAGGTCCCAATTGGTCACCTCCTCGTATCCCGCAAAACATAAACAAGGTCGTGAAAATAAGGCTTGGATTGTTTTCTCGCTAATGTTTGAAATTTCTTTGTATATTGCATGTGATTCCTCATTCGTTTATGGCATAAGACTTAGAAAACTTTGATCTATCTCCACCACCAAAAGACAAACGACGAGAGGTCCTGAAAAGTCTTGTGGAGAGTGACCGTTTCGCTGAGCTCCCAATATTTCGCTATGTGAATACATCATGTCATGTATCCACCCCAGCTTCCTTTAGGTACACCCTCCTCTGCACAAATGGCTGGATGTCATTATGATCAGAGACTTGCATTGAGCACTTGCAGCCTGAGTTGCTGTGTTGGCTTCCATTTTTCTGCAAACAAAGCCATGATTCTTCATCTCGGAATATATTTGATTTCTTCTCTTCGATTGGCTCGATTCCATTCTCGTAAGAAATTATCTGCCAATGGCTTTCTTCGTGATCATTCTTCTCGTTCTTGGTGTTGGATATATATTCTCTACGTAAAATCCGGGAAGATAATGACGCAACCCCTATTATGTTCAACTTTAAAATCAAAATATAAAGAGAGCCTGGCTATCTATAGAAAAATTTCGTATCTTCCGGGTTCTTTATCACTTTAGTAATAGCTTTCTCCCGTGGCCTTTACCGCCTGCGTAAAATGTTTATTAGCAAAATGAATTGAAAATTTACTAATACAATCTCCAGTCGCCTTTACTCTCTTTCTCAATTGGAGTACAATTCAATCCCCGCCTTGCTCCAAACACTTAAACAACTGACAACCCGTTCTTTCTCTTTGGGACTTTCATTCAAGTCATTAAGACACTTCCAACCAATGTTGTCAGACCGTTTAACAATTTTATAAGTATTATCATCTCACTATGTAAGATAGAGATTTCTAACCTTGGATTTGATTTCTTTCATTGCCCGAGTATGTTTTTCTCGTCCAAGGTTTGGGATTTTTCCCGAGTATTCCATTGAGCAAGAGACCTATCAATGGCACATAAAAGGATTAAACTCGCTAACACAATTTAAACATCCTATGCAATTGAGTTTTGTCAAGAATGACATCGAAACTTGTCAAAGAATTCAAGCATGATTCGAATAGCAATTTCTCCGCCTTCTAATCTCGTGCCCTAAAAACTTAATTTTAGTCCTGAAGAGTTCCATCTTTTTTCTTACCCAAGACCAAACCACTGACCAACTTCATAAAAAATCTTCAGTGCTCCATGGTCTTGCAAATTCTTGGAAAAAAATGAGCAGATCATCAATATGTGGGCAACCATTCATCGTAGGGTTTAAAGATGGAGTCCAGTCATCTTCTAAAACTTTGGCTATATGTTTGTAGAACGAAATGGCATATTATCTTATCCATAGTGTCCATGAGGAACACGTTAAATGCTGTCTTATATCTATCACTTCTCCACAGCAAATCTCTGCCGTAAGCTTCTCACTTGGGATCAACTTAGAGAAGACCTTTGCTCCTGAAATCCTTCTCCCTTAATGATCACCTTTATGAGGGACTCATCAGTGTCATCCTGCAGAACATTATTCCAGTTTTGTAATTTGTCACGCCCTAGGAACTCCTCCTATTTTTTTCACTTCTTTTGTTGACATAGAACCCATAGCAAGCCCAAGGGCCGCCGGATTCCTTCGATGAGCTTCTTTTTGAAGCAAGGGCCGTTCAATCTCCTTCGCGCAGCGTTGTCTATGTTCTGGGCGATGGAAAATGGCTCTTGACTTGCTGTCCGCTGCCAACCTTCCTTGTAAGGTAGTTCCACACAATGTTGCTTCCGATGCCAAAATGCATTGGGTTCCTCCGAGCAACATGTTTCTTCAAATTCTCTCCGAATCCGAGACATTTTTCTCGCATCCTCCTGAGAACTCAACTCGTTCGATCTGATAATCCCTTTATGGTCTTTGAGTTCTCCCATGCTTTTTCAGCTTTGTGAATCTCCCGTATAGCCCTAATCGACAGTGAAATCTCCCTGTCCTGATATATAAGGCAATTCCTCCACCCTCTCCCGTAAATAGTAATAAATACCCCGAAGATTCTGTCAGTAAACTGAAAAGACCCATGTGGTTCTACCCAAGCCAAAACATATTTCCAAAATGGCTACCAACCGAAATATCAGAAACTGCAAAGGAAAGTTTAACACATTTTAAACAACAACAAATTTTTAGAGACTTCAAATTTAACTTATTTGTTCCTAACTGCTTCCTCTTGGTTGTGGTCCAGTATTTGAAGGGGATTATAGTTTTGGAAACAAGGTTAATATCCTGAATCTTAATCAATAAGTAACTTTTAAAAGGGACTGAGCAAATACGTAGATTTACCCGTACATGGTGTTGTTATATTGAGTAGCTGAGACTTGCATATCCTCGATTCCACTAAAGCCTGGCGAAGGATCAAATTTTCCGTGGCAAGTCAGACTTCGGCTTTAGGAGCAAGATGAAGTGTATAATTTGTCTCGTTTTTGCTCGAAAAAATTGTAGAAGAAGATGCCGACCGATTCATTTGTGTTTTCGTACTGCAGAGTTCATTTTTCATACCCGTATTTCGTTTTGAATCATGTGTATCTCCTTACTCACCTCCCCCAAATCGAGTGCACGAACTTCATGAATTGGTGTTGGAGATACGTTTTGGTGTTTCTTTCATAAGAAGCTTCAAAGCCAGTTTCCAAAGGGAACCGAGGAAGAATCAGAAGAACCAGGCATGCTCTTCAAGTAAGCGGCTATATGGGCAATGAGATCACCTTCATCCATGGCTCGGATCCGAGCAAAAAATTTAAGATCATCATCATAAACTTCGGAGCACAGAGAACATGGGGAAGTTCTTCTTCACAGAAGAAAAGAATCCGAATCGTAGTTAGAACAATGACATGCGTCCGAGTTAGAACATTGACAATACATATTGAGACTCTGTTCCTCTAAAGAATAGGAGGAATAGTCATCCTAAGAGAAGAGGCAGAGACCGTTTCGATATGCTGTTGGATTTGGAGACCGTAACGAGTAAGGACAACAAATAGCTTTGCGAAAAGAGGAAATTAGCGTAGGCACATCTAGGCTCGCTAACCGTGACAAGAGGGTCAGTAGATACCAGTAGATGGCTATTTATTCTTTTGGGATGTTTTACCCAATCCTCTTTTAGATTCTAGTCAGAGGGATGACATATTTGAAGTGTGACCGTTGGCCACACAACCGTGGTGACTACTTCTTTCATTCCCAATTAACTAGACCTAATGTCATGAGGCCGGTAGTAGTGTGCCCTTGGCTTAGCGGTAATTTCCTCTTTCTTTCTTTTGGCCTTCAGATTCTCAGTTCTCTGGAGAGTTTCGCCTCCGCCTCCGAGCTCAACCGTAGGTGGAGGCTTTACTTCTTTTGTAAGCCTTCAGACAGTTTCATGATTTCTACATGCACCAAAGGATCATCAGCTATTCATATCTACCGCGTAAAGATTTTGTACTGTGAAGTCTATTTAATTTATCTATAGACTTTTGCATCTTAGAACCTGCACATAAAGAAATCAAGTATTCCTTTAGTAATTATAGCATAGAAGTATCCCCAAACATAAACTTCAAGTGGTAGAGGGAAAGCTTCTTGCAACTTCAAGATATCAACCAAATGGCTAAAGTCAAATAAGATATACTTGCTTCCACAAAATATTCTTGATCCTTGACCAAGAATATGTGCTCAATCCAAATTTCCGGAAGTCTTCAAATTGGTTAATATTATCGCACTTTAAATTCATCAGATCATTTCATTTTTATCACTAAGGGCAATCAAGACTTCACAAAAGTGCTCCCGTATTAGTGCAAGAGTGCACCAATCATGTTATTTTGTGTTGTGCCATCACTATTAAATCGACATCACCCTGTTTATCTTTCAACACCTCTTTTTTCCATTACATTCAAAATATACTGTGGATGACTCCAACTCCCACCATCTAGCCAGAGCGTAAAACACCTGAAGAAGTGCTTTACACAGTTTCTACTTCACTCTTTACCTTCTACACACATCATTTTATATTCATTAAATTACTCTGAATGCTAATTGCTCGATTTAGCCAGAGAATACTCAATGTTCCACTCCTTTATGACCTTCATGGAAAGTCTCTGCCGGGGAATCTTCCCGCACCATAAAAAGGCCGTGGCAAGATGTCTAGTAAACCGTGGTTCCAAAGGGTCATATATGGGAAAAGCATGTTTTCCAGACCGAGATTTTCTAGAGCTTGGGCTATGGTTATTTTTTCTTAATTTTCTTCTCGTTTGGACCCCGGGACGCCCACAAATGAGGCACTTTGGGGAAAGAGATGAGGAAATTGAGAGATAGGATTTTCAAACTCATGAGGATGTACACTCTTTCCTTAGTTAAGAAAGAAAGTGAATAGCTTGTTTGCTTTCTAAAAACTCAATCTCACAAACTTGTCGTACAAATGTATATAACCGATCTCGTGTGGAAGTTGACTGTCATAATACAATTTCCACATCTCTTCAAATTTTTCAAATGATTTTTCTTCAAATATGTCTAACTACTTGCAAATCACACTGGACTAAATTATGTTCCAGCAAGTGTACATCATTTAAAGAACTTGACCGAATCAATTTGATCCTTAAATCGCATGCTTTTGCAACATTCTTCTTGTACCGCTTAGAGCGTATTTGTCCAATTTATCTGCCGTACACTAGCCCCACCTCTATACCCATAAGTGCATTATCTCTCAACTGCAGGATATGACAGTCGGGATTCTGTCCTTTCTCCTAGGACAATGCTTTGAAAGGAGGATAGGTAGTGGAGGTCTCAATCTTATCGACATTTGGTGGGCCCAGCATGTGAAGAAGAGGCAAATCGAATCTGCCATCAAAACTACCGTATTCCATCTTCTTATTCCATGAATAGAATGAAATCCAAACATTCTCTTCCATATAAGTTTTCCATTCTGTACCCATCTTCTATCCTTTTCTTCCTTTGGGAAAAATTCTGCAAACGCATCACTCGTGGATTGGTGAATAGATCCTAATTCAACATCTCGCTTCA
The DNA here is from genome assembly GCA_034641835.2 of Pinus albicaulis. Classification (NCBI taxonomy): domain Eukaryota; kingdom Viridiplantae; phylum Streptophyta; class Pinopsida; order Pinales; family Pinaceae; genus Pinus; species Pinus albicaulis. Next base: position 476,635,082 of record CM076580.1, read on the forward strand.
TCCATTTAGCAAAGGATCTCATGCTTTTAAACAACCCATCCACAGTGCCATAAAAATTTGGGATTTTGTGTAATCGATGGTGGTTTAGTCTTCGGAGGTAACCTCGTAACTCAGCATTCGTGGATCAATCGATTTGTTTGTTCAATGTAGCCCAATCCATATCTCTGACTATTTCGTCGGTCTCCGATTCTACTGTGGTCTCAGAGTCCTGGATCCTATCTTCCAATTGTGGAATAAGATGCATCATAAGAACATGCTCGTCCTCATGAGGAAATTTGAATGTTAGAGCATTTTGGATTAGGACATGTGGTGTGAGAAGACGCAGGAGGGGCTTCAACAATTCTATTATTATGTCTTCATGGTTAGCCAAAGACAGTAAGACTGCAAATTAATGGCGGTTGCCACATTATGACATTGGACACTCAGGCTGAAAATTAACAACCGAGCAAAACTCAAACAAAGCTACATGTCTACAATTAGAAACAATTGAACGGAAACCAAGATTCATGTCAACTGCACAGGGAGGCATAGCATAGGAGAATTTCTCTCTATGCTTCTTCAAATCCTTCTTTGTCTATGGTTGACCTTTCGGGAAAAGACAGGATAGCCGAGAGATTGGATTCATGTAATGTTGCGACAAGACAGACAATGAGAGGCTTAGGGTCGTGAATCGTCCAAAGGTTCGGGGAAAGTCAAATCTTCCCATTTAACGGCCCGATGTTCTATCTTTTGATTTTAGGATCGCACTACGACACTCGGTTTTGGACTCTCGCTAGGTGCATGGAGGATCGCAAGAAACATAGTGGAGGTATGGCGCAGAAACAACCACAACCGAATGGCAATGTTTTGTCTTTTTCCTCATATCAAATCCGCCTACTTGACTTTAAATGCAATATATCTACCAGGGTTTCATCTCAGGATTGATACCAGAAAGTTTGGATAACAATCAAACCACACCGGTCCATTAGATCATGGAGCAACAATTCCTCCAATTAAAGAATCAGATACTTATTGTGTGTCGCATCTCCGACAAGAGGCAAGCACATAAGCATCAAATAATCTTGACGTACTAAATGCCGAATACCAATCCCCTACACAACCCAAATGCAAAATTGGGTTCCCGCCTTTAGCCTTCACTGTTCTCTGCCTAGAATAGGGATTATCCGTACACGGTCACCATTCTCTTCTATAGAGCCGACCGACTCTTTAATGGTGATCCTATTGGTCGCTTTCGTAGATGCCGAGACACCTAGGTCACTATAGACTTGAGAGGCGCATATCCCGGGTAAAACCCATCTTGCTTGAGGTTCAACCTCTTCATAGAGATGATCGCACTCATTAATGACTTACCATCACATTAGCAAACATATCCCGTAATGGGTTTTTTCAGCCTCCGTGTATCTTTCTTGAGTTCTTCCGTAAGATACAAACTTTGACATAGATGAATCCATTTTAATTTTATTTTTAAAGAGAGATCAAGTTAAGTACTGACCCTTACGAAACTGTGCGACACCGACTTACCGTTCGAAATCGAATCGCACAATACATACCGTTGAATACAATTTTAACAACATCATGATTTAATTAAAAAAATAAACATCACAATCATGATAACCATCGTGCAAACATCATATTCTAAAATACACATTCAAATTTTCTAACATCATCTAAGCATCGTGATCAGGATCTGTTAGGTCCCTATATTACTATTATAGTCCCTTATTGTTGTTATTGTAACCCCCTTATTGTTATTATTGTACCCCTGTAACCCCCATATTGTTATTATTGTCCCCTTAAATTATTATTGTTAGGTCAGCTAGGATTACTTTGTGGCCCCACTAGGATTACATTGTGGCCCCATGGACTCTTATATATAGAAAAGAGGTTTTGTAATTTGTATCATCTAAGAATTTTTCATTCATGTAATGTATTGGAGGTTGCCCCCTCGAAGTGGCTTATTTCTAAGGCATTGATATCTCTTTTCTTCTATTTTTGGAGTTGGTTTCCCAACATTTGGTATCAGAGCTTTGGATTCTAGGGTTTCGCTGCTCTAAACAGGTCATCGTAGCATTTTTGCTATAAAATGTTTTCTACGAAGGTTCAGAAGCTGAAATTTTTTGAGCGCAAAACCGAAATCCTAAGGAACATCGTCACAAAATTTCAGAGCTTGGTTCACAATATTTTTGGAGCCAGTTTCCCAAGGTTATCTTTCTGTGTTGTCAGGAAAGATAATAAGCTCCAATGTCATGACAAAGCTTCTAAAGAGAGAACAACGAGGTGTAATTGCACAATTAAACTCACTAGAAGTACCAACATCAAAATCATCTATTTCTGCAGATCTCCAAAGAGTCTTGGACAATCATTCCAAGGTGTTTGAAACTCCCAAAGGGCTCCCACCTATTCATGATCATGATCATGCTATTCATTTGATTCTAGGAAGTGTTCCTCCAAACATCAGGCCTTATAGATATCCTTATGTCCAAAAGAGAGAAATTGGACGTATGATTGCAGAAATGTTAGAGGCGGGTATAATTCAACCTAGTCAAAGTTCTTTCTCTACTCCTGTAGTATTGGTAAACAAGAAGGATGGATCATGGCGCATGTGACCGGATTATAGGGAGCTCAATAAGCTCACCATTAAAGATAAATTTCCCATTCCTGTGATTGATGAATTATTGGATGAATTACATGGAGCAATTTATTTTACCAAGTTGGATCTTCATTCAGGATATCATCAAATTAGAATGAAGAGTGAAGATATTCCGAAAACAACATTTCGAACTCATGAGGGTCATTATGAATTTTTGGTCATGCCTTTTGGCCTTACCGATGCACCTTCTACATTTCAAGGGTTAATGAATTCCATTTTGAAAGCCTTCCTTAGAAAATTTGTGCTAGTATTTTTTGATGATATACTAATCTACATCTGGTCTTGGAAGGATCATGTTCAACATGTTGACAGGGTGCTCAAACTATTGCAGGAGAAACAATTATATGCAAAAACATCCAAATGTTTCTTTGGAGTACAAGAGGTGGAAAATCTGGGTCATTATGTATCTCACGAGGGTGTTAAGGTAGACCCTAACAAAATTAAAGCAATTAAGGAAAGGAAAGTCCCCACAACCATAAAGTAGTTGCAAGGATTTCTCGGTTTAACAAGGTATTATCGCAAGTTTGTTAAGAATTATGGGAGAATAGCAACACCTCTAACAACATTATTGAAGAAAGATGCATTTTCATGGACTCATGAAGGAACTAAGGCCTTTGAACATCTTAAAGAGGCAATGTGCCTACCACTGGTCTTAGCTACGCCAGACTTCACAAAAACGTTTATTGTGGAATGTGATGCCTCATGAAATGGAATTGGTGCTGTTTTAATGCAAGAAGGAAGACCCATTGCTTTTGAAAGTCGTCTAATCAAAGGAAAGTATTTAAATAAACCTATTTATGAGAAGGAAATGTTATCAATACGGCATGCACTAATGAAATTGCGAACTTACCTATTGGGAAGACACTTCAAGGTAAAAACTGATCATGATAGTCTTAAACACTTTTTTGAACAAAGACTATCTTCAGAAGAGCAGAAAAAATGGGTCACAAAGATGTTGGGTTATAACTTTGAAATAATCTAAAAAAAAGGGAAGCTAAATGTTGTTGCAGATGCACTCTCAAGAAAGAATGAAGAGGTGGAAGCATTGCTTTGTGCCATTTCTATCATCCAACCAGTTTGGATAACTGAAGCAAGAGATGAATGGAAGAAGGACGAAGAAGTGTGGACACTCATTCAAAATTTGCAGCAAGATCCTAGTAAATTTTATACATTTAGTTGGAAAAATGATTCCTTATGGTACAAATATCGCTTACATATTTTTAAGAATTCCCAACTAAAACAAAAGATTCTTTTGGAATTGCACACTTCTCCTTTAGGAGGACACTCGATATTTTTAAAAACTTACCACAGGGTGAAGAAATAATTTTTTTGGGATGGCCTTAAATCTGATATTCAAAAGTTTGTGGCAGAATGTTTGGTTTGCCAGCAGAATAAAGTTGAGACAATTAAGACCCCGGGTCTTCTGCAACCTTTATCCATTCCAAGTCAACGTTGGGAGGAGATTTCAATGGATTTTATCACAAGTTTACCTAAGTCTGAAGGAAAGAGTGTCATCATGGTGGTAGTTGATAGACTTACCAAGTATGCACACTTTTGTGCATTATCTCATCCATTTAAAGCAAGCACAGTTGCTACTACATTTATGGACACAATTCAAAAGCTACATGGGAACCCAAGGGTTATTGTGAGCGACAGAGATCCCATTTTTACTGGAAATTTTTGGATGGAGTTATTTTCTTGTTTTGGTACTCAATTAGCTCATAGCTCATCTTATCATCCTCAATCCGATGGTCAAACTGAGATAGTAAATAAATGTTTGGAAGGATATATTTGTTGTTTTGTATCTGATAAACACACACAATGGGTCAAGTGGTTACCTCTCGCTGAATGGTGGTATAACACTTCCTTCCATACTGTAGCAAAAATTAACCCATTTATGGCACTTTATGGATATCATCCACCATCCATCACATCATATTTAAGAGAAAATTCGAAGGTTCAAGCAGTGGAATATCACATCAAGCATCAACAAGAATTTTTCCAACTCTTAAAGGATAACCTGAATTTGGCACAAAATCGAATGAAACAATAGGCAGATCAACATTGCAGTGAGAGGAGTTTTGATGTAGGAGACTGGGTATTTTTATGGCTACAACCATACAAACAAATGTCTCTCAAGCAAGCTAAGAAGAATAATAAATTATCGCCAAAGTACTCTGGTCCTTACAAGGTGTTGCAAAATATTGGTACTGTGGCATACAAATTGGAGCTTCCTGCTTCTTCACAAGTACATCCAGTTTTCTATGTTTCATGCTTAAAGAAGGTTATAGGTGAAAATATTCCAATTCAAACAATATTTCCAAAACTTGATGAGGAAGAAAAAATCATATTGGAACCTGAAGCAGTCACGGAAACAAGAACTCGACAGCTATGGAATCGATCAATTTCAGAGTATCTCATCAAGTGGAAGAACTTACCCGCTGAAGATTGTACATGGGAGGATGCGAATTTTATACAGAAGCACCTAGAGCTACTCAAGCATTGAGGACAACACTTTTTTGAAGGAGAGGGGCATGTTAGGTCCCTATATTACTATTATAGTCGCTTACTATTGTTATTGTAACCCCCTTATTGTTATTATTGTACCCCTGTAACCCCCATATTGTTATTATTGTGCCCTTAAATTATTATTATTAGGTCAGCTAGGATTACATTGTGGCCCCACTAGGATTCCATTGTGGCCCCACAGACTCCTATATATAGAAAGGAGGTTTTGTAATTTGTATCATCCAAGAATTGTTCATTCATGTAATGTATTGGAGGTTTCCCCCTCGAAGTGGCTTATTTCTAAGGCGTTGATATCTCTTTTATTTTATTTTTGGAGCTAGTTTCCCAACATGATCATCTAACTGTTGGGCCTCAATTTTGTCTCATTTTTTCACTCATAATCTCTCATGCTACTATTTGATTAAATGACTATTGTTGCAAGTATTTGTTACTTCTTTTGTTTTAATGGGATTAAAATACCATTAATGGAAGTTTAATAAAGGTTTGTATGTTGCAGGTTAAAGTTGATTTGATCATGTTTTGAACCTATAATTACTTTCCTGCACTGTGCTATAGATTCCTGCACCAATTCAATTCTTACAGCATGCCTGCACCAGTGCAGTTAGCGTGCCAGTGTGTGATCTGAAAATGGAATGTACTTGTTTAAGGGTGCAAGGTATCCATTTTCATGTAAGAAAATGAGTGCAAAATACTCATAATTTTAAATTTCCCATACAGAGAATAAATTCCAAGTGACCTCTTGATAATGTGAGAATAAACTATTTCCCATACAGAGATGGAATGTAGGGGCATTCACTGGACATGTCACCTCTAAAGAGAGGATGAGTTCCAGAGGCTACCTGGCCCTCTACAGACTCTGTCTAAGGAAATAATATATAAGCACAAATAACAAGATCAATGAAAGTCTTTTGTTTCTGAATTCAAAGTGTTCAATGATCTGTTTTAAATGTGAATAAGCAAGAGCATATGTTCTGCAATATGTGTGAAGAGGTTTGAAGTTAAAACAACAAGTTTTGCTTCCTGTATAAACTTGTTTTAGAAAAGCATGCTCATGAAATTTTACTGTTTAAACTATCAAATTCTGGAAATAAACAGCCATAATACACACATGAACAACAGATATTTGTTAAAGCGGTTCACCCCTCTCTTGGGCTACCTCCGCTGCTCCAAAAGCCTCTAATTAGGCTCAATGCTCTTTTGATTAAATGGTGCAAATGAGATTACATCTGTATAAACTCCTCTAATGAGAAAATAGACTGCTAAAACAGACTCAGAAGGTCCAAAACAGTAGAAATATACTACAAATTCACCTCCATTGGAGGAAGGTAGCCCAATGCAGCAATCTTTCCCCTTAGCTCTGATGGAGTCACTGTCAAAAGCGCTGTAAAATTCGCAGATAGAATGCCCTGATGGCTCTGCAGACACCTCCAACAGCTCCAGAATGCTCTCTACACCCAAAATCAAAAAAAAATTCGTCTTCAAAGGCCTCTCCTAGCAGAAGTTATGGCCTCTTTAGTAAACTGCCTGTTTGGGCTAAAGAAACTCCACTAATTGTGGAAAGACTGCAGATAAGGGCGCTAAAATAGAAAAAAGCGCCAAAATAGGCGGAGGCCGCCAAAATATCCGCAGTTAACATTGGGCAATAAATGTTAGGTTATAAAACAAACCGCGTTCACATGTTCGGCGGTTATATGCAACGGTTTGTATTTAAAACACAACGTGTTATTAATAAACCACACCGTTTCATATTAAAAAACCCACCATATACGTTAAAACCAAAGTTTGATCCGCCGTTTCAAATGCGCGCCGAGTTGGTGGAGCTGTGGTTCCGCGCCGGAGGATTTATGGGAAGGGGGCTGGCCCTTCGGGGCTGGCCCCCTTTCGGGCCCCGCCCTCACATCCATACGCAACAAATATTAATTGCGCCGCACATATAACAAGAAATGAACCTGTGGTCCATTGGTGAAAGCGTTTGGTTAACATCCACCAGGTCGCTGGTTCGAATCCGGCCGACCCATAACAATTTTTAAAATGCGCCATTCAACTTGACTTGGGGCCCACGTGGCGGCCTCCGGGCTAGCCACGTGGTGCCTCCTGATTGGCTGCCAAGGAATATTCCCCAGAATATTCTGCAGAATATTCCACAGAATATTCCCAGAATATTCTGTGGAATATTCTTTTTTTAATAAAATTTTCCCAAAGTCAAATTTGCCATTTTTTTAATAAAATTGACAAAACTTTGAACTTGAATAACTTTTGCATACGGAGACCATTTTTCGAACCGTTCGCGGCGCCGGAATCAGGAAGACGAGCTCTATCCAGCCGTTCAGTTTCGGAGCAATTCTGAGCAACTTCATTTTTGACCATTTTACGACACTTGGTCCTGAGCTCCTGATCACACCTCCCAAATGAGAAGGCTTTTGGTCCCCAAAAGCTTACTGAATCTCTGATCTGAACTGTACAGCACTTGAGGAATAGAAATATCCTCTTCCATTCAGCCAAAAGAGCATACTAATGCCAAAAATGTCCTGCCTTGCTAAATGTCGTCATGGCGACTTTTTGCTGCATACGTCAAGTACTTGTCGAATCCCGACCAAGTTCTTTCGCTAGACAAATCTGAAATTGCAGGAACCAGCAATGAAACTTGCTGATAAATGAGCTGAAATATTCCCCTGAATATGTGGACTTGCCAACTGTCACGATGCCCATCCAAGGCACCTTCATTCCAGAAGAAGAACTGCCTCCCAAATGAAAAGGCTTTTACAAAGATGAAACACTTCATCATTTCTCCTCTTTACAATCTTGGAGATCAAATTAAATTTTTCCAAGTCAATATTACATTACATGCATGTTTAAAAACAAAGTAATCAACCCTTCAAGTTAATCACACATACATGTTTAAAAAACAAGGAAATCATCATGATCCATGTGCTCATGCATCTCATTCCCATGCATGCAGTTTATCCTTCAACTTTCTCTTAAGTACAATCAAAAGTACAAGATCTTCAATCATATGTACATGTACTTTCAAAGCTGAAATGAAAATAACTTTCACTACGATAGAATGAGTCTCATACTCAGCTTTCCCATCGTGCAACTTGCATTCCTTAACAAAGAAAATGCATTCAATCAAAAGACATGCAACTTTAATTGGATAAGAATTCTAACCATTTCTTACCAATCCATTTCAAAGGTGATTCCTTTAACTGCACATCAATATCAACATGTGTATCATCCTGACACATATCAATGATGGAAACTTCCTTCCCATTCTTGCCATACTCTTTCTCCCACTTCTTCAACTTTTGTGGAAGCATTGTTGGATTCAGAGTCCAACACCTTTCAACAGTATGTCCTTGCTTATGGCGATAAGTGCAACACATGTTCATCTTCTTGACCGCATGATTTGCATTGTTCATTGGAACTTTGGCTTCTTGCCTCCTTTCCTTCAAAAGTTTCTTGTATGTTGCCATTCTTTTCCAACATCTAGAAACACTATGGTTAAACAAACCACAAAAAGAACATGCAATTCTTTTCCCATGCTTGTGTGGAAATTTTCCATGCTTTACATGATCAAAGGAAAGATGATTGAAATCAGATTTATACCTTTCTCTTTCACCTTCATTACCTTCATGAGGAGGTGAATCAAAAGAAGAAGAAGCTCCCTTTGGAACACTAACAATCCCATCAATGGATTTAGAGGTTTCACCACTCTCGTGTTCAAGTGCATGCTGATGCACACCTTCTTCCTTCATGGCTGCTTTGGAACTTTCTCCATAAGATTGTCCATAGCCAAGACCCAAATTCTTAGGCCTTACCTCAACCATTATTGGCTCAACTATACCCTGTGCATGTTTTCCCAGTCCTTTTCCTTCATATCCCATCTTGGACATCAACTTGGACCCTATGCCTTTGGTATGTTTCTCAAAAGAACCAAGTTCATAAACATTCTTATAAGAATTTGAAGACAAACTAGAGTTGTTTACCTCTTCTTCAAGCTGATACTTGGCTAAGGCTTCTTTGGAAACCAGGAGTTGTGTCTCCAACTCATGCATCTTTTCCAGCTTCATGTTTGCAATACGAAGTTGGCCTTCCATTTCCTGCAATTGGTCAGAAAGAAACTGCTTCTCTTCCCTCATGGAATTCAACTACTCTTGAAGTCTAGAGCTCTTTCTTTCATCCTCATACATTTCTTTCACCATATTCAACATGATGAAAAATTCTTGCTTCAAGCCTTCATCAAAAAATCTTGTGAAGGAGGACGATTTTGAGAACTCACTTATGGAAGTTGTCATTATAAAAATGAACAAAAGAGCTTCAGCCAACTCAAACAACAAGTAGTTTGCAGAATAATAAAGCAGTCAATCTTCAACACTGCTTAAGACACCTTTCAAGCTACACAATCAAGCTAGTGATGTCAGTCAAGCAAACCAACTTTGCAACTTGCTCTTCAGTCAAGCAAACCAACATTGCAACCTGCTCTTCAGTCAAGCAAACCTAGTGCTCCGATACCATCTGATCTGAAAATGGAATGTACTTGTTTAAGGGTGCAAGGTATCCATTTTCATTTAAGAAAATGAGTGCAAATACTCATAATTTTAAATTGAGCTTTAACTCCAAGTGACCTCTTGATAATGTGAGAATAAAATATTTCCCATACAGAGATGGACTGTAGGGGCATTCACTGGACATGTCACCTCTAAAGAGAGGATGAGTTCCAGAGGCTACCTGGCCCTCTACAGACTCTATCTAAGGAAATAATATATAAGCACAAATAACAATATCAATGAAAGTCTTTTGTTTCTGATTTCAAAGAGTTCAATGATCTGTTTTAAATGTGAATAAGCAAGAGCATATGTTCTGCAATTTGTGTGAAGAGGTTTGAAGTTAAAACAACAAGTTTTGCTTCCTGTATAAACTTGTTTTAGAAAAGCATGCTCATGAAATTTTACTGTTTATACTATCAAAATCTGGAAATAAACAGCCATAATACACACATGAACATCAGATATTTGTTAAAGCGGTTCACCCCTCTCTTGGGCCTCCTCCGCTGCTCCAAAAGCCTCTAATTAGGCTCAGTGCTCTTTTGATTAAATGGTGCAAATGAGATTACATCTGTATAAACTCCTCTAATGAGAAAATAGACTGCTAAAACAGACTCAGAATATCCAAATCAGTATAAATAGACTACAAATTCACCTCCATTGGAGGAAGGTAGCCCAATGCAGCAATCTTTCCCCTTAGCTCTGATGGAGTCACTGTCAAAAGCGCTGTAAAATTCGCAGATAGAATGCCCTGATGGCTCTGCAGACCCCTCCAACAGCTCCAGAATGCTCTCTACACCCAAAATCAAAAAAAAATTCGTCCTCAAAGGCCTCTCCTAGCAGAAATTCTGGCCAAAACACTAAACTGCCAGTTTCCCCTTAACAAACTCCACTAAATGTGGAGCAACTGCAGATAAGGCCGCCACATGGGGAGGTGGCACCAAAACTGGGCGGAGTTGCCAAATTAACCGCACGGTTAGTCGTTTGGCATTAAATTTTACTGTTATGATAAAACGTGTTCACAAATCCGGCGGTTATATGCAACGGTTTATATTTAAAACACAACGTGTTATTCATAAACCACACCGTTTCATATTAAAAAACCACAAAATAATACATAACCAAAGTTTTGAATGCCGCCATGTTTCAAATAGCGCGCCGAGCTTGGGCTGTGGGTTCCGCGCGTGGTCATTTGGGAAGGGGCTGGCCCGTAAGGGCTGGCCCCTTTACCGGCCCCGCGCAAACAACCTTACTCAACAAATAACATTTGTGCCGCCCGCATATCAACAACGAAACCCGTGACCTGTTGGTGAAAGCGTATGGTTAATACAATTTTAAAACGCGCCATTCCAACTCCACGTCGGGGCCCACGTGGCAGCCTCCGGGCTAGCCACGTGGCGCCTTTTGATTGGTCGCCAAGGGAATATTCCCAGAATATTCTGTGGAATATTCCACGGAACGCCTTCTCGGAATATTACGAATATTCTTTTTTTAATAAAATTTTTCCCAAAGTCAAATTTGCCCTTTTTTAATGGAAATTGAGAAAACTTTGAAGCTGAATAACTTCTTCATACGGAGACCATTTTTCTAACCGTTCACGGCGCCGGAATCAGGAAGACGAGCTCTATCCGGTCGTTCAGGTTCAAACCAGTTCTGAGCACTTTCATTTTTGACCATTTTACGACACTTGGGTCCCGAGCTCCCGATCAGACTCAAAAGAGCGTGCAGCAGGTTGAAAACAAACACCCCGTGCTTGGCACACTCGGATCGACAGCTATTTCACTAAGCTTGTAACCAGAGTGAGTGGATGAAAGCTCATACCCAGATTGTGGTGGAGGGTAAGATTTTAATCATTGTTCTTTATGTTGATGATTTAATACTGACTGGTGATGAGCAGTTGATACACTCATGCAAGGAAGACCTTGCAAAGGAGTTCGAGATGAAGGATATGGGCCTCCTTTATTATTTCCTTGGATTGGAAATATGGCAGCGAGAAGGTGAATTGTTTGTGTCTCAAGGAAAGTATGCAAGGGAGATACTCGATAAGTTTCACATGGAGGGCTGCAAATCCATGGATACTCCTCTTCCAAGAAACTGGAGGAAAGAGGATGCTACATCGGCAGAGGTAGTGGATGCTACTTTCTATCGAAAATTGGTGGGTTCGCTCATGTATTTAGTTAATACAAGACCAGAAATATGGTATGCGCTGAACCATAATAGTCAAGCGATGGTTAAGCCTACCAAGATCTTTTGGAAGGTGGGAAAGCATGTCCTGATATATCTTAGGGGCACATCTGAGTATGGCTTATGGTACAGACATACGGATGAGGTGAAGTTGCATGGCTTCACAAATGAAGATTGGGCAGGCAACCCAACGGATAGAAAGAGCACATCAGGAGGGGTTTTCAGTATCGGATCTACAGATGTTTCTTGGTACAGCAGGAAATAAAGATCTGTGGCACTCAGTTCGGCGGAAGCGAAATACATGGCATCAATTCAAGCTGCATGTGAGGCTATCTGGATGAGGAAGATCCTGGTCGGTTTGTTCGGTTCTCATTTAGATCCTACAATGATTCATTGTGATAATCTGAGTTTCATTAAACTCTCGATTAACCTTGTGTTTCATGATATATCTAAGCATATAGATATCCAGTATCATCATATCAGAGATTGTGTGCAGTGGAAGATCATGTTTCTTCAGTACATTCCTACGGAAGATTAGGATGCAGATATTCTGACAAAGGCTCTCACCAGGAGAAAATTCGAATACCATAGAGAGGTAGTGTTGAGATTCAACAAGATGACGATCCTAGTGAAAAATAAGCACCTTCACTAAGTGGGGCCCGCAAGCTATTTTTAGGTGTATGTCTATTTTTAGAATGGTGAGCATATTCTAAAATTAGCAGGACACTAATTCTAGATGGTTGAGAAAATTATATCTTTAGTTGATTTTCTATTTTTAGATCATGGGCAAAGTCTATTTATAGATCGCATATCCAAGGTTGGTTGGTGGGACATGCACAATGGAATTTTTTGTAACTGATTGTGGCAGAGTTGTAACAGAGTTGGAAGAGTAGTTATGTGAGTTTTTATTTAGTTTAACTCAGATAAGTGAGTTAAACTTAGTTGTGCTAGTTCTAACTAAAGATACACTAGTGAGAGATGAGTGAATTAATTATTTAATTAATTCACAAGTAATGTCTTACTTGCAACTGAAGAAATACAACATTTAACCACTTTCATGTTAGATCTAGTGGAGACCCAGTGGAGAGATAGGTGAAACAGTGTGTTTGACTATCAGTTGTGACTATAATGATGTATTCAATGCATATACACACACATTGGAGTTTCCAATGAGGATTTCGTAGTCAAGGAAAGGCGAGATCAAATTCATTCACGGATATTATTCAACAGGGATTGCGCAGTGGAGGCAGGCTGTCAGGAGGAAGTAAATTGGTGCATGTGTGAACCAACTTTTGTATGACAGTGTGAGACGATTTTATATTGTACTGAGAGCTCCATGAGCTGAGCTTTGTATGAGATTGTTTCATCATTCCATGATATACATAATATATGATAGTTTTGGTTTTTAGCTTTAAGCTTTCCCGGTAAAACATCTTGTTATGTGCGATTGATTTTTCTTCATGTGTTTGCAATTGGCGAATTAATTTCCGCAAAGAATTGAGTAGAAGTACTCTGTATTTAATCGTGGATTTAAATTTTTAGATCAGGGGAGTCCGGAAATACATTATTGTGTTTATAAATTTCTACATGGTATCATAGCAGTGTTAATCACTAAAGATTGCAATATTGAAGCAGTGTTGAGTTTTGTTAGTGGAACAATTCGAATTTGCTGCAAGAATTTCTTGGTGCGAAAGTTGAGTAAACATTGAAATGGCTTCAATTTGTTGTGGTTAGAGTATGCACTCAAGGGAAGCTCGAACTACATAGCCTGGAAAGACAGGATGGAGGTGGTGTTTGAAGATAATTGCTTGAAGGAGTTCATCGATAGTGATGTTCGTAAGCCCACTTCGACGGATACTGCATTACTTGATGCCTGGAAAAAGAAAGTAGCGAAGATGAGAAGGATTCTATTGGAAGGTGTGAAAGACCATATTATGTCAAGCCTTCATGGGAAAGCCACTCCATTTGCAATGTGGAAGGCTTTGACAGATATTTTCCAAAGCAGCAGTGACCATAGGAAATTTGCGCTAAAGGATAAACTCAAAAAAATCAAAATGGAGAAGGGCAACAGTATTCCAAAGTATCTCACGAAGTTTGTCCAATGTAGGGATGAACTGGGGAGTGTGGGAATCACGTTTGTTGATGATGATTTGGTGAGCTTGGCTCTCTTGGTTCTTCTAAAGAGTTGGCATGGCTATCAAGACTCTGTCAACGAACGGGAAAAACTGCCAGATTGGGAATGACTGTGGTTGGATATAGTGCAGGAGGAGTTCAGGCGGAACACCAGGGATGGCTCTTCATCAAAGCATGATGATGAAGAGGATTGTGCTTTGGCTGCCAAAGCGAGGAAAGGGAAGGGGTAGAAATCTCATTCAAAATCCGAGGCTAAAGGAAAGAAGCTAGATTTTTCCAAGGTGAAGTGTTTTCACTGTCACGAACATGGGCATCTCGCCACTAACTGCCCACCGAAAAATAAGAACAAGAAGGTTGTTGGAGCTGTAGCTGGTGAGGTCCTTGCCTCGCAATTCCTCTATCACTGACTGGAATTCCTTTCTTTGTCACATCTGAACTGACCTGTAGATACATCAATTTTACATTTTAAACAAATAGGTTGCTATCAAAAGGTAACTCACCGAGTAGGTTTCCATCAAGGACAACATATTACATCATAAATCCAACAGGTCGAGCCTTTTTTAACATGGTTTTTTTGCCTATATACTTTTTAAATAAAGAGTTATGAGAACTTGAATTTGTAGCAATTGAAAGGAGGTTTTTAGTGGTATTTCAAAACCACTTCCTGCTAGCGTGCTGCTAGAAGGGATCTTGTTTTTTTGTGGGTTTTGAAGGCTTCATTTGTAATTTTGGTGCAATTTGTAGACAGGGTGTTTTGAACCTCATTTTTTAGCAACAAGAAGGGAGGGAAGTGATTTATGAACACCACTACCAAAACAAAATTATTCTAGGGTACCTATAGAAAAATTGACACTGAGTGATGTAAAAAAATTATTTAATGCTTAGAATTTGAATAATAAAAGAGGCCACTCCCTTGGAGGCAGGACCTAGAGACATATTCCACACTAGATGAACATCGTTAACAACCGGTTGTTGTCCTTATTTTATTCTCTTCTCTTTTATCTTCTACATTTTTTCAATTGCAAATTTTGTAAAAGTTATTCATGCTTGATTTAATTGTTAATTTTTTGTTTAATTTTAATCATTCACACGAGCATTTTTTCAATCCAAGTCAGTTTAAAAGGTCTAGCTCAAGTGGTACCAGAGCAAGATTGATATTGGTTTGTGAGTGTGCATGATAACAAAGAGCAAACTAAATTGAGGTGAAGGAACACTTAAGGAAGGAAATCCAAAAATTAGATCCAAAGAAGGGAAATAATATTGTGCATATACTAGTGAAGCAAGAGGATAAACTAGAGAAATTTGGCTGGGGTTAGCCATAAGTAGATGACAAATATATTTGCTATAGTTTGCTTCCATTAGAGATTTTTTTTTGTGTGAATATGTGAATAGGATGAAATACGTTGTTTTCCCATTTTTATTAGCATCCTTGTAATTTTTATTGTTTCTAAGGTGTGGTACATGGATAGTGGTCGAGGTAATGAATGCAGAAGGATGTGTGAAAATAGAAATGGGTAGCAATATGGTTTTAGTTGTCATAGTTGTTATGTATATTTTAGTGATGATTTAGGTGCATAAAATAGGGTGGATAGATATCGGACAAGTGGGGAGGAAGTGCTCGCACTTGGTGTCTGAGTAAAAATATTTTGTAGGTCCAAAATTCTCTCAATGGTGAGGAATGATTCAGGAGTATCCCAAAAAGCCTCAAAAAACAAAGTTCTCAAAACCTAGTGAAAAAAAATCCATGTAAAAGAGCTTGATGAGACAATTTCAACACAACTTGAATGGGTGAAAATGGATTTCATACGCGAAAGTTATCAAGTTTTTAAGTTTGCATGGAACATGCAAAAATGTTAGCACAAGTGCCGCATGTCAACTTTCCTCCAAAAAGAAATGTGTAAGTATGAAGCCGGTATGGAAATTTTACAGAGTTACATGGTAGGCTAAGTCGAGAATAGGTGGGATGATGTGACACTAAAGTGTTCGAGCTGGTAGCTAACATGGAAATACCAACAAATAACATGTGGAAGGTTTGTCAATAAATGATGTGGTAGAGAAGGGACACATGGAAAGAGAAAAAAATAACATGTGGCATTGACATGTTGTTGACTGGACATTAAGTGATTGGATGACTAGGCACATAGGTGGTGGGAAATTGGACCAACTAGGAGTTGTCATGGGCTACCCCCAAGTGGTCGAAAAGGACATAGAAAACCGTACAACCACTGATTCAATGGTCAAATTTTGTTAAAGGTGACGGGGTTTGACCCCATGATCCATGAGACAACACATAAATGCTTCACCAATAGGCCACGACATGTCTTTGTGTAAAGGTGGTGAAGAGTCGGTTAATAATGAAATGTGGTTGTAGGGGATGTCAAAAGGGGCGGGTCTGGGGTCTCGACTGTGAGACCTGTTCTCATATTACCAAAAAATACTAGCCACATAACTCAACATAGACTTAGCAAACAATTTTGTAGCCTCTTTGTAGTAGATTGAACACTGAGTGATGTAACAAAGAAATTTATTGCTTAGAATATGAATAATAAAAGAGGCCACTCCCTTGGAGTTCGAACCTGAAGACACAGTCCGCACTACAAAAACTCTGTTATCAATTGGTTTTTGTCCTTATTTTCTTCTCTTCTCTATCTTCTACATTTAATTAATTGAAACTTCATTAAAATTTATTCACAGTTGATTCGATTGTTAATTTTTGGTTTAGCATTCACACTTGAAAATTTTTGCAAACCAAGTCACTTTAAAAGGTACATATCATAAGAATAGGATATAAAAAGAATTTAAAGTGGGAGAGCATGCATTTCTAAAGTGAATCCAAAGAAAAGTTCCTTGAAGATAGGCATTTGTACCAAGTTAGTAGCTATATTCTATGACTCATTTGAAATATTGGATAGGATAGGACAAATTTCATACATGCTTACATTGCATGCTTCCATGAACGTGCATAACATATTTCATGTGTCTATTAAAAAAGTATGTACATGATCCTAACCATGTCATTGATTGGATTTTGATTTTGGTCTAGCCAAATTTTGATTTCTAGGTACAACTAATGCGTATAGTGGACAAGAAGGTCATGGCTCTCTAGAAAAAATCCATAGGGTAGGAGAAGGTATAGTGGACATGCTACAACCTTGAAGAAGCAACATGGAAGTTGGAAGATGTAACATGTGAGGCATATTTGGAATTGTTTTTGAATTTTTTATAAAATTGTGTATATATGTACACATGTATGGTGATGTGCACTCAGGAAAGTGCCAAAATAAGGGGGAGGGAAACTTAGTACCTTGGTATTGATTCCAAAATTAATAATGTATGCTAGTACATGATGAAAGGCCAAGGAGCCTATCAATGCCATATTTTTTTAATATTATAAATATAATACATCACAAGCCACAAAACAAAACAAGAACAATATTCATGGGGGATATGATTCCATGAAAGAGGGGGGTAGTTAGTGAGGCTATACCAAAATTATCATATTTTTTTTTAAACCGTATTTGAATTATTTCAAAAAATAAATTACATGGGCTTCTTTGGGAAGCCACATGGAATATTGTGATCATTCATATATTAACCATATTTTTTATGTTGGGAGAATTTTTCATTCTTTCTTTTTTATTCATTCCTATTCTTGGTTCTTGGAGATAAGGGATGATTTTATAGCAGAGAGCCATTTCTAGTTGCTTGAATGAGAGGACTGGTTATTTTTTAGCAATGAAAATATCGTGAATGCATTGACATTTTTGAGAAAAACTATCCAAATCTGAAAATATTTGGAGCTTCTAGCATTGTTGTTTCCTTATTAGTATCACTGGAGCCTTGGAGAGAACTAAAATATTATAAGGGACTACATTTCAATGAAGGGGAGTCCTTTCTTTAGGTTATGTAGGTTGAAGGGAAAATAGAGCTAACAAGTTGATACTGTGTTGTTGTTGCGACAAACACCCTAAAATTTTTTACTTCCACTCAAATTTTGGAGCCTACTTATGATCCAAGGATCTGTTGTTCCTTGATTGTTCATCTTTTCTTCATGTTCTATTAGGGTTCCATCATATTCTAAGTGTCAAAGTCACTTGCTTATGCATGCTCAGTTCTTGAAGAATGCACAAGTGCACTTATCTTTATGTAAGCTTACAAAGGTGGTGCACTACTCATAAAGGTAAGGCTTGCACAATCACTGGCGAAAATGACTGCACAATCCATAAGTAAAATTTACTACACAACACATGTCGATAGTTAGTGTGCACTCTCCATTGATAGTCTCCCTCACTCTAATTGCAAATGTACTTCTATTCTAGTGAGTTTGCTCAATTGTCTCTTTGGTGAACCTTTTTTTTTGCAAGTATATATTTCACGTTCGAAACTGTCATTTTTACTTGCATTCACTTTGGTAAGTGTCGTTTTCATATTATCTTCACTCTAGCATGTGCCACTTCCACTTTCTTTAAGCTTTTGCAGTTGTTATTTTCACTTTTAGCTTACTTTCACAAGTGTCATTTTTCAGCATCGGAAGTGTTACACATCGCACAAGGTGGAGTTATGGTTAATTTCAAGGGAAAATTTTGGTGTTGATCAGTTCTATCTATCATATATACATGTATTAGATCCATTCCCAAAGTTTCATGCATTTTTGTGCTAGTGTCGTCACTATCATCACAAGGTGTATCTTAAGTGTTGCACCTAGTCGAACGGAGTCAATTGTACATTCTTGAATGGTATTTTGATGCATTATCATACACTAATATGTCCTATTCATCATAAATACATGCATTATACATATTCCCCAAGTCTTGAGCATTGTCGTACAAGTGTCGTCATTGTCGCCGCAAAGTTTACCTTAAGTGCCACACTTAGAGGAGAGTATTGTTTCGTTGTCACATTGATGGGATTATGTTGTTTCTGAGTGTTGAGTGTTCTATGTTGTGTCATCAATTTTTTTGAGTGTGTGATCATGTTCAAGTCTTACCTTGGTTTCATATAAGCTTCACTGATCCCACACTTAGTCAAATTCTAGAAGATCCTCTACTTGATCAACTTGACCTCACTCAAACTCATTGAACTATGAATTGCACTGTAATAAGCCTCAAGATGATCCCTTAATTCATGGAACTGTGAAAAGTGTCATTCCTTCCACCAATGATCCAGGTGGATATTGGTGGCCACCCACCTATTCCATTTCGACGCGCACCATCAGTTCTTTCAGTTTTTCACTTTCAGCACAGCTTATTATTTTTAGCAGGCTTTCAGTTCCTAAAATTTCAGAGCCGTTTGGAGGCCCTACTGAGTTAGGTGGATATTGGTGGCCACCCACCTATTCCATTTGAACCTGCGCTATCAGTTCTTTTAGTTTTTCATTTTTGGCACAACTTACTATTTTTAGTAGTTTTTCAGGTCCTGAACTTCTGGAGCCATTTTGAGGCCCTAAACGACTTTCTTTTGGGAAAACTGGGAGAAACATGGGTCCATGGACCTATGTTGGACCCATGTTGCTCACACAAAAAGTTGTAGTCCTCAAATAGATTTTTCTAATGAGGTATGGTGCGTGTCAAACGGAGATCGTATGCCAAAGTTATGTCCCCGAGAAGTTGAAACACCAATTTACCCAAACGGGGCCCATAGTTTTGGCACTTCATCTCCTACGATTAGGTTTTTGGATTTTTAGGGCTTTTCATTGTTTTGTAGAAATTATATAACTTATGTGTTATATATCCAAGATTATCCTGATCACACACTATTTTAACTTCATGCACAATACAAAATCTATTCCACCATTGATCATCACATGCGGAAATTAAATCAATTGCAATGCACATGAAACCATAAAAATTCACACACATTAACACGGTGATTTAATGGGAAAGGCTAAAACTAAAAACCCCAAATATATATATATATATATATATATATATATATATATATATATATATATATATATATATATATATATATATATATATATAATATATGTCATAGAGATCATGTAACAATCCTCATACAAAGCTGAACATGTCAAGCTCTCGGTACAATACAATCGCTACACACTAATCAGGCCCGATCTAGCAAATCCATGCACCAATCCTTGCCACCTACTAGCTTGCCCCTACTGCGCAATCCCTGCTGAAGAATGGCTCTGAATAAACTCGAATCCACCTGGATTTCACTGCGCAATCCTCATTGGCATCTCCACTGAATGTTGGATGCAATCAATGCATCACTATAGTCACAACTGATAGTCACACTTTCTCTTTCACCTACCTCTCCACTGGTCTCCATTGAAACTGCCATGCACTGCAGTTAACTGATGTATTTTTTAGTTGATTAATGAGTTATTATTTAGTGAATTAATTAACTAATTAATTCACACCACTCTCACTAGTGTATCAATTAGATAGACTAGATACAACTAGCTCAACTGAGTCTAACTGAGTTAAACTGAATACAACTCCACCAACTACTTCTATAACTCCACCAAACTCTGTCACATGAGTTCTAACTGAAGTCCTCATGCATTAGCTCCAGTAAACCCTCGGGAATAGCGTAATTCCTTCTGTCAGCTGTTGTGCCACATCTGTGCACTTAACTGAAGTGCTCCAAGAGAATAAGATAATGTTTAGAGTCCAAATATTATTTAGAGCTAATAATATTCGACATATCTATTTTTAGACTGACAATCTAAAAATAGACTCCGCCCAATATGTCTAAAAATAGAAGTCCATCTATTTTTCCAACTTGACCAACCATCCACAAATAGCATCCTGCAACTCATAGAATATGATCGACATGTCTAAAAATAGACATAGTCTAAAAATAGACTTGTGCCAAAAATAGCCTGCGGGCCCACTTAGTGAAGACGACTCTTTTCACTAAGCTCATCATCTTGTTGCAATCTCAACACTCCCTCTCAACAAGATAGGGATTATCTGCCACCCCGATCCTGCCTCTATGGTATTCGAATTTGCTCCTGGTGAGCGCCTTCGTCAAGATATCAACATCCTGATCCTCAGTAGGAATGTAAGAAAGTAACATGATCTTCCGCTGCACACAATCTCTGATATGATGATACCTGATGTCAATGTGTTTAGATCCATGAAATAATGGATTAACTGAGAGTTTAATGCAACTCTGATTATCACAATATATCACAGTAGGATCTAAGTGTGAACTGAACAACCCGACCAGGATCTTCCTCATCCATATAGCCTCGCATGCAGCCAAACTTGCTGCCATGTACTCGGCCTCCACTGAATTGAGTGCCACGGATCTCTGTTTCCTGTTGTACCAATAAATTGTTGTACACCCGATACTGAATATCCCTCCAGATGTGCTCTTTCTGTCCGTTGGGCTCCCTACCCAATCTGCATCCGTGAAGCCATGCAGCTTTCAAATCATCCATCGTCTCTGTACCATAATCCATGATGCAAAAGAGCATTAGGCACTAGCCAGCAATGTAGGAGTTTTGTCCACATGTTGTGGCTAGGAGGGTTCGAAACCACCAAAATTTTAACAGCTAGGTGTCAATACCTCAGCTGCCTGTTTTGTTTTAGAGTAGTTAAGAGTTGTAGAAGTTGAATAGTTAGTTAGTCTGTCTGTCATGTTTCAGTTAGTTGAATTATTGTAAGAGACTTTTGAATTCCAAAACGGTCCTCACCGAGGAACCAAGGAGACACACTGTAATGTATATAAATATAACCCTTGATGTATGAGAAGAGGGAGGAGGTAGAGAGGATATTCCCCAATAAACTCTGTGTGTTACAATTGATTCTAGTTAAATGATTCTAAGCTTGTTTTCCTTTAGAAAGACTTGAATATTTGGTTATAGAAGGATTGTTGACTGTGAAGCGATTGTGTATAAGAAATCTAGTTCTCTGTCTTTAACTCCTGAAAGTGTTGGATAGCCCTGCGGATTTAATCCTGTGTAGGCAAAGTATCTACGTGAAATCGTGGCCATCTAAGTCTTTTCTTATGATAACAGAAAACCGATTTGTTTACAAAGGAACTCATTGTTCGTTGATAATTAGAACTCTTAACTGTGTTGAAACCCGGAGTTAAAGTATACAACGGAGCCATAAACCGGCGTGAAACATAGTTAGTTACTGTACGAAAACCACGAGTGGTTTCCGGTCTTTTCCGCACTGCTTTTTGCGCTTGGTTGGTAATTCCGGAGTGAGCAGCGATTCCATTCAGTGTTAGACACATGGCTTAGACCACTGTTCCAAAACCACTGTTTAACTTGCGATTTCACGCGTTATCCATCGTACCAGGACGACGAGCGAAATCAACGAGATCCGTTAATTTGAGAGAGGCCCATCGGACGGCGGGCGCTTCACAAAGATGCGCGAGGTTTTATAAAGGAGCACACAGTTTATTATAAGGGATTTATATAAAGCACGTGGAGGTGGGACCCAAACCCGTGTTTGTTCAACGGGTTATATGTTTATAAAGTGTTCATTAACATAAAGTTGGTTATTAATATAAAAGACGGAAGATAGATTTAAATCAGTATTATTGTTTTATTAAATAATATTCCACAGGCGGAGGGGTATTCATATTCAAAGCGGTGGAATATGGTTATTTTCTTAGAATTGTTAAATAAATTTTAACAAGGAATTGTAAGAGGACCACGTGGAGGCACAGGAAGAGCGTAGAAGAAAGGGAGTTGACTTTCAGTTGTGTGAATGCATCATTTGTGGTATCAGAGCGTGTTCTGAGTTGTTTTGCTGACATGGCAATCCGAGTTGGTAGAGGTGCTGGCAGGAGGAGATCCGTTGCCAACGCAGAGATGTTGGAGATGTTGCAGAGGGTCGAGGCTAGAATGGATGCCATGGAGAGAAGACAACCCAGAGGTCTTGAAAACATCAGCGAACCTGAAACAGAAGAAGCTAAAGAAAACGTTGAAATTCCTCCTGACTTGAGGCTCCTGAGAACTGTTATGGGATCTGCAGTTAAGCCTAGGATTGAAGTATCGAGTTATGCAGGGGGACTGAATCCAGAAGAGCTGGTGGACTGGATAAATGAATTAAACAAGTGCTTCGATTATGAAGAAATAAGTGAAGATAAAAAGGTCAAGTTTGCAGTGACAAAGCTGAAGGGACATGCTACACTTTGGTGGGATGGAGTGCAGGCAGAAAGGAGGAGAGTTGGCAAGCAACCTATCAAGAGCTGGACCAGAATGATGGCTAAACTAAAAGGTAAATTCTTACCTAGTGATTACCAGCTGACATTGTATAGACAAATGCAGAACCTGAGACAGAGGTTACTGACAGTAAAAGAATACACAGAGGAATTCTACAGAGTGAGCATAAGAGCTGGGCAATTCCAAGATACACCAGAGAAGACTGCCAGATATGTGAATGGTCTCAAGCTGGAGATCCAAGATGAGATTGGTCTTCTGTCTCCCAAGATAGTGGAAGAGGCCTATCAGATGGCCTTGAAAGCAGAGGAGAAACTCCTGAGGAAACAGTCTGCCAAGAAGAGAGGTACTTTCCGTGGGAAGGGAAGTCAGGGTGGTAGAGGAAAGCCTACACCCAGGAATGGAGCTGACAGTAGCTCACCTCAGAATGTATCTATAGAGGATGATGTAAGGGGCAGAAGGGATTCTTATAGAGGGAAAGGAAGAGGAGGCAGAGACAGAGGTAGAGGTAGAGAATTGAGGTGTTATCGATTCCAGCAGCTGGGACACAAACACTATGAGTGTCCAGAGAATGTGGGTACTGGTCCAAGAAATGCTGTTGTTGCCCAGGCTGGAGAAGAGGCAGAGATTGAAGAAGAAATTCTTCCAGAGAGGGGAGAATCCTTGGTGGTAAATAAGGTCCTGTTGAAGCAAGCCAAAGAGGCCACTGAGCCTGCACAAAGGAAGACTTTGTTTAGGAGCATATGCAAAGTCCAAGGGAAATGCTGCCAGCTAGTCATTGATAGTGGCAGCACAGACAATCTGGTTTCCACTGAGGTAATAGAAAATTTGAAGTTGAAGACAAGGGAGCATCCAACTCCCTACAGGGTGTCCTGGCTGCATAAAGGGCACCAGCTGGTTGTGAAAGAACAGTGTGAGATAGAGCTGCAAATGGGAAAATACAAGGACAAAGTTTTGTGTGATGTAATGCCCATGGATGTGTGTCATATACTGCTGGGTAGACCTTGGCAGTTTGACAGAGCAGCAGTGCATGATGGAAAGAAGAACACTTACAAGTTCTTCAAGGATGGGGTACATCATACATTGATACCCATGGAAGAAGGAGAGCCATCCAGCAGAGTGATTGATCCAAAGACCTTGTTGCTGAGCGGGAAGGAATATCTACAGCAGATAGAAGAAGAAGAGGTAAGCTTTGCTTTAGTTTGCAAACCTAAAGTAGTCCTTACTACTACAAAAATTTATGATTTTCCAGTAGAAATCCAAGAGATGTTAGATGATTACTGTGACATTGTTGTGGATGATTTACCTGATGAGCTGCCACCTGTGAGAAAGATCAGCCATCAGATAGATTTTATACCTGGTTCAAATCTGCCAAATAAGGTAGCCTACAGAATGACTCCCAACGAAAATGAAGAAATCAGGAGACAAGTACAGGATTTGGTGGACAAAGGACTGATTAGAGAAAGTTTGAGTCCATGTGCAGTACCAGCAGTGTTGAGCCCAAAGAAAGATGGAGGCTGGAGGATGTGTACTGATTCCAGAGCAATCAATAAGATCACAATCAGGTACAGATTCCCTTTACCCAGAATTGAGGATTTGATGGACTATTTGAGTGGTGCTAAATATTTCTCAAAGATAGATTTGAAAAGTGGATACCATCATATTAGAATAAGAGAGGGTGATGAGTGGAAAACTACTTTTAAAACAAATAAAGGATTATATGAATGGATGGTAATGCCTTTTGGGTTGTCAAATGCACCTAGCACTTTTATGAGACTTATGAATGAAGTATTGAAAGAGTTCATTGGTAAATTTGTGATAGTGTACCTGGATGATATATTAGTTTTCAGCAGAACTAAAGAAGAACATTTAAGGCATCTAAATCATGTCTTGAAGAAGCTGCATCAAGAGAAACTGCTAATAAATTTGAAGAAATGCTCATTCATGAAGGAAGATTTGGTGTATTTGGGTTTTTTTGTTTCTACAGAAGGATTGGAGATGGACCCAGAAAAGGTTAAGGCAATTGTGGAATGGCCTTCGCCCAAGAATGTTTTTGAGGTAAGAAGTTTCCATGAACTTGCTAGTTTTTACAGAAAGTTTATAAGAAACTTCAACAAGATTAATGCACCCATAATTGAGTCAATAAAGAAGAGCAAACAGCCATTTAAGTGGACTGCTGAAGCAGAGAGAAATTTTAAAGTTTTAAAGCAAAAGATAACAGAGAAGCCTGTTTTAATTCTGCCTGATTTCACCAAACCATTTCAAGTAAAATGTGATGCTAGTGGGGAGGCCATTGGAGCTGTTTTGAGTCAGGATGATAGGCCTGTAGCCTATTTTAGTGAGAATTTGAATGACACCAGGAGAAAGTATTCCTCTTATGAGAAGGAGTTCTATGCAATTGTTCAAGCACTGAAGAAGTGGAGACATTATTTGATGTCCAGGGAATTTGTATTATATTCTGACAATCATGCTTTGTAGTATATTGTACAGCAGCCCAAGTTGAAACATAAGCATGCTAAATGGGTTGAGTATCTCCAAAGTTTTAATTTTTTTTTGAAACATATAAGTGGCCAAGCCAATAAAGTAGCTGATGCTTTGAGTAGGAGACATTTGCTTGTTCAAGAGACTAATTTTGAAGTTGCAGGATTCGATTTTCTCAAAGAATTGTATAAAACAGATCCTAATTTTAAAGAAGCATTTGAAGCATGTAGTAACCCTGTTCTAACAGATAGAAGTCAGTGGCTGGATTATTTCCTGCATGAGGGCTTGTTATTCAGAAGAAGCCAACTATGTGTACCAAAATGTTCCATGAGAGAAAATTTGATCAAAGAAAAGCATAGTGGTGGACTTGCTGGACACTTTGGTACTGATAAGACTTATGAGCAGCTGAGTCACTTTTATTTCTGGCCCAAGATGAGAACAGAAGTGGACAAGTTTGTGAATAATTGCAAGATTTGTCAATATGCCAAAGGAAGAAGCCAAAATGCAGGGTTGTACACTCCCTTACCTATTCCAGACAGGCCTTGGGACATGGTGAGTATGGATTTTGTTCTAGGATTGCCCAAGACTCAGAGAGGGAATGATGCAGTCTTTGTTGTGGTGGATATATTCTCCAAAATGGCACATTTTATTCCATGTTACAAAACTAGTGATGCCACCCATGTTGCTAACTTGTTTTTCAAAGAAGTTGTTAGATTGCATGGGTTTCCCAAGAGTATTGTTTCAGACAGAGACACCAGATTTGTGGGTCATTTTTGGAGGACACTATGGAAGAAACTTGGCACTAAACTGAGTTTCAGCTCAGCTTATCATCCCCAGACTGATGGACAAACTGAAGTAGTGAATAGGAGTTTGGGAAATTTGTTGAGGAGTCTTGTAGGAGAACATCCCAAGTAGTGGGATCATATTTTGCCTCAGGAAGAATATGCATATAATGATTCACCAAACAGAAGCACAGGGCAGAGTCCATTTCATATTGTTTATGGAATGCATCCCAGAGGAATATCAGAATTAAGAAATCTGGGAAGAGCAGAGCTAAGGAGTGCAGATGGTGAGGAGTTTGCTTCAGAGATCCAGGCCATACATGAACAAGTGAAACAGCAATTACAAGGCAGCAGCATCAAATACAAAAGCAGAGCAGACTTGAGCAGAAAGGAAGTTCATTTTGAAGTAGGAGATCAGGTTTTGGCACACTTGAGAAAGGAGAGGTTCCCAAAGAGGCAGTACAACAAATTGAAGTTCAAAAAGATTGGGCCATGCAAGATACTTAGGAAGTTTTCTGCAAATGCTTATGAGATTGAATTGCCACCTGATGTTGGAATATCTCCCATTTTTAATGTTGCAGATTTATACAAGTATGAAGATGATGGTGCAGAGGACAGATAAGAAGACAAGGAACAGATTGAGTGGAAAGAACAACTACCTACAGCACAGCCATTGCAACCAGAGAAGATATTGGATAAAAGACTATTCAGGAAGACCAGAGGACAAGAATACTATCAGTACTTAATCAAATGGAAGGATAAACCAAAGGAAGATGCCACTTGGATGACTGAAGGAATGTTGCAGAAGATAGGCAGATCAGTGGAAGAACTCATGGACAAGAGCCCATGAAGAAATTTGCCCTCAGGAGTCTGATGCAGGGGCATTAGGCACTAGCCAGCAAATGTAGGAGTTTTGTCCACATGTTGTGGCTAGGAGGGTTCGAAACCACCAAAATTGTAACAGCTAGGTGTCAATACCTCAGCTGACTGTTTTGTTTTAGAGTAGTTAAGAGTTGTAGAAGTTGAATAGTTAGTTAGTCTGTCTGTCATGTTTCAGTTAGTTGAATTATTGTAAGAGACTTTTGAATTCCAAAACGGTCCTCACCGAGGAACCAAGGAGACACATTGTAATGTATATAAATATAACCCTCGATGTATGAGAAGAGGAGAGGAAGTAGAGAGGATATTCCCCAATAAACTCTGTGTTACAATTGGTTCAAGTTAAATGATTCTAAGCTTGTTTACCGTTGGAAAGACTTGAATCTTTGGTTATAGAAGGATTGTTGACTGTGAAGCGATTGTGTATAAGAAATCCAGTTCTTTGTCTTTAACTCCTGAAAGTGTTGGATAGCCCTGCGGATTTAATCCTGCGCAGGCGAAGTATCTACGTGAAATCGTGGCCATCTAAGTCTTTTCTTATGATAACAGAAAACCGCTTTGTTTACAAAGGAACTCATTGTTCGTTAATAATTAGAACTCTTAACCGTGTCGAAACCCGGAGTTAAAGTATGCAACGGAGCCCATAAACCGGCGTGAACCATAGTTAGTTACTGTACGAAAACCACGAGTGGTTTCCGGTCTTTTCCGCACCGCTTTTGGCGCTTGGGTGGTAATTCCGGAGTGAGCAGCGACTCCATTCAGCGTTAGACACATGGCTTAGACCATTGTTTAACTCGCGATTTCGCGCGTTATCCATTGTACCAGGACGACGAGCGAAATCAACGAGATTCGTTGATTTGAGAGAGGCCCATCGGACGGCGGGCGCTTCACAAAGATGCACGAGGTTTTATAAAGGAGCACACGGTTTAGTATGAGATGAGAGAGAAGCACGTGAGGCAGAGACCAATGTGAACAAGGAATTGTAAGAGGACCACGTGAGGCACAGAAGAGCGTAGAAGAAATGGAGTTGACTTTCACTGCAGCGATCGCGCTAATCCATATCCCAATGTGCCCTCGAGATACCTCACAAAGACATGCTTGTCCGCCTTCCAAAGAGCTTGGTAGGCTTAACCATAGCTTGTGAAAGCTGGTTAACAGCATAGCATATGTCGGGTCGTGTATTGACCAAATACATGAGTGACCCCACCAACTATCGGTAAATAGTGGCATCCACTACATCTTCCGATGTAGCATCCTCCTTCCTCCAACCACCAAGAAGAGGAGTATCAACAGGCTTGCAACCATGCATGTTGAACTTCTCCAGTATCTCCCGGGCATAATTTCCTTGAGAAACAAATAGTCCATCACTGCGCTGCCAAATTTCTAATCCTAAGAAATAATGAAGGAGGCCTAAGTCCTTCATCTCAAACTCTTTTGCAAGATCATCCTTGCATGAGAGTATCAATAGTTCATCACCTGCAAAAATCAAATCATCTACATAAAGTACAATGATCAAAAGCTTACCCTCCACCACAATCTGGTATAGGTTTTGATCCGCCTCACTCTTGGTGAATCCAAGTCCGGTGAAATAATTGTCTATCCGTGTGTACCAAGCACGAGGTGCTTGTTTCAGCCCATACAATGCTCTTTTGAGCCTACACACATGCAACTCACTGCTGAAGATTTCGAATCCTTTAGGCTGCTCTATGTACACCTCCTCCTCAATGATTCCGTTGAGGAACACAGTCTTCACATCCATCTGATGAATGTGCCAACCCAACTGCACTGAGAGAGCAAGGATGGTCCATATGGAAGAATACCTTGTGACAGGTGCAAAGGTTTCTTCATAGTCAATCCCCTCGATCTGTGAGAAGCCCCAGGCAACAAATCTTGCCTTATACTTCTCAACGCTCCCATCAACAACTTGCTTCACTTTGTAGATCCATCTCGAAACTACCACTGATTTCCCTTCTGGCCTTGGGACAATCTCCCATGCACTGTTTCTGACAATCGAATCATACTCTTCCACCATGGCATCTACCCATGCGGGATCCTCCACAGCTTCCTCGAAAGAGGATGGCTCCGTCACGATACACTTGCTCATCATAGCCATGTATCCAGTAAACTCCGGTCGTGACTGCCTCTATGCGCTCGTGGATGAGGTGCTCCTGCCATTCTGCAATACATCAAGATCTCGGCTCACTCAATCCCCCGTAGTGCGCTCACCCTCATGTTTTACGCCGCATGAGTGGTTTCTTCCACTCCATGAACCTCCTCTTGTGGCTGATCCACATCCTAAGGCTCATCTTTAGGAACAAGTAGCTCCTCATCTGCATGCAAGTGTAGCTCCCTCTCAAGCAACAACTTCATGGCTTTCTCCTCATGAAATTTGATATCCTGTCACACAACAGTCTTCCAACTGTCCGAAAAATACACACGATGATTGTGAGGTGTTTCTATGTACCCCAAAAATATCCCAACCTCTATGGTCGGCTCCAGCTTCTTCCTGGCATCTTTCGTCACATGAATGTAAACAGGTGAGCCAAAAATCTTCAAATGAGAAATATCAGGCTTCTTACCAGAAAATGCCTCTTCGGGTGTACTCATGCCAAGTACTCTATGAGGACAACGGTTTTTCACATAAACCGTAGTGTTGCATGCTTCAGCCCACAAGTGTATGGGTAGGCCCTGATCATGCAACATCACCCATGCAGCACCCACAATCATTCTGTTCTTTCGCTCTGCGACCCCATTCTGCTGTGGCTTATGAGGCGCTATGAGCTCTCTTCCAATTCCTTCTGTGCTGCAAAAGTCCTTGAATTCGCCAGAGATGAATTCACCACCATTGTCACTCCTAAGAGCCTTCACCTGCTTCCCCAAATATTTATCCACCAGTGCCTTGAACTCACAGAACTTAGAGAATGTCTCGCTCTTCTTCTGCATGAAGAAGATCCAGCACTTACGAGAAAAGTCATCAAAAAATATCACATAATACCTGTGCTTTACTGTCAAATATTCTAAGAAAGGTCCACACACGTCTGTGTGAATTATCTCAAGGATCGTCGTGGCACGACTATCCTTCTTGTGAAAGGTGGCTTTCACAAATTTTCCCAAAGTACATCCCTTGCACTGATCTGACTACGCAAGTGTACCTTTGGGAAGCCCGGTAGAAATCTGCTGCAAAATTTTCAAACCGCCATGGTGAAGATGGCCTAATCTCCTGTGCCACAATTCACCCTCATCCCAGCTCACCACTCCTGCTTTGCCTGCCATTGCTACATAGCCATCTACCTGCAATTGATAAAGGTTCTTAACTCGAACCCCTACCCTCCAGGTTTCACCAGTTGTTTTACTGCGCAGGAAAGCCTTTCCCTTGCTAAAAACAACATCACATCCCTTGTCTTCCAACATCGCCACAGAGATCAGATTCTTCTTAAATCCTAGAACATGCATGACATCCTTCAATATGAAAGGTTTAACAGACTCCCTCTCAAATGAAATGGTCCTAATACCAGTCACACTATATCTACCATCATCACCCATCTCGATGTGCACTCCAAGATCCTTCTCATCCATATCACTAAACAAATATTTGTCTCTGGTCATATGGAAAGACGCACCACTGTCAAGAAACAAAACTGATCCCATCACACTTGAAACCAAGCATGCGATCAATGAAAAATCCAGTTCAAACTGCGAGGCTAAGGCCTCTCTAGCTGCAGATCCAGCAGCCTGCTTATTTTTCTTCTTCTGTGGACAATTAGTGGCGTAATGTCCGTGTTGGTGAAGTCCTGCTTCTTGCCTTTTGCACCGGATTGAGAAGGATTTTTCTTTCCCTTCCCTTTCCTTGCTTTGGCAACCAAAGTGAAATTTTCTTCATCTTCATTCTTCGATGAAGATCCATCCCTGGTACCCCACCTTATCTCCTCCTGCACAAGATCCGACCAAAGTCGCTCCCATCCTGGGTTGTTTCTCCCGAATTACCGACAAGAGTCCTCATAGCTATGCCAACTCCTCTAAGCCCAAGGAGAGCCAAGCTCACCAAGTCCTCTTCATCTACAAGAACTCTACACTTCCCAAATTTCATCCCTCGTGATTGGACAAACTTTGTGAGGTACTTGGGTATACTGTCGCCTTTCTCCATTTTTATTTTTTTGAGCTTGTCTTTAAGCACCAACTTCTTCTGGTTGCTTCTGCTTTGGAACAAGTCTGTCAAAGATTTCCACATCAAGAATAGAGAAGCTTTACCGTGAAGCCTGGACATTATGTGATCCTTCACACCTTTCAATAGAATCCTTCGACATTTTGTTGTCTGTTAGCCACCTATGAATTTTTTGTCAAAACAAATGGCTGGCTAAATTGTTTTGAGCCTTCAAGAGACACATTTTCTATGAAAATATCTCATCCTTGAAGCCTCTGTGTGTTCATTGCCTTTAAAAGGATCCTCACTGTTGTTTCCATCCAAAAATCCTCACTGCCTGTGGAAAACTGTGCTCAGAAAGTCCCCCATTTGCCCTTGTATCCCTGCAGAATGTCCCATTTTAACCCTTTTTCCCCTTCGTCAAAGTCTCCCTTTTTATCCCCAAATCCCTTCCTAAACCCTCTAAATCATCTCCAATCCCCTTTATACCTTACAAGCACCCCTTGTTTGGCTTATTAACCCTTTTCCTCTCTACCGTTATCCTTTTTTGGCCTTAAAATGCATTGAAAATAGACCAAAAAACCCATTTTTTACTATACGCAGGTTAGCCCCCTTCGGCCCAGACCCAAAACCACTTCCCCACGTAACCCAGCGCCAAGACCAGGGACCAAATCATAAGGCGCTTATCGCAATCAGATAAGCGGTCGGAGCGCATTCCTGTGATAAGACAAAAACTCCGATGCGATGACGTTTTGTTCTGTGGATCTCCGGAGTGTTTTCTGCCGTTGATCTTATTAAAGATCTGACGGCCTGCGAAAAATTGCTCCAATCGTAATCGAAACTTTAAAATGATGCCACCCTTCGCCCTTTGTGATTGCGATCCTCCGACGCAATCTCCACCGTCATTTTCCCTTTTTAATCCGACGACCCTCGCTTCCCCGCTCCAATCGCAATCACAACTTTCAAACGATGCCACCCTCCGCCCTTTGCGATTGCGATCCTCCAACGTAATATTCGCCATCGATCTCACATAAAATCCAATGGCCATAGGCCAATCGCTCCATCGCTCATCGTATTTTGACCCTCCTATCACTCTCCGTCCGATTTGATCGTAACCGTCCATTCCTTTCGATCTAATGGCCCATATCTAATCGCCCTCCACCCGTGGCTGGGTCCCACCGTATCAACCCATTTCATTTGTTTTCATCACATTTTCATCTGTTCCCTCTGTATTTCATTCAAAGGTCAAATTTTAATGTTTTCATTAAATTTTGTTGCATCCCGCCAAACTTTCACTAGACCATTTTCCCACTGTTTCACTGCATTTTTTCACCATCATCCTACATTATCCCACCATTTTCCATTCGCATCCACTGTTTTCACCATATTGTGCTGCCATTCTCACATTCCTCCACAACATTCGACCCCATGCACGGGTTTCTTAACGTGTTTGTGTTTTTTTTGCAGGGTTACAGGCGGTGGAAACCGCCATGGTTCATAGTCACTATTATAGTGACACTGAGCGCAGAGGAGACCAAATTTCAGAGCCTGAGAAGGTGCTTAGAGCGTAAGTTTCATTAAAGGACAGATTTCAACTCTGCAAAACTTCTCCGGCGCCACCAAAGCTCACATTTCACTAACATAGACAGTAATGGAGTGGCAATGAGTATCAGTGAAAGATCAGAGAGTTTAAGGCCTGTAATGGAAGATTTTTTAGCCTTAATTCAATGATTGAAAGGCAATGTACCCGACTAGACACCTTGAGACTAACACAGAGAGCCCAATAAGGCCTAAATCACAAAAAAAAATATATCAGTGTCACCATCAGTAGAATTTTCATTCCCGAGAAAGGACGAAGTGCCCATACTACTTTCATTCTATACTGTGTTCCTGAGAGGATCTCCGCCCTGACAACAGTCTTGAGGTTACTAGAAGCATTTGTTACACAATATGGCAGACCTGAAGTCATTTATCTGCCTTTTTTTTATTCACCAGGGTACTGCAAAGTACTGCAGCAAAGTACATCAAAGAACATACCCGAAGTAAATTTCAGCCTGTCGGAGACCACTCTTTCACCCAAAGAGTACTGGAGTTTAATGCTCAGATATTAAAAACCGAATGGGCTTCGAACCACTGCTTCTACTCTATTTAATACTTCATTTAGTGTTTCATCTACCCCCTCTGCCTCTTTTTCAGATATAAAAACTCATGAGAAAACATTGCAAAGGTTGTTGATCGGATATCTGCGAACTGTAAGTTGTAGATAGGCTGAGGAAGATGTTTTCAGACTGAATATCAAAGTTGTTGGTAATGTTGTACATGACTGGTGTTTCTCTTTAATATGAAAAGCACATTTCTTTGGATCCTGATTTAAAGCAGCGGTGATGTTTTTCTATCCTGTTCCTTGTTTTCCTTTGTAGCTCATCATATTTCATTTCTTCTAGCACGCATCAGAAATCTGGTTTAGGATATACCCTCGCATGGTACCCTAAGCTTCTTCTCTCCCTGCCTTTAATTTTTTCTATTGTATGTGTTATTTGAGGATTGATTCAAGCTAATTTAACCAATGTAGTAGATAAAATTTACTGCTAGCTGATGTATGAATTAATGAATCTATTCTTAGATGTTCTTGTTAGGCTTTAATTAAATGAATCGTGATACTGGGAGTTTAGAACTCAGTCTCTATCTCACTAGGGTCCTTTTCAATTAATTGAACCTTTCTAAGTTCCCTTAAGCTGGATGCCGAAGCATTGAGAGTTCAAATTCTCTCTATGATCTCAGGCCTTTCACCTTTGTGTTTAAATCTTTAATGTTTCCTTGTCTGAAGAGTTAACCTTTTAGGTTCTGGATCACAGGTTTTCCAATGGCATATCTTGTCCCTGGATCTGATTCCTGAAGGGTCACCTTGGAGGTTTCCTTGCCTTTCACCTTCCTTCTTGCCATTTCATACCACACTATCATCTTTACGATCCAATGCTTTAGATGACTAGCCCAACTGAAAGCCTACATATTGAATAGCAAGTAAACCCTTTCCTGACTTCATTTCCCAATGGTCTCAAGTGTTCCTTGAAATCATCCCTCCTTTGCCTAAAATCCTCTTTGCACATCCTTGCCTCACATTGAACCCTTCCTTTCTGATTCCCAACAACCAAAAAAACAATCAATCAAACAAACCCGTGCCTATAACTAGCCTAACATCTTAACTTTCGAGCTTAAAGGACATAAAACCTTAGCCTATATAGAGAGATCCCTCTCTGAACCTAGGAGGGATAGATCCTACGGTTTGAAAGTGGTTCTGATGTTGTCTCCTTTTTTGGTATTGCCAAACTTGCCAAAACATGGGAACTCCAACATTGTCTTCTTTTTCCATGCGTCAAGTGCGGCTGCATCGCTAGAATCAGGTTTTGGAATTTCTACATATATGAACTCCTTCAACCCATTATCATCCAGCACTGCCTCCATCTTGTCCTTCCATGTAATATAATTTGAGCTGCCATCAAGGGCATACTCCAATCGCAATCCATTGAAAGACATTTCAATGAAATCTCAACTTCAACACCAAGAAAACACTACAGCAAATTCGAATTCCACCATCACAAAACTCAACCGCTTCAATAATTGCAACATTGCAATCAGCCCAATGATCAACTTTCCGATACCATGTAGAAATTATATAAATTATGTGTTATATATCCAATATTCTCCTGATCACACACTATTTGAATTCATGCACAATATAGAATCTATTCCACTATTGATCATCACATGCATAAATTAAATCAATTGCAATGCACACATGAAACCATAAAATTCACACACATTAACACAATGGTTTAACGGGAAAGCCTGAAGCTGAAAACCCCAACTATCTATATATAATATATGTCATAGAGATCATGTAACAATACTCATACAAAGCTGAACATGTCAAGCTCTCAGTACAATACAATCGCTACACACTAATCAGGCCCGATCTTGCAAATCCATGCACCGATCTTTGCCACCTGCTAGCCTGCCTCTGCTACACAATCCCTGCTGAAGAATGGCTTTGAATGAACTCGAATCCACCAATATTGCACTGCACAATCCTCATTGGCATCTCCACTAAGTGTTGGGTGTAATTAATGCATCACTATAGTCAAAACTGATAGTCACACTTGTTCTTTCACCTATCTCTCCACTGGTCTCCACTGAAATTGCCATGCACTGTAGTTAACTAATGTATTGTTCAGTTGATTAATGAGTTATTATTTAGTGAATTAATTAAATAATTAATTCACACCACTCTCACTAGTGTATCAATCAGTTAGACTAGATACAACTAGCTCAACTGAGTTAAACTGAACACAACTCCACCAACTACTTCTACAACTCCACCAAACTATGTCACATGAGTTCTAACTGAAGTCCTCCATGCAATAACTCCACTAAACCCTCAGTAATAGCATAATTCCTTCTGTCAGCTGCTGTGGCACATCTGTGCACTTAACTGAAGTGCTCCAAGAGAATAAGATAATGTTTAGAGTCAAAATATTATTAAGAGCTAATAATATTTGACATATCTATTTTTAGACTGGCAATCTAAAAATAGATTCCGCCTAATATGTCTAAAAATAGAATTCCATCTATTTTTTCCGACTTGACCAACCATCCACAAATAGCATCCTGCAACTCATAGAACATGATCCATATGTCTAAAAATAAACATAGTCTAAAAATAGACTTTGCGCCAAAAATAGCATGCGGGCCCACTTAGTGAAGGCAACTTCTTTCCACTAAGCTCATCATCTTGTTGCAATCTCAACATGTTTCTCAATAATAAATAGGCCCTCGAGCCTCATTGTAACACAGTTCAGAGGTCTGTAGCCACCACATCTCTTCTCAAAGATTCGCTACCAACACCCTAGCTATTTTATTTCCGTTATGTTTGTAAGCATATTTCTGTCATTCGTTTATTAATAAAATGAAGCATTATTTCCGTTGCATCTCTGTGCTTATGTTTATATCTGTGTATTTTTGCATTCCTGCAGAAATCCAGATCAGTGGTATCAAAGCAGTATACTCTTTCTTTGTTTTTCTTTGCATGTCCCCAACGAGGTCAGGGTAGAAGGAGTTAGGGCTCAATCTAGTTGAACCCTTTCGACATCAGCCTCGCAAACCCCGACGACCTCACATCACAGAAGAAAATAAAGACGAGGGAGCAGGAGATCCTATCAAAATATTTCTCGAGGAGGCCCTTGAGAAACAAAGGAATGTGATGATGGATAAATATTCTCAGATCCTTCAACGGCTGCCCACCTATGATGCATCTTCATCCAACAACCACTCTGGAGGCACCCCTCCCTTCAAGGTATAGGTAAAATTTGGCATTCCTATATTTGAAGGCTAGATATATGCAAACACCGTAGATAGATGGTTGAATTTTCTAGAAGGGTATTTCTCGGTCCATGATTTCTCCGATCGAGGAAATATTATTTTTGCACTTCTCAAAGCCGCTCCCCATGTCAAAGACTCGGTAAACCTATCAGAGAAAAAGGACGAGGGGGAACCCTTCTCGTCTTGGCCACCCCCTTGGAATTTGTTCCGAGATGGCATCAAGGAACAATACTACCCCGTGGGGAGCTATGAGGATAAGTACATCCACGGGACTATGCCGATAAAGAAGGATCAAGATGTGCATGAACTAATGAATTTGATCCATACCCTGCACACAAAGTTGGGTATTAAAGATTCAGAGAGACATTTGGTGCTCAAGTATCGAAGCTGTATGCACAGACACATTCAAGAGGAAATGGAATTCCTTGACATTACCTTGCTTGCAATGGCATATCGATATGCCACCAAGATCAAGAATAAATTTAAGCTAAAGAAGCAAGAATTTGGATCAGCGAATTCGAAGCCAAGGAAAGGCACCCCCGAACTACGTAACAAGTTTCATATCCAAAGTGGGGTGACTCATAACACCACCACAAATCCAAATAAGGACACGGGGAAATGGTTTGAATTTCATAACAACCCCACTCAAAGAATAAACGAGTGTCAGGCCAAACAGTCGTTGGTTGCCAAATTGAAGGCACCTGAATCAGATGCATGTTTTGATCCTGAGCCGGAACCAAACAAGGGAGATGACAAGGGAAGCATATCATTGATGCAGATCCTAGTGCCATTTTTGCCACCACCAAGCCCCAGAGGGAGGACCCCAAGGATCCAGAGGAGGGGGAGTGCCTCTTCCATTAGCAGATGTGGGTGAAGGGTTCTCCACTGCAGTTTCTCGTCGATAGCGGAAGCCAAAAGAACCTCATTTCAGCAAACGTCGTGAAGCGGCTCGGCCTACCAACCATAGCACACCCACAGCCGTATACCATCGGGTGGCTCCACCCAGGGTGAGATCTCCGCATCCGCCAGCAGTGCCAACTTCCATACAGTATCAAGCTGTTCATGGATGAGGCATTGTGTGATGTTGCTCCTCTTGATGTAGCTAATGTATTATTGGGCCAACCATACTTGTGGAGGCGACATGCTGTGTATGAGTCTAGGCCTCGTGCTGTTATTATTACTTTGGGAAATAACTTGTACAGGATACCGGAGGTAGTATCGCCTCCTGCCATTTCTTTGACTATTGCAAAACAACGCAGTAAGATTGTTTCCCAGACCAGGAAATTCATTTTCCTTACGACTCACTCACAGGGAAAGAAGAAGATCAGGCTACAGCCCCTCAAATAGGCTCTATGCATGGCCGTAGCAAATGACAAATTCATGGAGGAATACAAGGACATTTTCTCCTCACCCATAGAGGTTCCTCTACACTGTCAGGACAAGCACTCCATTGATATAACCCTTGGTACACCACCACATGATGTTTCCATACCTCATGTGGCTACACAAAAATAATCCACACATGTACTGTCTGAGGCAACCAAATTTATTGAACTCCGTTAGGTCCTATAATAATAGGATTCATAATTTCGAATTGATTTTGATAGTCTTTAAATATGTACATACCTTGATTTCTGGCAAGTCGTTTCTCCCATATTTGAAAAAAATAAAAAATGAAAAGAGGGTAAAAGTTCTAAAAGAAAGATCAAAGGACTTAGGAAAAATCGTACCCCAAAAGAAAAAAAAAGAGAAAATAAGACCCGAAAGTGAGCAAGTCAAAACGCCACTACTATTTAATTTACTACAAGAATAATGATTGTGCAAATTTTCAAGAATGCCAACCATGATCAAGCAATAGTTTAATCTTAACTTTTCATGCTTTGAATTTCATGTTTTAGATAGAGAATAAAGATATGTAAAACAATTTAAACTTGACAAATTAGTAGATGTTTAGTGAATAAATGAGGAGCTCAAAACTTTAATATGAGCCCTCGGATGAAATAAGGTTAGATTTAGATAGATTTATTGCTTTGAAAGAAAAATGGATTTATGGTTGGAATTAAATGCACCCATGAAAATGAAGTAAAAAATGTTAGAATAATGATGGGTAGGTAGAAAGAAGTTGTGCGAGACATGTAATAAAACATCATCAGGAAAAAATTGCTAATTTCCCCTCCGCCACAAAAGATCCAATATTCTAAACCTTCAGTGAAAGAGGCTCAGAGCATTTCTCTGACTTTTGTTGGGACCAGACCCAAGGCTTAGTGACTGATTGGTTAAAAATATTGGATTCCCTACATAAAACCCACTTCATCAGCGTATTCACCCTTTACCAAAACTATGATCCCTTTTCCTAAGTAAAATACTTTTTTGCTCAGTGAAAGTAAAAAACCCTACTTAATTAATTTCATTTTCATTCAAAAACATTCAAAAACCCACAAAATGAATTTTATCCTAAGTTCATGTGTAAAAAATCAAAATGGGACAAAATTATGCTTAATTGCCTATTTTACACTTTACTTGGTTTAAATACTATGTATTTTAAATTCATTTCATTAATAATTTCTCCATTTCATATTAATATCTAACCTATATTATTAAATCCCTTATATAATAAACCCTCCCGTATATATTAATTTCTGTATATATTAATACCCCCAAAAAACCCACTTATTTTAAGTTAAAACCTATGTTTATATTTTCCCATGTGTCGAAATATAAACCCCGCCCTTTCCCCATAGGTTTTAATATATCTTATTGTTAAAAACCCACGCCCCTATGGTTTTAAAACACATAAAAATGTTTTATTTTCCATATACTATTATATTACCATATAATACATCCCAAAACCATTAGTTATAAAGACATTAGTTAATGTTTTTATACACTATATAACATTACCCCGCCATATCAAATGAAATAAAACATTAAGCTTATGCATTTTAAACTTTGTTTAAATGAATTTTCATTAACCCCGCCGCATAAATACGAGCCTGGACCCCGCCTATTACCACCGAGCAACTCCAAGATATAATCTCAGCCATTCGCATTGGCCCTCCCAAATCCGATAATCCAAAGGCCATATCACAATTTAAGTTGCGCGACTTTAATACACTTCCAAACCACACAAAATATGTGGTTTCACCTTTTCCTCTCTCCTACACATGGCCGAACTTTATTGGATCGCATCCGATCCAACTAATACCACTTACCACCTTTTTACTCAGCGATAACCACTTGCCATTTTTGCCTTTGAAGCCCGAACACCACCATTTGTCCGATTTGACCGCCATATATTACAGGCTATTCAAAACCTAAAAATTCCTAACAAACTCTTAAATGCGCCATTAAGCCATTTTTTCTGCATTTAACAACTGTATTTGTCCTCCCGATTAAAGAAAACAGAGTCTGTGCATTTTTTTAGATCCTGAACCTGAAAAATGCTCGCATTTTGCTGTCAAGACTGCTGAAAAGTCCCAGAAAGCCTCCAGATACCTGAAAAGATATCAGGAACCTGTCAAAATGCCTCAGAATCTATTTTGAGAGAACTATACCTGCGCAAACAGGTATTTTCCTATAAAAAGCGAACATGTTATCATTCTGAAAAGAAATTACTAAAGGAATTGAAACGAGTAAGAGCTTAATTTTTCCAAGAAAGCCTCTATTTGCCCAAAAAAGAGCTTAAACCCTGTCAAAATTTTGAAAAAACCCCGTTTTAATACTACATTCAGTTTTAAAAGAGAAAATCGAGTTGATTTTAGCTTTTACGGACTTAAAAGAATCCTAAATTACCTAGAAATCCTCTGCAGGTAACCCCGACCCTCTATGCCCAATTTTAAACAATTTTTAGCCCAATATCCACTGAAAATGTATAAGAAACCCCTGTTTCTTATTTTATAAATCTGTGAGAGTCTGTAATACAATTTAAAGTGAAATTAAAGGTTGAAATCCAAGAAAAGAACCAAGTTGTACCCATTTTCATCCAAGAACCTCTGTCAAAGTCAAGAAACACTTTTGTAAACCATTTAATCTTACAAAAGAATTCAGAAAGCCCTAAAAACAGAGTTTCGATTATCCAAGCCTAAAAAATGTCAAAATCCAATCCAACTATGTCATCCAAGATTTTAATTGTTGTGAATCCTCTACAACCTCTTGTTGTAGAAATTAAACACACACCTTTAGAAGATGTAGACTATAAGAGAGTAGATCCAGTTGTTGAATTTAATCTCTTAGACCTCCACTGCTGGAGCTATGAAAAGTCCTTAGATCAGGTTGAAGAAGTTCAACTTTGGGAATCAAACCTACCCAAATATGTTGTTCCATTCACTCATCAATGCCCAGAGGTTATTAGGTTGTGTCAAAGTTATTATTCACCTAAAAATAGAGCAATGATGAATGAAAAAAAAAAAAAGTACTATTTACAATAGCTGTTGAGTCCATAAATCAGATGTTACAACTCAAACATGATCCCAAAGCAGTTCCTTTGTCAATAAAAGCATTAACAAAATTGTACATTGGTCTTGATTTTCCCAAAAGGTTTCAGATTTTTCAAGTTTTCATGCCTTTACATGTTGAAATTCCATAAATCAACCCTCCATATTCTACTTCAAAATTTCCAGAAGGGTCTAGGCATGTCATTTCCATGTTGTCATTTATCCTAGGATACTTTACAGATGAGCATATTGATGAGTCCAACCTAGGGTTTCTATCTACTTTTGCACCAGGACAGCCTCCCTTTGTAATTTTCAATTATGCTGAGTATATAGCTGACAATATCCATGATCAGCTAGTAAAATTTCCAACTGAAGGAGTATTTAGATATACATCCTTTCTCTTCCCTATGTTCTTATATTTTCAAGTAGACAAGTTTCCTATAACCCTCCAGAAGCTTGATATAGAAGAAAATCCAATTTCAGTCATCTTTTGGAGTTCATTGATCAGAAAATAGTCCTCAGAATTCACTTTTGCAGAGTTTACAGATAATTTTGTTCACCCATTGATAAATATGTTGACCAACACAGAACAGCCAAGGATCAGTGATGAAATGAAGAAAATTCACAGCTATCAGAACACACTAGAACTGGTGATTGGTACTTATATGAGAAACATACTGAAATTAGAGTTTTTTGGTCTAATATGTTACCCTACAAACTACCTAAATGTCTACTAATGATAATCTTTTCCTTGGAGTATATCAAGAAAAATTAAATTATAATTCTATCAACTTCCTAGCAGCCAAGAAAAAGACTCAATTAAAGTTGAAAAATCAAGTGGGACCATTTATTTGTAATCACAGAGATGAAAAACAAGAAGCAGCAAAGCAATTACTTGAGTACATATTTGAAGAAAGCTTTTCATGGAACTATGATCCACAAGTAATATTAAGAAAAATGAGGGTTAAGTGTAAACTAATAGCGTATGTTCATGAGAAAAAACCAGAGATTGAATAGTATGTCAATCAAACTGAGTGGCTAGAAAACACTTTGGTAGATACAGTTAGACAAGGTGGTACTAGTCACACCTTGCAAATTGCAAATCAAGGATAAAAAGCTACTAAGAGAGTTAGAGAAGAAGGAACATACACTGCTGAGACAACAACTGAAACAAGGTTTAAAATTAGATACAATAAAAATCCTAAAGTAAATTCAGTTGATAAAGGAAAAGTGACTATAGAGGTGGAAGACACAAATGTTCCAATGACAAATAAAGATGTTGCTATAGTCAATACAAATGAGCCAGTTACAGAAATTCTAAATGAAGGACAGCTTGATAATTCCAATACACAGGTCATAGAGAAACAAAACAATTTGGAGGCATCTTCCTCACAGACAACAGAAGAAAAAGATCTTGATATCAGGGAAAAATACAAGCAGATTAAGACAAAGAATGAAGAAATCAAGAATGTGATTTATTCTCAATATTTTAAGCAAACACCAGGCATTCAGAACAGACTTTTATCAGCTTTTGACTATTCAAATAAAAATTTGATTATGTCATTATTACAACCAACAATCAAGATTCCTAAGACAGTTGCAGACTACAAGAAAATTGATCTAGAAGTGCCAACAGAAAGCATTCATGCACTAGATAAGATTTAGTTTCATAGGCAGAGTTCAGAGATGTTATATTCTACTATAACTACCAAGGCTATGAGTATCAAAAAGCTTCAGAATACAATCATAAACATGAGGGATCAAATGAAGGTTGAAAAAGCCTCATCATATGCTAAATACCTTAGAATTAAGTCTTTATAAGAGTTAGTTATCCAAGTAGGATATGATCTTGCAAATGTTAAAGCAACAGAAAAGTTAGTGAAGAAAAAGAATGAGGACATTGCAGCATTGAGGAAACATCTTAAACTGCCACCAACTGAACATCCACATGCCAGAGAAATAGTACAATAGAAAAATCAGAAGGATTACATGATGAACTTGATCTTTCAATTAACAGGATAGATAAAAGAGATGGAGATTCAAATGGACAAGCTGGTCCATGAAAGAGAAACTACAAAAACACAGGAAACTCCTACAATAATTCCCATGGTTACTACTGTTATGCCTTCAACTCTGGCAGAAGATTTAGCACCAAAAGAACCATTGGCTACTGCAGTGCCAGTGACATCATCCACAACTTTAGCCACAGAATATTCTACATCAACAGTGCAACCAACAGATGAAGCTAGTAAACTAGTAAAAGCCATGGAAGAAATGTCACTTCAAACAAATGAGATTAATAGGTTGAAGAAGTGATTGACAATCTTGAAGACACCAAAAAGCTAGCTCAAATCAATGCTAAAATGTTGGCACTATGATGCAGAGTGTTGTCCTTGATGGCAACCCACTTGATAAAGATGATGGCAACCTACTTGATGAAAGTTGTACTTAATGGAAACTGACTTGATATACTATTTAATGATGAAAAATGTGTGTCTCAAGGCATACGCAGGTTTGTCTAGGAGAAGTAGCGTATGCACGCGGGAAAGTACGTGCCAAGTCGCGTATGCTCAATTGCGCTCTAAAAGTGTAAAACCAGGGGTTAATACCATGGTATTCACCCATTGTATTGAGCGCTGGGTTGTCTATTTGACCCCGTCTAGGAATACCATCGGAAGAGGTGTGGTTTTGGCTCATGGTATTGATAAAGGGTAAACCTATATAAGGAGAAGAAAATCTTTGTGCAAAGGGTGTGCATGTGTCTGGGCTTTAAATGAATACTTCACTCTGAAGTTTATTTGTATGGTTGAACTCTGTTCTTAATCGATAGATCTGAATCTATGATGCACCCATGAATATGATGAAGGTTCAAAATCTCTAGATCTTGAAATGATGAATCTTTAGGATGATCTGAAAAGAAGTATTGAAGACCTGGCGCAAATCTATTGAAGATATTGAAGAAATCTGGGTAAGTCCATAGATCTGATCTGTTCTGCAAAGTTTATCTTTTATAGATCTATACGCA
The DNA here is from genome assembly GCA_034641835.2 of Pinus albicaulis. Classification (NCBI taxonomy): domain Eukaryota; kingdom Viridiplantae; phylum Streptophyta; class Pinopsida; order Pinales; family Pinaceae; genus Pinus; species Pinus albicaulis. The sequence goes on from CM076580.1 coordinate 476,679,390, forward strand.
TGTTCGTTTCATGAAAAGCGCGTATATACGCAGATCTGTTTAAACAAAGGAGTGTATGGAATATTAGGGTTTTTTTTGAAAAGTGCACAGATGTATACGCGGGTTGCCTTTATTAAAAGCGCGTATATACGCGAGTCTTTTTGAAGAAAAGCGCGTATGCAATTTGAACTGATGGTTGCTCAAAGCTAATTGAGATTCTGCATATCTATTCTGAAGTCTGAGTTATCTCTGATATTTTGGTTACAGTGGTTTCATTGTTCTGTTTGATGCTCTGGGAAAAGGACGTTTGCTGATAAGTGAAGGATAGTGTTGAAGTTGTTTTGATCCAGTTTGAAAATTGATGAAACGTGGTCTGCAGTGGATCTGAGGGTTGAAGCCTTCAGTCTGAAAGTAGAAGCCTTCTGCCAGGAGAGGTTGGTGTTAATATCAGGGGGTAGTAACTCCCTTCCAGGAGAGGCTGGTAAACGAGAGCAGGGGGTTGTTGCTCCCTTCCAGGAAAGGCTGGTAAACGAGAGAAGGTTGTAGCCTTCTGCAGGTGGGTGCCTGCGTGCTGGTATGAGTCTGCGCCAGTACATGTTGTAAGAATTTTTCTTAATAATAAAGATTGAAGACTGAGACAACGACAGCGGTGGTTTTCTCCCAAATTGGGTTTCCACCTAAAAATCCTGGTGTTCATGTGTGATTGATTGTGTGTGATGATTACTCTGTTCTTTCTGCACCTGTTTACTGTTTTCTGAACATCTGATAAATGAGTAATGCAATGATCTAAGTCATGAATTAAATGCATAATTAATTCACTGGATATACGCGAGTTCTGTAAATGATATCCGCGTATATACGCGAGTTGAATTCAGGAAAGTAGCGTATGGGTTTTTAAGAAGGAAATATCAAAGTTTTATTGTCTACACTAAATATTGATTCACCCCCCCCCCCCCCCTCAGTATTTTTCCTACATAAAACTCATGAGCAAAGGGCTAATAGGTTAAATGAAGAACTAAAAAAACTACAAAAGGATTTAACCTTGAAGGAGCCAATATCATATGTGAAAAACCAATTATGGAAAAAAATCATTGAAGCCATCAATGATGTGTGGCCCTAAATCCAGGTAATATATGAATAGAGGGATTTACTGAAGGCAGCACAGGTAGAGATTCAAAAAACAAAAGATGAGCTAGGCAACAAACCTGAGCAAGCCATAGAATTGATAAAGTTTCTCAACAGTAAAAACAGGCAGGAGTTGGAAGAAATACAAATCACTGATAAGACAGAGACAATCCTTGAAATAAGGAAAGTCATTTCAAAAAATAATCTGATGAAACAACTTGAAGAGAAATGTGTAAATATGAACATAGTCATAACCAAGTTCATGGTTAAATTTGAAAATTTGAGGCAAATAAGTTTGCCCAACATTTTGGTCATTAATGACAAACTTATGCCACAGAAATATTACAATAAGAAAATCAGAGAGTATGTAAAAGAGAAGGTGAAAAAAACATATGGACAAGGTATTCCTATAGGGAAGGTCTTACTCAGAAGTTTTGAAGATTTATTTTATCTATAGCATGAGATAAGAAATTTATTTGTCATAAAACCAACATTTGCTAGATATACTGAGTGTTGGGAAAAATACTGAGAGGGGGGGGGTGAATCAGTATTTACTGCATATTCAAAACTTTTTACTTTTCTTTACTTCAAAACCCATACGCTACTTTCCTGAAGCAGAATCACGTATATACGCGGATAACCTTTATTAAACTCGCGTATACACAGATATCTAATTATGTCATTAGTTCTTCACTTAAATCATTCCATCATTCAATCATCAGATGTTTAATAAATAGTAAACATGTGCAGTAAGAACAGAGTAAACCATCACACAAAGCATCACACATGAACACCAGAATTTTAGGTGGAAACCCAAATCGGGAGAAAACCACCGCTGCAGTTGCTCAGCCTTCAATATTTTATTATAGAGAAAACATCTTACAACATATGTGCTGGCGCAGACTTGACCAGCATGCAGGCACCCACCTGCGCTCGTTTACCAACCTCTCCCGGAAGGGAGCTACGACCCCCTGACTCGTTTACCAGCCTCTCCTGGAAGGGAGCTACGACCCCCCGATCTCGTTTACCAGCCTCACCTGGAAGGGAGCTACAACCCCCTGACTGAAGGCTACAACCCTCAGCACCACCTTGGACCACGTTTCATCAATTTTCACACTGGATCCAACAACTTCAATAGAACAACACTTGCAGGCCACCTTTCATCATATTTTCATACTGGACCCTTTCCATACTTTTAAGCACAAACATACATCACCAACAGATACATATCAACATAGATCAGATAGCAGAAACACAGCAGAACAGATCAGATATTTCATACCCCTTGCTTCAGCAAACCCTAGTTTGCATACGCGCTTTACCTTTACTGATGTCGCGTATATACGCGCTTCCATCCACACAAACAAGCATATACCTCAGTGTATATTTCATTGCGCATACGCGCTTTCACTTCATCGAAGCCGTGTATATACGCGCTTCCTCCGCGACGAAGTAGCGTATAGATCTTCAATCATTACAGAGCAGCATACTTCATCAGATCAGATATTCAGTTCAGATCTACCCTTTTGCTTTAGACAGATGTTCGCCTAGATGCTCGCCTCTTCACAGATCTAAGCCTTCCATAATCAGATCTAGCAAATACAAGAGCAATTCAGATCTAGATCCCCTTCTTCATCATTGGTGCATCATACATTCAGATTTATCATTCAAGTGTAACCCTTTCCATTCAGATATACTTCAGAGAGAAGTATTCATTCAAGCTCATACATCTTGCACCCACACTCATGATTTGCACAATGAATTTCTTCTCCTTATATAGGTTTACCCTTTTTCAATACCATGAGCCAAAACCACATTACTTCCGATGGTATTCCTGGACGGGGTCATTTAGACGAATCATTACCCAATACAATGGGTCAATACCATGGTGGTTACCCCTGGTTTTGCACTTTTTGAGCACTTTTGCCCATACGCGACTTGGAACGTTCTTTTCCGCGTGCATACGCGACTTCCCTTAGACAGATCCGCGTATGCATAGAGACATACTCTTTTCATCATACTTTGAGCACATTCTGAATTCCTTTCTTCATTTCCTTCTGTACACACTGTAGATACATCATATTTTCTTCATCAGGAACATATTCTCTCAAGCACAACTTCATCAAGTAAGTTGTCATCATCTTCATCAAGTGGGTTGCCTTTCAAGGACAACACTCAGCATCATATTTTCAACAAACATCATATCACATCAGATTTACATCATTTACCAAGTCCATCAAGTCAAGAATAACTTCATCAGGTGGTTTTCCATCAAGGACAACACATGTCAACAGTCGCATGTCTTCATCTTCATTCAGTGGGTTGCCATCAAGGACAACACTCTGCATCATATTTCCAACAATCTCCCCCTTTGGACTTTATGGCAACCACGATGGTGTTTGGTTACCACAACAGATAGATACAATGACACCATGTCACTCTCCCAAATATTTGACATCATTATTTTCATTCAAACACCAAGTCACTCTCCCCCTTTGACATCAAGGGCAAAGGGAAAATCAAAACCAACACTCTCCCCCTTTTCTCCTCATGTGGAAGAAACGTTCTGCAGATCTGATATGTGCTGAAGTGGCCAAGCTCCCCCTGAGTTCATGCTGAAACTTCAAACATATTTTTCAATGAAGTACATGACTCTATGAACTTCCTATCACTAAAGACACATACTTACATCAATTATCCATCCAAGTGGATTTCCATATGAGACTCAACTACCCAACCAAGTGGGTTTACAAATTTGACTCAGCTACCCAACCAAGTGGGTTTACAAAATTTGACAAGTCCTTACATGACTAAATATTACAATTTACATCATGGGTCTCCACATGACCTTTTCATCAAAAATACAAATATGACTTTTCATAACCAATACCAAAAAGACCTCAAGAGAGATCATATAACAGAACCATCATAATGCATTATACTCAGCAAGGCTAATGCTCCCCCTGAATCTGTGCATCCATGCATCTTTTTCATATGACTAAGGCTCCCCCTTAGTTTGTGCATCCTGAACACTTTCACCAACAAATCATCAAAACATCTTCATCAACTCATTAGAAATGGAATTATGAGAACTGGAACACCACCAGAGATACCAAACAGTATCAGAGATACCAAACAGTACTGCAGCTGTGCTGAAGAAAGCTGAACCAACCAAAAATTTCCAGCAACCAAACATACGCGGTTTTTTGTGCAGGAACTCGCGTATATACGCGACTGTGTTTCAGGAAACCCGCGTATCCCATACCATCTTTTAAATTTAACCAGATCTGATCCTCTGTGAGAAAAAGACAGTGTTCAGCTTCTTTCTGTGATATTTGAATGCTTCCCTGGACTACAGATAGATAGAACAGTGTAGTTGTGTCTTCAAGTGTCATCCAACGGTTGTAGCATAAGCACATTAGTAACCAAGCCTTCAGATCCTTTGCAGCATCAATACACTCTTTCCAAGAGATATTATCATATCAGAACAACATCTTCACACAAGTTTCAAGCAATCATTCATGTGGTCCACCACCATCCTACATCACCATGACCTTTAAGATTTAACATGAAGTAACATATGTAGGAAAAGATCTCAGCCATAGTAACAAACTATGCATGAACTATTCTTATCTTTGAATCATAAGACTTCCAATTTTATCCAACAGATAAACTTCAGCAAACAGTAATCACAGCTCATTCAACGTCTCATCATCATAAACCATGTACCAAGCCATCATCATTTGAGCACAAGTATCACAATAACCAAAGAATAAGCAGTCATATTGCCAACAATGCAATCATTAGTATTCAACCTGCTGCTCCCCCTAAACCAGTGCTCTTCCTTAACTTGTGCAATCTGAAACACCTTCAACAGCAAGTCATCATTAACAATCTTTGCATGATCTGTCCTTGTCTCTGAATTATAAGACTTTCATCTCAGCAACGAATACTCTTCATTTAACAAGCATACAGGACTCATCCATAAACTTCAACATAAGACATCAAGTATCATATCATTATCATTTAGAACTGAGAAATTAAGTTGATACAGAGTCAAAACTATAGTTATTATCAGTCAGACTGATGCTCCCCCTGAACCTCTGCTCCTGATCTTCAGCTGTCATCCAAATTCTCTTATCCTCAATGCATACGCGACTGTGTCTGCTAGAACTCGCGTGTATACGCGACTTTTGTTCATAGAACCCGCGTATGGAAAGTGAAGCATAGAAATTTTTCACATTCCTTCATCTCCCCCTGAATTTTTCCTTCCTGTACCTGTCTTCTTCATATCAGATGCACTGTCAGAAATGCATATAACCAGAATAATCAATTCAACCATGAGAGACATCATACATTGTGACGATACATTACTAAATCTCATAATGTATCCCACATCATTCCTGCAGTCAATAAGAAAAGTCAGCTTCAGAAGCGGATGACTGCAGTAGGGTCAGAATTCCCTACGTTTCTGATCGGTCCTCCATTTTGAATTGAGTGTTTTCTTCAAGAAAATCATTGTCTTCTAGAGCATCCACAAAAATATCCTTTTCTTCTCTAGATTGATTCTTATTCCATCCCTCCATATTTTTCCAGATTTGTTTAAACTTTCTATTTGTGTGCTGGAAGTTATCCAATTTCTCATATCTGTTCAACCTGCATTCCTTTTCTACATGTCCATACTTGTTGCAAGAATAACATCTCATGTGTCCAGAGAAATAAGCATAAGAATCATGATGAGTATTTCTAATATTCCTCCTTTTACAATCAGTTGCTTTATGTCCATACTTGTTACATGAGAAACAATATCCCTTGAAGCTACCAGAGTACCTGTTTATTTGTGGCTGAATTGTTCTGCTTCTGCAATTTGCTGCAACATGCCCATAGTTATGACATTTAAAACATTCAACATTCTTGAATGAATTCCTTTGAGAATTCATGATTGTTGGTTGATCTTTTGACTCTTTCAACACTTCAGATTTTGCATTGATGTCCTTTGATTCTTTAGCACCTCCTTGTGAGCTAGATTCTCCTTTAATAGTTTCATGGAAACCAAGACCAAGTTTGATAGCAGGAGACCTTTGATTACTTAGAATATTGTCCAAAATATTAGTACTATCATGAAACCTCAAAAGTTTTACCTTTTCTTCTAATTTACCTTTGAGAATGTTTACCTCAACTTCCAAGGCTTGAAATTGCTTTGTCATGCTTTCTTCTTTCCTTCTTCCATCTTCTACTTGATCCTTCAGATTTAGAATCTCTTCTTTCAGCCAATTTTCGTTTTCTTCACATGTTTGTTGCAGCTCTTCATTCTTCTTATTGGATTTTTCCAGATCTTCTTTGAGAGAGATGATTTCTACTTCAAGGCCTTCCTTTTCAAAAGGTTGTAGAGGTTCCTCATTCTTCTTACTAGATGCTTCAAGATCTGCTTGCAGAGAGATGATTGCGGCTTCAAGTCCTTCATTCTTCTTGCTTGATTTTTTGAGATCTTCATTTAGATTGTTGATTTCTACTTCTAGTTCTTTAATTCGATCGGATGCATAAGTATGAAACCTTTGATACTTGTCCTCCTGTTCATTCAACATTTCTATTTGTTTTTTCATTTGAGAGATCATCTCTTTGTTGACAGTTTCTTGCTTCTTATATGAACTTTGTAGTTCTTCATCTTTAACCTTGAGAGCTTCTTATAGATCCACAACTTTACTTTCACTATCTTCACCAATCATTGTACCAATGAGACAATCATGACCCCAATCACTATCTGATTCATCTTCTTCAATTTCTGCTAACCATGTTTTCTGAGAGATCTCCTTGTTTCGAGTAGGCTTCTTCTTTTGCTTCTTTTCCATGAGCACTTTCAGATCATGGTCAGAATCTTCTTCATCTTCACTGGACACTTCATCATCATCTTTATTTGCATAAAAACTCTTCCTCTTTTCAAATTGTTTCCCTTTACCATGTTTTTCTTTATAAGGACATTTAGCAGCATAGTGACCAACTTTTCCACATTCAAAACATTTGAAGGGAAGCTTACCTTTGAATCTTCCAGTACCTAGTTGGAGCTTTCTCACGAAATTCGCTTCTTCTTCATCGGATATATAGCTAGATTCTTTGACAACTTCCTTTTCTTTTCCTCTTGTAGATGCCTTAAAAGCAGCTTCTCTTATTTGAGAAGGACCTCCTTGTCTCATTTCAAAAGCAGTCAGAGTACCATGTAATTGAGCAATAGTAAGAGTTTGCAGATCTTGCCTTTCTTCAATAGCTGAAACTTTAGAGTCAAATTTTGAAGTCAAAGATCTTAAGACCTTTTCCACCAGAGTAGTATCAGTTATGGTTTCACCCAAATTTCTCATTCGATTTACAATATCATCCAGACGAAGAAAGAAACTGGCAACACTCTCATCACTATGCATCTTCAAATTCTCATATTCAATTCTAAGAGTTTGGAGTTTTGCACTTTTTACCTTTGTGTCTCCTTCATAGCTTAGAATGATTTTGTCCCATATTTCTTTTGCTGAATGTAGCTGCATCACTTTAGCAAATTCTGATTCAGACATGCTCCCTAATAAGACATTCACTGCTTTGGCATTGATTTCATACTTCTTCCTTTCTGCTGCATCAGTAGGAATACTTGTTGGGTATTGATAACCTTCTTCCACGATTGCCCATACATCTGCACCAAGACTTTGCAGATATGCTTTTGTTCGTACCTTCCAGAATATCAGATTTCTCCCATTGAATAGAGGTGGCTTTATAGACATTACTCCTTCTTGACTTCCCATTGCGACGGATCTCCTTCAAGCGATCAAGCTTCTGCAGAAGGACCTGCTCCGATACCAATTGTTGGGAAAAATACTGAGAGGGGGGGGCGAATCAGTATTTACAGCATATTCAAAAATTTTTACTTTTCTTTACTTCAAAACCCATACGCTACTTTCCTGAAGCAGAATCGCATATATACGCGGATAACCTTTATTAAACTCGCGTATACACAGATATCTAATTATGTCATTAGTTCTTCACTTAAATCATTCCATCATTCAATCATCAGATGTTTAATAAATAGTAAACATGTGTAGTAAGAACAGAGTAAACCATCACACAAAGCATCACACATGAACACCAGAATTTTAGGTGGAAACCCAAGTCGGGAGAAAACCACCGCTGCAGTTGCTCAGCCTTCAATATTTTATTATAGAGAAAAAATCTTACAACATATGTGCTGGCGCAGACTCTACCAGCACGCAGGCACCCACCTGCGCTCGTTTACCAGCCTCTCCTCGAAGGGAGCTCCAACCCCCTGACTCGTTTACCAGCCTCTCCTGGAAGGGAGCTACGACCCCCTGATCTCGTTTACCAGCCTCACCTGGAAGGGAGCTACGACCCCCTGACTGAAGGCTACAACCTTCAGCACCACCTTGGACCACGTTTCATCAATTTTCACACTTGATCCAACAACTTCAATAGAACAACACTTGCAGGCCACATTTCATCATATTTTCAGACTGGACCCTTTCCATACTTTTAAGCACAAACATACATCACCAATAGATACTTATCAACACAGATCAGATAGCAGAAACACAGCAGAACAGATCAGATATTTCATACCCCTTGCTTCAGCAAACCCTAGTTTGCATACGCGCTTTTACTTCACCGATGTCGCGTATATACGCGCTTCCGTCCACACAAACCAGCGTATACCTCAGTGTATATTTTATTGCGCATACGCGCTTTCTCTTCGCTGAAGCCGCGTATATACGCGCTTCCTCCGCGGCGAAGTAGCGTATAGATCTTCAATCATTGCAGAGCAGCATACTTCATCAGATCAGATATTCAGTTCAGATCTACCCTTTTGCTTCAGACAGATGTTCGCCTAGATGCTCGCCTCATCACAGATCTAAGCCTTCCATAATCAGATCTAGCAAATACAAGAGCAATTCAAATCTAGATCCCCTTCTTCATCATTGGTGCATCATACATTCAGATTTATCATTCAAGTGTAACCCTTTCCATTCAGATATACTTCAGAGAGAAGTATTCATTCAAGCTCAGACATCTTGCACCCACACTCATGATTTTCATAATGAATTTCATCTCTTTATATAGGTTTATCCTTTTTCAATACCATGAGCCCCTTTTTCAATACCATGAGCCAAAACAATACCATGAGCCCAAAACTACATTACTTCCGATGGTATTCCTGGGCGGGGTCAATTAGGCGGATCATTACCCAATACAATGGGTCAATACCATGGTGGTTACCCCTGGTTTTGCACTTTTTGAGCACTTTTTCCCATACGCGACTTGAAACGCTTATTCCCGCGTGCATACGCGACTTTCCCTAGGCCAATTCGCGTATACCAAGAGACATACTCTTTTTCATCATAGAATTAACACATGCTGAATTCCTTTCTTCATTGCCTTCCTCACACATCAGAGATAGCAGCTTGTTTTCTCTGTCAAAATATAGTTCTCTCAAGTGACAATCTCCATCGTAAGGTAAATATAAATGCCTCTTCATTACCATGCATTGCCTTTCAAGGACAACACTCATCATCATATTGCTAACAAACATTATATCACATCAGATTTACATCATTTAATAAGTCCATCAAGTCAAGAATAACTTCATCAGGTGGTTTGCCATCAAGGACAACACATGTCAACAGTCGCATGTCTTCATCTTCATTCAGTGGGTTGCCATCAAGGACAACACTCTGCATCATATTTCCAACACTGAGGCATATGAGAATTTTAGGAAGCTGAAAAAGGTACAAATTCCTAATGATGAAGCTTGGAAATCACTCACTAAATTACTGTAAAAGTCAATGTGCAGAGAGAAAGACAAAAACCGTTTGCCGATTTTTCAGTTAAAACAGAATTTATTACAGTAGTAAGGCAGTTTTTACAGAGGTTAAAGAGTATATGAATTAAAGAGTATCAGAGGATAAATATAAATCAGAGTTAAAGAGTATAAGATAATGAAGATAATATTTCAAAACATATTTGAAATATCTATGCCAGCAAAGAGGACACCAAGGCAGCCAGCTGCACCTAATCCACAAACAGTTTTCTATTCTATTTGGATCAATAGGACAGCTTGTTGATTTGTTAAGCAACTGTCACTATTTTGTTGTAAATATATTTTATTTTTCCTTAGATAATTCCTAGAATCATTCTAGGATATTTTTTAAATAATTTTGTATAAATACTTCATCCTTAGAAGTATTAGTGTGGAATGAATTGCTGGAGATTTCTATAGTCATTTTTGTTGGACTTGGAAGCTTTTTGTTGCAAATTTCGAGTAGCAGACTGGATCAAATCAACTAGCATCATATTTCAGGATTCATGTGATGAGCCATTGAAGTGAAGTACTTTCTACTTTTCATTGTTTATATTCTCATGTTTTCATGCATCCATTATGTATTCTAAATTTGAATGAATAAACAGGAGTATTATTTCAAGATTTTTTAAAAGCACCCTGTCTTTACTGTTTATCATTTCTATGTTTTCTGCTGATTTCCAGAATAGGGAACCCTTAATTTCTCCCTCTTTCATTTGACCTCTATCTGCTCCTTCATTTTTCCGGATCAAATAACCCTTCATTGCTCTTTATCCTGATCAAACCACTTCACCAAAAAACCTTCCAAGATCTTCAAAGACTTATCTATCTTGCCCTGAAAACATTTAAATTTTTGAACTTGATCCTATTTTTGTCTGCTTGAATTTTAACTCCTTAGCCTAATGGAAAAACAGATTTCCCACTATTCATCTCATTAAGTGTTTCTTCCCACCAAACCAAACCAAATCAAAACCAAATTGCACAATAATAACTAGCGAAATATCTTATAATCAAAACAAAGTTAAATCTTACAGAGAGAACCCTCTCTGAACCCTAGGAAGGCTAGATCCTAGAGTTTAAAAGTAGGTTTGTGGTTACCTCTAGTGTTCTTAGACTTTAAAGCAAAATCTCACAACTTTATAATTACTAGAGCGTTAACAAAACCCATCCAGCACGTCCACGACATCCTGGACGAATCCAATACCAAGTTCAACAGAAATTTCCTCTCATGGAGGAACTTAACGCAATGGGGACATTTTATTCCTAAGGAGGGAGGAATGATCTAGGTGGATATTGGTGGCCACCCGCCTATTCCATTATGACCCACACCATCAGTTCTTTCAGTTTTTCACTTTCAGCACAACTTACTATTTTTAGCAGGTTTTCGATTCCTAAAATTTCGGAGTCATTTGGAGGCCCTAATGAACCAGCTGGAAATTGGTGGCCACCCACCTATTCCATTTGAACCCCCACCATCGGTTCTTTCATTTTTTTAGTTTCGGCACAACTTACTATTTTTAGCATTTTTTTGGGTCCTGTGACTTCTAGAGCCATTTTGAGGCCCTAAACGACATATTTTGGGAAAACCAGGAGAAACATGGGTCCATGGACCGATGTTGCTCACATATAAATTTGTATTCTTCCGACAGATCTTTCTAATGAGGTATGGTGCACATCAAACAGAGATCATACGCCAAAGTTACGTCCCTAGGAAGTTGAAACACCAATTTACCCAAACGAGGCCCATAGTTTTGGTGCTTCATCTCCTACGGTTAGGTTTTTGGATGTTTAAGGTTTTCCATTGTTTCTCAATAATAAATAAGCCCTCGAGCCTCATTGTAACACAGTTCAGAGGAATGTAGCTGCCACATATCTTCTCAGAGATAAGCTACCATTGCCCTAGCTATTTTATTTTCATTATGTCTGTAAACATATTTCAGTTATTTGATATTAATGAAATGAAGTATTATTTCCGCCGCATCTCTGTGTTTATGTTTATTTCTGTGTATTTTTGCATTCCTGCATAATCTAGATCATCTAAGGACTACATATTGCGCAGTCTCAATGCTCAAGGATTTTGTCCCTGCTCTAAAAATCTGCACAATCCTACCTCCCAACCACTCTCTTGCTACACATTGCATAGTCTCAAGGCTCAATCCTACCTCGTTGAGACCATAAGTTACATATTATTCCTGCTTAGGCCTCCAGAACTAGGAATTGGGCAGTCACAAGGTTCAGCCCTCCACTCTTTGCCTATGGAATTGTGCACTGCGCGATCCTTGAGTCTTCCTCCTAGTTCAGTACCTAGTTCCAACTCCATAAGTGATTTTCATGAAGCCTATGAGACTGGGAATTTTTTGGACTAGTGTCATCTTTTCATGAGTAATTTCTAGTTGTGGATACCATATATTTTCATGGAATCATGATGATTGAAGAGAAGGAGGAGGAGATCATACTATATGACACTTATGAAGTTGTAAAGACAGGTTGATTATTGCATAAGAAGATGAAGGGATACTAGATTGCAATAGAAGTTGGAATATCAAGAGAGTCATAGTGAAGACTCCTTCTTTCCAGTCTCTTGGAGCATGAAGAAGTAGAAAAAAATAGAATATTTAAGAAAAAGAAATAAGAGGAACATTTTGGCATTTCCACTTCATCATGGAGTCCATGTCATCATTGTCGATTTGTGACTTGTACTATTTCCATCACATTTTCATTTGTGTCCATGTGTCTTTCCACACCATTTGTGGATGTAATGATGTAATTATCAAAGGGAAAGGACAAAATTTAATGTGTGGAAGTACAAGATTCATATGTGGAATATGAAATGTCACATAGTCATATATGGAAAAAGGAATCTTTAGTAAAAGTCCAAAAGTCATATAGAAATCCAAAGGTCACATTAGAAGACTAAGAGTCATGAGGGAATCTCAAGAGACATGGGGTTATGAAATTTCATTCCTCTTGTTATGAATACACCCTAATAACTCAAGCAAATGGATTTTGGAAGCTTATTGATTGGAGATCTATTCTTGGCTTCTCTAGCTTAGCATAGGAGAGAAGATCAATCTTTGGAGGAGAAATAATTAACTTAATGTTCCACTATTGGAGCTAGTGGCTCGTTGTTGTAATTGTGTACTTGGATCTTTCACCTAATAATCATAATCTCAATGAGCCAACACATTTTTAAGCATGTATCATGAATGTAGTAAGAAGATTCTTTATATGTTTGCAGTATGTGTTTTGTTCACATGTACTAAGGAAATTGAACTATTTTGGTGGCTTTGGTACTTATTTTGTTGAATGTGTGTTGTATTTTATTTAATGTTCATTTTTTATATGAACTACTTCACTAGATAACTAAAAAATATTTGCATTCTATTGTGTGTCTCTCTTATGTTAGTACCATTAATTCCTCCCAGAGTCTCAATCCTCTCTCTCCCCTCACGAAAGTATATTTTTACAGATTTCAATTGGTGTTTCACAGTGTCAACTTTCTTATTGATTTCAAATGTGATGTGCATATTATCTTATGTTACTCATTGCAGCTGAGGAAAACCTTAACTTATGGTGTTCGGTTTGATATTCCGAATGGGGCTCCTACTTCAAACGGTGTGAGTTTTAACTGGTATTTCATATCGGGGATACCCCCTTATTTGATGGATTTCAACACCATCAATTTTTGGCACTAGATGGTGCGCCAGATGACAAAGTTGTTCCCATTGAGTCTGTTTTGAATCTCTTATCTTAAATGGATCACCCCAAAATCATACTTTTTGGGTGTTTTCCCATTAATTATGATGGTACAATTTCAATTCCCGGTGAATCTCTTTATAACTTTTCCAAATTAAAATTTGATGGTGAGAATGAAATATCCATAGCTGAGCACATCTCTAATTTTCTCTATTTTTGTGAATTTTATAAAATTGATTTTGAAGATGTTTATCTTATACTTTTCTTCCTCACCCTTGAAGGTCAAGTTAACCGATGGTGTCATACCTTACCATCTTCTTCTATCCATTATTTTGAACACTTTATCAGGGTGCTTCATTTCGAATTTGATAAGTATGATTACCAAAATGTCCTTAAAAGGATTAATCAACTAAGAATGAAACATGGTGAATAAATTGAGGATTTTTCTAATCAATTCCTTCACCTATGTTATGAATCTCTTGAGGAAGATACAGATTGATATTTTTTTTTTAAATTTGATCATTTGGTTCACATCTCTTTACAGGGTGAGCAAGAACCCCCTGATGCTTCTATTTCCCCAACTTTTTTAAATAATGAGACACCTCTAATATTAGAGGAGGAACCTATTATTCCTTTTGTTCCTGTTCCTCCTCCTTATTTATTTTTTATGTGGGTGCCTCCTTGTAATTATGTCAAAGATAGGAAATTTGGAAATTAAATGGTTGATTCATCTCTTCAACCTTCATCCATTTTCCATGATCCAGATTTGATGGAGGAAAAATTGGAATGGTTTATGGAGCCTAAGGTGAAGACTAATATCTCCATTCTGTAAGAAGGTATTATAAATCATAAACTCGGTCCTAAATCTGATTTGGATACTTATCATCCTCTATCATCTCTTTCTCATGACCCCTTGTCCCTTGATCTGCCCAATCAATCTCTTCCAAATCCAAGCAGTGAACAAGTGAAAGGTAGTCACATTTCGTAGGTAGAATAGCAATAAGGTGAATATTATTTCAATCTTTCTTCTATTTTTCAAATTCCTCCATGTGAAGATGGTGTTTCCTAATTCTTGGCCTATACCGAATTTAGTATTCAATCAAATAAATACAATTTCCTAGTCACTTTTAAGTCTTGGGCAACCAATATTTTGATGATGATGATTCTTTTGATGTATATGATGATGGAAGCCCAAGTGCACCAAATAATCTTTCAGTGCCTCAAGAAGATTTTGTTTCGAAATATTTAGATCTTAAATTTGATTCAGCCAAAGAAGATTCTCTTATGAACACTTCTTCCTCTTCACATTCCTATCCTTTATTCTCTAATGTTTGTAATGCATCAACTTGCGATGAATATACTCCATGATATTCGGGTTCAGAGTCTGATAAGTTGAATCTTGAAATGACATGGGATAGTAAGATTATCCATGCTGAAGAAGAAATAAATGAAATCATAGAACATCCATTCCATTCCTTGTAGTCACCTATTTTTCATGAAGATAACCCTTAAAATCAAGTTTGTCTTTATTTTCCTCCAATTCATACATCTCTAGATTTGTGATCAGAGTAATATTATGACTTGAGTATTTTTTTTGTTAATATTTAAAATTTTGATCAAACCAGTAATGTAGATGGTTTCCATCCAAATAATGGTGATCTTTTTCATTTTATTGATAATAGCTATCCACTTGCAATTTGCAATCTGAATCATTTCTCAAAAAAAAATTATCTATCTTTTCAAAGTTCCAGAAATTTTCAGGAAGTCGAGGCACTTCAATTCTCGTTGATGGTTATGTCAAGTTCTCACAATCCTTGTAAGATTCCTAAACCGTATCAGATATGGATTTCCTTGCAAAATTATTTAATTCATATTGTTTCACTAGATTCAATGCACAAAATCGTGAAGTTGATTAATGTAAAGATTATTTTCAATTGAAGAATTTATATGTGTTTAATTCTATTGTGAAAAATCATCTCCTAATATATTTTTTTTCCCAAGGAAAAATCGTAATTTTATTAAAAGAAACAAAATTACATGTTGCATCAGCAGGTAATAGGCTAAACACCCATCCGAGGCTGGTGTTCATAAAAAACAGCAAGTAAAAACTAATATACAATGGGGAGAAAAACTAATTTTTTCTCCCTTTCTTTTTTTCCACCTTCCGCCATGCTCCTTGTGATGACGTGGGGGTGACAAGTGCGAGCTAATTTTCTGCTATAGCTGCTCCAACTTCCTTGTCTGAGTCTGAGGTTTATGATGAGTGATGCCTTTTGTTCCAACCACTGTTAGGGACAATTGGTTCTTGTGTGGGCGGGTCATGTTGTATTTGTATATCAAATGGATCCAGAGTGTCTTTTTCTTGTGCTTCCGAGACTGTTGTTGACTGATTGTTCCCATCTGATGTGGGTGCCTCTACTTCTTCTTCTATCTCCTCATTTGGTTCACCTTGGGGGGAATTTCCATCCTTTGGGTGCTTTTCCTGTCCTTTTCTTTCTTCAGTTATCTCTCTTAGCTTTAGGACAGGTATTTTGTAAGTGACCAGTCTGTCTACAAATTCTGCATCTGAATGCTATGTTTTCATAGTCTATATGTTACAACCATTTTTGTTGTTTGTGTGCAAGTTGTATGCTTTCTCGTAAACCTTTGTTGAGGTCTACCTCAACGTAGATACGTGTGAAGGTGAATATTATTTCCTCCAGCCATTGTGTATCTATTTTAATATATCTCCCAAGTGCATTCCCAATGCCTTGTAGGACACTGTCATACCAGAAATGAAGGGGGAGATTATATAACCGGATCCAAACTGGAATTCTGGATACAACCATGGTGTTAGCATCAAAATCCGGGAACCAAGGAGTGATATAAAGTCCGGTGGATCCACAAAACCATGGACCCTCCTGAAGGATGTAGTCTCTGATTTCTGAGTGCTGAAATTTTACTATGAAGAAGCCTTTCGAACATAGGTGTATTTCGCACTCCGTAGTCCAGTTCTTAAAAATCCATTGAAAGAGGTCCATTGGTTTGGGCCAAAAGCTATTGAAGCACCAGATAAGTGCTTGGGCCAGATATGTGTTTTGATCGATGTTCATCGGTCTCAAGTAAATCTATGGCCTCAAGTGTATGGTTCAACTGCTCTACAATGTAGGGCCTGGGGGGCGTTGTTAATTGGTTCTGTAGGAGCAGTTGGCTTTTTTTCCCCTGCAGAATATTCTTGAAGGAGGGTCTTGTATTGTGTTCCTGAGTGGAGGTACTTCCTCCCCCTGTTCCCCCACAGGTTTTAGTTTTTCCCTTATCCCCTGTTCCGCCTCCTCGCAATCGGAGGTTGAGGATAATGGTGGCATCAGAAGTTATATTGTGTTCCTTCATAATTCTGTGATTTTGAAGTAATTTGCCTTCATAAATCATAAGTTGTGAATATAATGGATACCCCTATGGTTGTGCAATATGAATTTTTAGGTTGGATACCAGCTCAGTATCAACTGTACATAAAGCGAGATTAGTCCCAACAGGTGTTTTAACAAAGATTTGAAAGTGATTATTGTTTACCTGTTCGGTTGTGCTTGTTGCCCCATTGTGTTCGCCTGTCTGGATTAGTTCTGGGCCTTTCTGCGAAATTGATATTGGGTCCACTTGCAAAGAGGGGATCCATCTATGTCGGGAGTAGCCATATGGGAGTTGTTCACCCACTGCTCGTGAAAATTCGACTGCAACTTTTATGGCCGGATCGGTACAACGCCGAATAAAGCTCCATGTCATCCATAGAGGGTAACTTTGTGTCTCCCATGGCATTGATAGGTGGTGCAGACAGTCGCCTATGAGGAGGGTACATGGGTCTCCTCAAGAAGGCGTGTTGTGTGGGCTGCAGCCACAAAACCCAAATGCCGACTGTGTACCCCGCGGAGGTAAGGGACGCCATACAGAGCTTGTATCTACCAACATATGTTCACCGCAAGCGGGCCATCTGTTGGGCGTTCTCATCCGCACAATAAACCATCGGGGGTTCAGGGTATCCACAACATAGCAGGGCCTGTAGCCAGAATGGTCGATGGGGGAAAAGGAGTCGTCCACCGCGGGAGCAGGGTGACCTGAGGACCACAGAAAACTCCATTCTAGCACAGATGCTGGGCCAAGAGCCAGAGTAGCAGGTGCGGGGAGCTCATCAGGTGCCAAGTAAAAAAATCCAGCCGTCGCGGATTCCAAAGAGCCCAACCAGTAAACCCTAGTATGTTCGTCGACATTCATCGCAAAATCTGACATCAGGAGAAAAATATCTAATAAAAACCCATCATCTCATAATATTCATTGTGAATGATACTCAATTAATCATTTTTTCTGGCACAATCAATCATTTTGAGCATAATTAAATTCTTGAATCATTCAGTGGATAAAAAACTCCATGTTGATATGGATTCTAGATCTCATTTGATATATCCTTCTAATATTTTGTCAACATGTTTTTGATTTCCCAAATTTACAAGGCCAACAATTTCTTTTAATTATGCAATATTTCATATTAATGGTCTAGTAAAAAATTGAACACAAAGGGAACTAATGGAGAATCAAGAATATCATATGTTAATTCATCTATCTGGTCATAACACTAGTCCTAAAAACTGTCACTCGATGAGTCATTTTCCCATTAGTAGACCTAATGATATTTTTTCTACATCGGTTGATCTTATTGATTCTCCTTATAACTAAAGTACACTAGTTGAATGTTCAATTTTCCAAGATTTTTAAGGTTTTCAAAAGGATTTTTTTGAATTTCATGATCGAATTGATGATTGGTTGGGAGCATCTTACTTAGAAAGATCATTTGCTAAAAATCAGCTTCGATCCTTCTTGATGTTTTCTAAGCAAGAAAACATCGATGAAGATACATTCACAAGAAGTTACCAAGGTTTGTATAACTGTTTTTCTCTTCGAAAAGGTAAGGTTGTTGGATGGTTAAGGTTAGTCATAAGACACATTGTTTTTCCTTTACGAAATAAATTCAATATTTTTTGCAAGATATTCATGTTCTTATCTTCTCTTTTTCACATCATTATATATTAGTTTTAATTTTTGGCATCTTTGTGTTCACATGTGGGGAGCAGTTATGGTGGGTACATTGGAAATATCGTTACACTTGACCCTGACGTTATAACTAGTTAGGTTAGGAGTAGGTATAATTGTATTCTATTTTTCCTTTTCACACTCATCCTCCATTTTCTCTCCATTCGATTTTTGTTTTTATTTTATTTATGTTTGCATTTTTTTTTATGTTCAACCTCCATGTGCTTTCCTTTTGGTCTTGTTTGTTTGTTTTGTCTTGTTTTTTCTTTAGTGTTTTTCTTTGCATGCAAAATGCTCTTGTTTGGCTCAATAGAAAATGTGGCGAAATTTGAAAAGGAAAATTATGACAATGAACAATGCTTGGCTTATATTTCGTCCTCTTCTATATCTTGGGTTTACATATCTTTAAATTTAATGAAGTCTGAGTGGAAAATACAATTTTTTCTAGATGAAAAGATTTTAGTCGAACCATAAATCTCAGAACTATTCTAGGATCTATTTGTTGACTCGTTGTTGTAATTAAATGGTGTTCTTATTTTTTATCCAATCAAGTATAAGAATGTAAAGGGGAAAATAAATAGTGAGAAAACCAATATGAGAGGTATATATATCATTCTCTGACGTAAAAACCTCGTCTGCTTTCAATAATTCGAGATCCCGCTTCCACCCCATGAAATAATATGTGTCGAAGCACATTCCTATAAATAAAATAAATAAAGGTTGAAAGAAGAGAAAGGATTCTTGTGCTAAGAGGTGAAGCAAACAACTTTTTCAGGGTATTTTCAGGCTCGCTGACAATGAAGCAATGTTTGTGTTCCTGTAGTGGTCCTATTGGGTTACTATCTAGGCCTGCTAGCAATGGAGAAACACCAGAGATGAAAACTAAGACTCTGATTATCTTAAAGTCAAAATTTTATATTACCCATCTCTTGAATCATTTTTTTTTTTTTTTTTTGAAATATTTGTGAATGTGTTTAGTTGAGAAAAGGAATATAATAGACTATATCCATAAACAGGTCAAATAAGGGAGCTAATGCAATCCATGTGATGAATCAATACTTCCTGAAATGTTGAGACCTTGCACTTAAGGGTTAAACCATTAGAGAAATTTTGAGTTCTAAAATAGGCCTCCTAAGTAATATTATAAAATAATAATGGAAATAATAAAATAAGGTTACATTACATCATCAAATTTTAGAGGGAAAAAAGAAAATTTTACTTTTTCAACTTGTACTTTCAACTTAACTCCCTTTGGTGTTACTAAAATTTTGAGTGGGATCACTTGTTGGATGAAAAATTTAATTCCTCATCCAAGGATTACCCATGGCACATAAGTTTGATAGACTCTAATACACGAAAAATGAGAAATACACAGAAAAATGTGATTGCAATCACATTTTTCATGTATTTCTCATTTTTTGTGTAGTAGGGTCCATCGAAAGTATACGACATGGGTACTCCTTAGGTTAGGAATTAAATTTTTCATCCAATGAGTTTTCTCGCTTGAAATTTGAGTAAAATCATAGGGAGATAAGTTGAAAGTACGAGTTGAAAAAGTAATTTTAGTAGTGGGCTACCCTCAAGCTAGGGAGTCATAGTCACATTTATAGCTTGGAGTCATAGCCCTATCTTTCATAAAATGAGTCGTTTCTTAACTTGGCATAAAGATGATACTCCCTTAGCACTTGTAACACCATCCTCAATTAGTGTTCATTCTCTTCTTCAAATTTTGAATTAGAAAGGATGTCATCCGAAAAGACAATGATAAACTTGTATAAATAATTCGTGAAAGTGTCAATCATTAGACACAGAAAGTAAATTGGAGCATTGGATAGTACAAATGGCACCACCACAAAATCATAACAACCATATCTATTTCTAAAGGCTATATTATGGATGTGATCCTCCTTAATCCTTACTTGATGATATCCTAACCTTAGATCAATCTTGGAGAAGACTTTGGATCCTCTCATCTAATCAAACAAATAATCTATCCTTAGTAAAGAGTACTTTTTATTCACTATCACCTTATTTAGTTGCTTGAAGTCTATGCACAATCTCAATTATCCATATTTTTTTGATAAATAACATTGGGGACCAAGATGTCACACTTGGGTTGTTGAAATGGAACCAAGAAACGACACCCCAAGGGGGCTTCTGATTTCATTTTCCCTTAATTAAATTGGAAGAGAAATTGTAATTTCATCTCATGACAGCTTGTATTAGTTAACTAAATAATAATGACTGAGTTAGCTTAGGAAATTCAATTTGAGTTTTAGAGAGTAGGCATGTAGAGTTGTCCCATGATTTAATGGGGTCCAATTACATTTATTTGTGAGTTGTAATTAGTTAACTCAAGAAATTGAGTTAAAATGAGTTTAACTAGTTCTAACTTAGTGATGAGCTAGTGAGAGGTCAAGTGAATTAAATATTATTTAATTCACAAGTAGTGATCAATCAGTTAACAGATAATACGCTATAATATTTTTTGCATGTCATTTCTAAGGAAGACCTAGTTTAGACTGAGGTTAAAGGGACGATAACTATTAGTTGTATAATTATAAAATTGTACAGGTCAATTATAGAGTCATGTGGAGGCCAAGGAATCATTGTGCAATCAATTACAAGGAATTTCCTATTTAGTAGGGCTTCAATTCCACTAGGAATGTGTGAGAAATGTAGGCTAAGCAGGGGCTGAGCATTGGCTAAGTAATTGGTTGATTTTTCCTAGATCAGAGTGAGACAATTGGTGGAGTGCAAGAATTTCTCTGAGAGAGAAAAAATTGTATTGTTTCATGATCTTGACTTTAAAAAATATATAGATAGCAGGGTTTTAGGCAATTTTATTTCCCTAGATATATCTTATGTTGTGTGATTGACTGTCTCTTTCTCTTACTCGTTATGTGATTGTGCAACTATGTTTTGTTTCTGCAAATTGTAGAAGGATTCAGTATCTTGTTTTAGTACATTATAAGATCGTATTGGATCCCATTTTTAGATTTTATACATGGTATTAGAGAGCTTGGAATCATAATAAGAAGAGAAGAACAAATTTTGTTTTGATCAGGTTCGAATTTGCAGATTTATTCTTGAGGATACAGCAACAGATCAAGATGTCTTTTAATGGCTTGAGAATTGAATATGCACTTGAGTGCAATTAGAATTTTATTGCATGGAAGGACAGGATGGAGGTAGTGCTTGGGGACAATAGACTGAAGGCTTTCATACATACCGATGTCCCGCATCATGCAGCAGCAGATGCTCAACTTCTTGATGCATGGAAGAAGAATGTAGCAAAGGCGAGAAGGATCTTGTTAGAGGGAGTTCGAGACCATATTATCTTGAGTCTCCATGAGAAGGAGACTCCATATGCAATGTGGAAAGCCTTGACAGATATGTATGAGAAAAGTAGCGAACTCGGGAAGCTGGCGCTGAAATACAAGCTCGGGAAGATCAAAATGGAGAAGGGTGACACGATCCAAAAATACTTGACAAAGTTAACTCAGTGTCGACATGAGCTTGGAAGCGTTGGGATCATTGTTGCCTCAGATTATTTGGTGAGCCTACCTATTCTAGGCCTTCCCAAGAGATGGCATAGATACCAGGCCTCTGCTAATACGAGGGAGAAGCTACCGGATTGGGACAAACTATGGTCTGATTTGGCACGAGAAGAAATTCGGCGGAGCACCAGATATGGATCCTCATCAAAGACTGATGATTAGGAGAATTGTGCCTTGGTTGGAAAGGCGAAGAAATGAAAAGGAAAGGTGTCCCATTCCAAATCCAAGACCGGAAAGGCAGGAAAGAAGCAAGACTTTTTAAAGGTAAAATGTTTCAAGTGTCATGAGCATGGACACTATGCCACAAATGATCCATAAAAGAAGAACAACAAGAAGCCCTCAAGAGCAGAAACACGTGAAGAATTTGCTTCACAGTTTGACTTGGACTTCACCCTAATCACATGAATGGTGTCGTCGATGATGGGATTTATGTGGTACTTGGATAGTGGAGCTTCATTCCATATGACCGGAAAAAAAATAAAAAAATATTTCTTCAGTAGATTAGAGGAGAAGGATATCCATATGCACATCGAGATGGGTGACGATGGGAGGTATAACGCTACTGGTGTAGGTACAATTACCTTTCAGAAGGATTCAAGTAGTCCACTCACATTAAAATATGTCATGTATGTTCCTGGTTTAAAGAAGAATATGGTTTATGTTGCTATGTTGGAAGATTGTGGCTATTATGTGATCTTCAATGAAGGAAAGGCGTTCCTTCGTCACAAAGCCACGGGACAAGTGAAAAATATTCGAGTTCAAGTACAGAATATCTATAAACTAGATGTAGAGGAATGAGGATAATTGAGCAATAAATCAGAGAAGGTGGAAAGCCGAGAAATCGGTGAGTTATGGCACAGGAGGTTGGGTCATCTACACCACAACGCTTTGAGAATCATGCAGCAGATTTCCACATGACTTCCAAAGGGTGCATTTACGCAGAGAGACACATGGAAAGGGCATACATTGGGGAAGTATACCAAATCCACCTTTCATGATAAGGAAATTTGAGCCAAGGAGATCTTTGAGAGAGTTCATTTAGACGTGTGTGGATGGTTCTCGATAGCTTCCACAACAAAGCACAAGTATTATGTGGTTTTTGTTGATGATTTTTCAAGAAAGTGTTGGATTTTATCCATGTAGAAAAAAAACCATATGTTCTCCAAGTGTTGTGAGTTCAAGGCACTTGTCGAGAAAGATACAGGGAAGAAGGTGAAGGCTCTGAGGAGAAACAATGGTGGAGAATACATATCTAATGAATTCAAGAACTTTTGTGCCTCAGAATGAATTCGAAGAGAATTGGTTGTAGAAATAAAGAATAGAATGATTGTGGGAGAATCATGAGTTATGTTGCATGATTAGGGCCTACCACTGCATCTGTGGGCGGAAGCATGCAATACAACAGTTGTTACACCAAAATCTGGTCATCTAACCATTTACAATTAGATGGATCGAAGTACACCATGTAAGACCAATTTTACCATAGTAAAATTTCTTTCACTATAAGAAATGATTTAATAAACCATATTTTATTAAGTTATTTCAGGTTAAAACAAGAAACCCCATGAGGAATAATTAAATAAATCCTTATTTATTTTATTTTCCTCTAGGAATAATTAGTTAAACCATTGTTTAAATAATATTCATGTTCATATTTAACCCAATTATGAAAAATAATTAGATAAATCATTATTTTTCTTATTTTTCTCTAGGAATAATTAATTAAATAATTATTTAGTTATTATTCCTTGTTAAATTTGGCTAATTCACCTAGAAATAATTAAAAAAATCATTATTTGTTAATTATTCCTTAACCACATTCTTGAAATAATAAATAAATCATTTATTTATTATTATTATTTTATTGGTTATGTGGGTCCTAACATGACATCACACCAAACCTTTGGTCTGAGAAACCGCGACCGAGGGGCATCTAAGTCGTCAAAGTCACCTGGGGATCGCTCCCGGCCTCGGCCACACCAACCCTTATCATGGCTGGATTTTTTTTTCCTTTGGGGAGATTGCAACCGGTGACCTTTTCATCATGAGTGTCTTAACAACACACTTTTCACCATCGAACCAAACCCCTTTTGGCTTATTTTTATTATTATTTATAAATAAATGTATTTAACCAATTTAAATACCTTTTTCCTCCAACAAAATATAATAAAATATTCCAATCGGTTAGATATAGATCTTGGTTAATAATTTTTTATTATTCGCCATTATCAAGGATAACTCAATATTTTTTTATAAATATGAGGGTTTTCCATTCATTCTTCACTTTGTCATGCTTTGATCATTCTCATTGCTACTATTATTTTCTTTGCTTTTTGAGCTCCCATAAAGTTCAACACATTTTGGGTTTTCCACACCATTGAGAGAGAGAGACTTATGGATCTGAATCATTGAGGACAGCGAAGAACCCATCCCATTGAGGGGGACTGGTAACATTATTATTTTTTCCCTTCCCGTGTGTTATAATATATTCAAAATGTGACTATGATTCAACCATTTTAGCAGTGGGTTACCCCCAAGCTAGGGCTATGACTCCATTATGGAAAATGATCAACTAGAAACCACTATGATTACGTAGTCAACAAAAAATATGGAAGGACAAGATACCAAACCCTAATATCCCTCAACCTACAATATATCATCCCCCATCAACTTGCACAACCCATGGTAATGCACCCTCTTCTCTTAACCTGTAATCCATCAGGCTATGCCATACACTTCTAGGGCTCCAAAGTAGGTTGTAAAATAATTCTTAACATGTTCTCTAGGAATCCAATATGCCCCACACCAAGGAAACATATCCCCATATCTAAATCCACCTAGGATACACTAGGAAAAATAATTACATAGGTCCATCAACCCTCTCAAGTCAACTATCATACTCATAGTGGTAGAATTGAATGGGAATTAGTGGAAGGAATGATGTGATTTACACTAAACTCCCATTGTTTATATGCATGGGGTCAACTCATAACTATCACCTCTAGAGCTTAGGATAAAATCATGTGCATGGTACTTTAAGCATTATTTTATATTTAACTTAGCACCATAGCTTAGGTATCCATAACTTATCATGTAGCCCCATTTCCCTCTCATGGAGTCTTACCCTCCTATCTCTCTTGTCTAATTTGGTTTGCAGTAATGGTTTTTTTTTTTTTAGTTTGAGTGTGATTACATATTACATAGTTAGGTTTTTTGGCCTTTTAGTATGTAGGCACTTTGGCCTCAAACCATTATATACATAAGCATGAAATTCCAACACTTATATATACACATATAGGAATGAAGACCCAACAAAATTTTGGCTCACCAACCTAATCATAATATGTACAAATATATGTAGGGGCCATTCTAGGGGTGTTATGTTCCCCTCCCCATTATTATGCACTATCCTTGTTGCATTATTTATATATGGAGAATCAAATATGATAAAAGCTATGAGGTTACTCCTCATGGCATCCTTATACCCCCATGTAGCATCCTCATGACCATAGTAGGTCCACTACTCTTTTACCAAGGTGATGGCTCGATTTTGGAGAGCCTTGATCTTCCCGTCTCATATGCATACTAGTTGAAATTGGAAGGCTCCCTCATGTTGCACTTAAATCATAGTCCAATCAATTATATGGTTAGAATCAAGAACATACTTTTTAAGTAATCAAATATGAAACACATTATAAACATGCATGTATGGAGGAACTATAAGACGCATATGCTACTAGAACAATCATTTCTAAAATATCAAATGGCCCAAAAATATATATTTTTTGACTTTTGATAGCTTCCCATTTCAATTAACTCTTCTTAGGCTTCACTTTCAAGAATACATGTTCACCAACTTTGAATTCCATGTTTAATTTTCATTTGTATACATATCTCTTCTACTTATCCTAGGTAGCCTTTGAGTTTTGTTTAATTTTCACCATTTTCTCTTCCATTTCTCTATGCAAATGTTGCCCAACAATGAGCCCATTATCTAAGGTATCCCAAATTACAGGTGTATTGCACTTCCTACCATACAAAGCATCAAATGTGATCATATTTAGAGATGCTTGATATCCATAATTTTTTTCAAATTCCACCAAGTGCAAGTATTCTTCCCATTTTGATGGATTATTCATCACATGCATCCTAAACATATCTTCAATCACTTGTTTAACCCTCTCGAGTCTTCCCATCTGACTATGGGTGATATGTTGTACTAAATTTAAAATTGGTCCCTAATCCCTTGAATAGTCTTTACAAATGTTTGGTGTAAACTTGGGATCCCCATCTAAAATTATTTCCTTAGAAACTCCATGTAACTTAGCAATATCCTTCATATATATTTTAGCAATATTGGCTAACTTGTGTCTTGAATTTAATAAGATAAAATGGGCAGCTTTAGTGAGCTTATCAACCACCACCGTGATGGAATAATTCTACCTCATAGTCCTAGGTATTTTGGAAATAAAATCAATTGATACAACTTCTCACTTCCACTTAGGAATGGTTATTGGTTATAGCAATTCAGCGAGATGCTTATGCTTAGCCTTTAAATTTTTTCATTCCAAACACTTGGAAATTTAATTAGCAACTTCTCTTTTCATACCTGGACAAAATATGGGTTCTTAATAGCTAAAATTGTTTTACGGTACTCTAGATGTCTAGCATAAGGTACATTGTGCATCTCTCTCAACACCATATTTTCAGCCCTTGAAAATTTTGCACATAAATTTTGTTTTTTAACATGAGGAACCCATCCTCTTGTAGGTTTTATTTTTTATGTTGTGGCTATATATCACCTTGTTGTATCTTCTCCTTAATTTTCATGCATTTCTTATAAAAGTTCAACCTCTAAAATTTTGATTTTAGAAATAGATTTACATAGACATATGGTTGTGACATGCATTATAAGCTTTCTTTTGTTGAGTGCATCAACCAACTTTTTTCCCTTCCCTTTAATATGCTTGATTTCAAAAATATATTCATCCAAAATTTCCAACCACCTAATTTTTTGGGCACTTAGGGTTGGTTTTGCAAATAAATACTTCATACCACTGTGATATCTTCTCAATTCAAAACTCTTCCCCATGAGGTAATGTCTCCACATTTTTAAGGCATCAATGATGGTTGCTAATTCCAAATCTTGAGTGGCACAATTCCTCTCACACTTCTTCAACTTCCTTGACACATAGCATATCACATTCCCATTTTACATGAGGTTTCCTAAAATCTCCTCCTTTCATCCATCAATTCACACAATAAACTCTTCATTTGTATCAAATATATTTAAAATTATTATACTTGATAAGATCTCTTTGAAATGTTTTAAGGCATATTCACAATCATGAATTCATTCAAATATAACACCCTTCTTTTACAAAGAAGCTATAGGGTCTGCAATTCTTGAATATCCTTATATTAATCTTCAGTAATACCTAATAGTCCCATAAAGGACCCGAAATTAGTAACATTTTTTGGTGTTGGCCACTCACTAATTAATTTGATCTTTTATATGTCCATTTCTACACCTTCCTCTAAGAATGAAGTGGCCCAAATAATGAACTTTCCTTTCATAAAATGAGTATTTTCTTAACTTGGCATAAAGATGATACTCCCCTAGCACTTGTAACACCATCCTCAATTGGCATTCATGCTCTTCTTCAATTTTTTAATTAGAAAGGATTTCATCCAAAAAGAAGATGATAAACTTGTCTAAACAATTCGTGAAAGTGGAAATCATTAGACACGTGAAGGAAATTGGAGCATTGGATAGCACAAATGGAACCACCACAAAATCATAATGGCCATATCTATTTATAAAGGCTATATTATGGATGTGCTCCTCCTTAATCCTTAATTGATGATATCCTAACCTTAGATCAATCTTGGAGAATACTTTGGATACTCTCATCTGATCAAACAAATAATCTATCCTTAGTAAAGAGTAATTTTTCTTCACTGTCATCTTATTTAGTTGCTTGAAGTCTATGCAAAATCTCAATGCTCCATCTTTTTTTTATAAATAGCACTAGGGACCAAGATGACACACTTGGGTTATTGAAATGGAACCAAGAAATGGCACCCAAATGGGGCTTCTAATTTTATTTTCCCTTAATTAAATTGAAAGAGAAATTGTAATTTCATCTCATGACAGCTTGTATTAGTTAACTAAGTCATAATGAATGAGTTAGCTTAGGAAATTTGAATTGAGGGTCAGAGAGTAGGCATGTAGAGTTCTCCCATGATTTAATGGGGTCCAATTATAGTTATTTGTGAGTTGTAATTAGTTAACTCAAGAAATTGAGTTAAAATCATTTTAACTATTTCTAACTGAGTGATGAGCTAGTGAGAGGTCAAGTGAATTAAATCTGATTTAAGTCACAAGTAGTGATCAATTATTTAATTGATAATTCACTATAAATAGTTGTTGCATGTTAGTTCTAAGGAAGGCCTAGTTGAGACTGATGATCCGAATGGAAAATGGAATCCACTCATGGTATTCATCCACCCATGTTATCCATCCACCCATGGAATTTACCCATGGTATTGTAAATGGCATCAACCCATGGTATTCATCCACCCATCATATTTATTCACCCATGGTATTGTAAGTGACATCTATCCATGATATTCATTCATCCATGGTATGTATCCACCCATGGTATTCATCCACACATGGAATTTACCCATGTATTGTAAGTGGTATCTACCCATGGTATCCACCTATGGTATCTACCCATGGTATTGTAACTCAAAAAAAGGCTATAAATAACAAGCCTCACTTTGTAAAAGGATATATTTTCCACCACAATGTAGCTTCTACAATTATTCTATGTTTTAATAAAACAAGTTTCTTTGTGGTTTTATTTGCTTTGTGCTCTCTCTCCTTTCTGGCATTCTAATTTTGTAGATCTTGTCAAATCCATTTCAATTTTTTAGATCTTGAGGTCCTTCCCCCAAGATCCAGATCAGTGGTATCAGAGCGGTATGCTCTTTCTCTGTTTTTCTTTGCATGTCCCCAACACGGCCAGGGTATAAGGAGTTAGGGCTTGATCTGGTTGAACCCTTGCAAGATCAGTCTCGCAAACTCCAACGACCTCACATGGTGGAAAAAAAGAAAGACGAGCGAGCAGGAGATCCTATCAAAATATTGCTCGAAGAGGCCCTCGAGAAAAAAAGGAACGTGATGATGGATAACTTTGCTCAGATCCTTCAATGACTTCCCACCTACGCTGCATCTGCATCCAACAGCCACTCTGGAGGCACCACTCCCTTCAAGGTACAGATAAACTTTGACATTCCTATATTTGAAGGCTAGATAGATGCAGACACCGTATATGGATGGTTAAATTTTCTGGAAGGGTATTTCTCGGTCCATAATTTCTCCGACCGAGAAAATATTATTTTTGCACTCCTCAAAATCGCTCCCCATGTCAAAGGCTGGTGGGAAATCTACTGTGAGAAAGAGGACGAAGGGGAACCCTTTGTGTTCTCGGACACACCCACTTGTAATTCATTCTGAGACGGCACCAAGGAAAAATATTACCCCGTGGGGAGCTATGAGGACAAATACATCCAATGGATCATGTTGCGCCAGCAAAGGGATCAAGATGTGCACGAACTGACGAATTTGTTCCATACCTTGTGCACAAAGTTGGGTATTAAAGATTCAGAGAGACATTTGGTGCTCAAGTACCGCAGTTTTATGCACAAACACATTTAGGAGGAAATGGAGTTCCTCGACATTACATCGCTTGGCATGGAATATCGCTATGCTGCCAAGATCGAGCAGAAATTTAAGCAGAATAAGTGAGACTTTGGATCTGTGAATCCGAAGCCAAGGAAAGGTGCCCCCGAACCGCAGAACAAGGGGAAAGGCCAAAGCGGGGAAACTCATAACAACACCAAAAATACAAAGAAGGACACGAGGAAGTGGTGTGAATTTCATAACAGCCCCACTCATAGCACAAACGAGTGTCCGTCCAAACAGTCGTTGGTGGCCGAACTAAAGGAACCCGAATTAGATGCATTTTCTAATCCTGAATCAGAACCAGACAAAGGCAATGACAAAGGGAAGCAAATCATTGATGTAGATCCTAGTGCCATTTTTTCCACCACCAAAATCTAGAGGGAGGATCCTGAGGATCTAGAGGAGGGGGAGTGCCTCTTCCATTCGCAGATGTGGGTGAAGGGTTCTCCACTGCAATTCCTTGTCGATAGCGGAAGCCAAAAGAACCTCATTTCAGAAAAGTTCATGAAGAGGCTTGGCCTACCGACCATAGCACACCCGCAGTCGTATACCATCAGGTGGATTCAAGCAAGGAGAGATATCTACATCCGCCAACAGTGTCACCTTCTGTACAACATCAAGCCATTCATGGATGAGGTATTATGTGATGTTGCTCCTCTTGATGTAGTTGATGTATTATTGGGCCAACCATACTTATGGAGGCGACATGCTGTGTATGCGTCTAGGCCTCGTGTTGTTATTATTACTTTGGGAAATAACTTGTACAGGATACCAGAGGTAGTACCACCTCCTGTCATCTCCTTGACTACTAAAAAACAACGTAGTAAGATTGTTTCCCAAACCAGGAAATTTATTTTCCTTACAACTCGCTCGTGGGGAAAGAAGAATATTGTGGCCACAACCTCAAAACAAGGCTCCCCTGCACGGCTGCAGCATATGGACAAATTCATGGAGGAATACGAGGACATTTTCTCCTCACTCACAGAGGTTCCTCTACACTGTCAGGACAAGCACTCCATTGATCTGACCCCCGACGCACCGTCGCCTGATGTTGCCATACCTCCTACAACTACACATATATAATTCACACATGTAATGTCTAACGCTGATAAAGAAACCAAAATTACTAAACACCTCCAGCATGTCCGCCCACAGGTCCATGACATCTTCGACAAATCTAATACCCAGTTCAGCATAATTTGCCTCATCTCATGGAGGATCTCAACGCAATGGGGACCATTGCTTCCTAAGGATGGAGGAATGATCCAGGTGGATATCGGTGGCCACCCACCTATTCCATTTGGAGCCGCACTATCAATTCGTTCAGTTCTTAAGTTGCAGCAAAACTTACTATTTTTAGCAGTTTTTCGAGTCCTGAACTTTCGGAGCTGTTTTGAGGCCCTAAATGACATTTCTTGGGAAAACAGAGAGAAACATGGGTCCATGGAACAATTTTGCTCACATTGAGAGTTTTACTCCTCGGATAGATATTTCTAATGAGGTATGATACACGTCAAACGGAGATCGTATGTTGAAGTTACGTCCCCGAGAAGTTGAAACACCAATTTACCCAAACAGGGCCCATAGTTTTGGTGCTTCATCTCCTAAGGTTAGGTTTTTGGATGTTTATAGTTCTCCATTGTTTCTCAATAATAAAGAGGCCCTTGAGCCTCATTGTAACACATCTGTAGCCGCCACATCTCTTCTCAGAGATACGCTACCAGCACCCTAGCTAGTTTATTTCCATTATGTGTGTAAGCATATTTCTGTTATTTGATATTAATGAAATGAAGCATTATTTCCACTTCATCTCTGTGTTTATGTCTATTTCAGTATTTTATAGCGTTCCTGCATAAATCTAGATCAGTGATATCAGAGCGGTCTGCTCTTTCTTTCTTTTTCTTTGCATGTCCCCAACACGGTTAGGGTATAAGGAGTTAGCGCTCGATCTAGTTGAACCCTTTAAAGATCAGCCTCACAAGCCCTAATGACCTCCCATGGCAGAAGAAAATAAATATGAGGGATTAGGATATCTTATCAAAATATTGCTCGAGGAGGCCCTCGAGAAACAAAGGAACGCGATGATGGATAACTTTGCTCAGATCCTTCAGCGAATGCCCACCTACGGTGCATCTGCATCCAACAACCACTCTAGAGGCGCCACTCCCTTCAAGGTACATGTAAACTTTGACATTCCTATATTTGAAGGACAAATAGGTGCAGACGCCGTAGATAGATGGTTGAATTTTCTGGAAGGGTATTTCTCGGTCCATTATTTCTCTGACCAAGAAAATATTATTTTTGCACTCCTCAAAGCCACCCCCCATGTCAAAGACTGGTGGGAAACCTACTGTGAGCAAGAGGACAAAGGGGAACCCTCTCTATTCTTGGCCACACCTAGTTGGAATTCATTCCGAGACGGCATCAAGGAACAATATTACCCCGTGGGGAGCTATGAGGACAAATACATCCAATGGACCATGCTGCGGCAACAAAGGGATCAAGATGTGCACGAACTGACGAATTTTTTCCATATCCTGCGCACAAAGTTGAGTATTAAAGATTCAAAGAGAAATTTGGTGCTCAAGTACCACAGTTGTTTACACAAACACATTTAGGAGGAAATGGAGTTCCTCAACATTACATCTCTTGGCACAGCATATCGCTATGCCGCCAAGATCGAGCATAAATTTAAGCAGAAGAAGCGAGACTTTGGATCTGCGAATCCGAAAGGTGCCCCTGAACAGAAGAAAAAGGGGCAAGGCCAAAGCAGTGCGACTCAGAACAAAACCACAAATCCAAAGAAGGACACAGGGAAGTGGTGTGAATTTCATAACAGCCCCACTCACAGCACAAACGAGTGTCAGGCCAAACAGTCATATGTGGCTGAACTAAAGGCACCCGAATCAAATGCATTTTCTGATCCTGAGTCAGAACGAGACAAAGGAAATGACAAAGGGAAACATATCATTGATGCGGATCCTAGTGCCATTGTTTCCACCACCAAGATCCAGAGGGAGGATCCAGAGGAGGGGGAGTGCCTCTTCCATTTGCAAATGTGGGTGAAGGGTTCTCCGCTACAATTTCTTGTCGATAGCGGAAGCCAAAAGAACCTCATTTCAGCAGAGTTCGTGAAGCAGCTCGACCTACCAACTAAAGCACACGCGCAGCCGTATACCATCGAGTGGGTCCACCTAGGGAGAGATCTCTGCATCCGCCAGCAGTTCTGCCTTCCGTACAGTATCAAGCCATTCACGGATGAGGTATTGTGTGATGTTGCTCCTCTTGATGTAGATAATGTATTATTGGGCCAACCATACTTGTGGATGCGACATGCTGTGTATGAGTCTAGGCCTCGTGTTTTTGTTATTACTTTGTGAAATAACTTGTACAGGATACCGGAGGTAGTACCGCCTCCTGTCATCTCTTTGACTACTGCAAAAAAATGTAGTAAGATTGTTTCCCAAACCAGGAAATTTATTTTCCTTACAACTCGCTCACAGGGAAAGAAGAATATTAATTCTAAATCAGCAATGTTGCTGAAAATTTTCTGACGAAAATTCGTGGACGGCGGCTCTCCTGTCATTTTTTGCAGTTTTAAGTGAAAATTTTCAGATAAATGGCTATAGATCTGAGCTCTTCTTGAAAAATCACACGATTTAAAAAAAAAAAAAATCGGTCAAATCAGAGTCCGGATGTGGGAGTTATCGTTGATTTAAAATCAGCTATTTTTTCAGAAATTTTGTGATAGTGAGACAATTCCAGCGCGAATCTAAGATTCTATGGTCTCCAGATATCGATTTCAAACACATGAGAAGATGCAAAATGATCATTCCATTTCCAAAAACAAGTTATAATAAATATCTGAGTTATATTGACCGAGTTATGCTCATTTTAAATTTGGAGCAGCATTCGGAGCAAGTTCCCTTTGGAGACGTGCCCTCCCACCCGGCTTTAGTAGGCACCTGCTTCATATTCATCAGGTTCAGAATAGCAACGTTTGGCTTGGGTTATTTGGAGACATGCCCACCACCCCAAGATATGTAGGCACCTGCTACTTCATCAACAATCAGCATCACGGTTATGGGTCAACCGCACAAAATCATTCTCATCAAAGTCCATTTGCTAGGCCGCACACTGTTAGTAACACAGTTGGTCACAAGCATTACAGGGTATATCTATCCTTGGATCTTCGTTTGTCATGGTTTTGGGACATCCACAAACTTACACTTCATTGAAATCCATTTTCTAGGCCACACACTATCAATATCACAGTTGGTCACAAGCATTACAAGGTATCTCTATCCTCAGATCTTTGTTCATCACAATTTTGGGTTAAATACACAAAACCCTTCTCTTCAGTGGCTCTTCATATTCAACAAAGGCTTCTCAGGAGGGAACTTCACGCAATGGGGACCATTGGTTCTTAAGGAGGGAGGAATGATCCGAATGGAAAATGGCATCCACTCATGGTATTCATCCACCCATGTTATCCATCCACCCATGGAATTTACCCATGGTATTGTAAATGGCATCGACCCATGGTATTCATCCACCCATCATATTTATTCGCCCATGGTATTTTAAGTGACATCTATCCATGATATTCATTCACCCATGGTATGTATCCACCCATGGTACTCATCCACACATGGAATTTACCCATGGTATTGTAAGTGGTATCTACCCATGGTATTGTAACTCAAAAAAAGGCTATAAATAACAAGCCTCACTTTGTAAAAGGATATATTGTCCACCACAATGTAGCTTCTACAGTTATTCTATGTTTTAATAAAACAATTTTCTTTGTGGTTTTATTTTCTTTGTGCTCTCTCTCTTTTCTGGCATTCTAATTTTGTAGATCTTGTCAAATCCATTTCAATTTTTTAGATCTTGGGGGCCTCCCCCCAAGATTCGGATCAACTGAGGTTAAAGGGATGATAACTATTAGTTGTATAATTAGAAAATTGTACAGGTAAATTATAGAGTCATGTGGAGGCCAAGGAAGCATTGCGCAATCAATTAGAAGGAATATCATATTTAGTAGGGTGAAAATTCCTCTAGGAATGTGTGAGAAAGGTAGGCTAAGCAGGGGCTGAGAATCAACTAAGTAATTGGTTGATATTTCCTAGATCAGAGTGAGACAGTTGGCAGAGTCCAAGTATTTATCTGAGAGAGAAAAATTTGTATCGTTTCATGACCTTGACTTTAAAAAATATACAGATATTGGGGTTTTAGGAAGTTTTCTTTCCCTAGATACATCTTATGTTGTGTGATTGATTGTCCCTTTATCTTACTTGTTATGTGATTGTGCGATCATGTTTTGTTTCTGAAAATAGTAGAAGGATTCATTATGTTGTTTTAGTACATTATAAGGTCGGATTAGATACCATTTTTAGATTTTATACATAGTATTAGAGAGTTTGGAATCAAAATAAGAAGAGAAGAACAAAGTTTGTTGTGATTAGGTTTGAATTCACAGATTTATTCTTCAAGATCCAACAACATATTAAGATTTCTTTCAATGGCTTGAGACTTGAATATGCACTCGAGTGAAATTAGAAAGGTATTGCAAGGAAGGACATGATGGAGGTAGTGCTCGAGGACAACGAAATGAAGGATTTCGGAGATATCGTTGTCCCACATCCTATAGCAGCAGATGCTCAACTTCTTGATGTATGGAAGAAGAATGTAGAAAAGGCGAGAAGGATCTTGTTAGAGGGAGTTCGAGACCATATTTTCTCGAGTCTCCACGAGAATGCGACTCCATATGAAATGTGGAAAGCCTTGATAGATCTATATGATAAAAGTAGCGACCTCAGGAAGCTAGTGCTGAAAGAAAATATCAGGAAGATCAAAATGGAGAAGGGCGACACGATCCAAAAATACTTGACAAAGTTAACTCAATGTCGAGATGAGCTTGGAAGCATTGGGATCATTGTTTTCTCAGATGATTTGGTGAGCCTACCTATTCTAGGCCTTCCTAATAGCTGGCATATCTACCAGGACTCTGCTAATGGGAGGGAGAAGCTGCCGGATTGGGAGAAACTATGGTCTAATCTAGCACAAGAAGAAATTCGACGGAGCACCAGAGATGGATCCTCATCAAAGACTGATGATGAGGATAATTGTGCCTTGGATGGAAAGGCGAATAAATGAAAAGGAAAGGCATCCCATTCGAAATCCAAGGCTATAAAGGTAGGAAAGAATAAATACTTGTCAAAGGTAAAATCTTTCAAGTGTCATGAGAATGGACACTATGCCACAAATTATCCATAAAAGAAGAACAAAAAGAAGCCCTCAGGAGTAGCAACACGTGAAGCATTTGCTTCATAGTTCGACTTGGACTTCACCCTCATCACATGCATGGTGTCATCAATGATGGGATCTGTGTGGTACTCGGATAGTGGAGTTTCATTCCATATGACTGGAAAAAAATAATTCTTCAGTAGCTTACAAGAGAAGGATCTCCATATGCACATTGAGATGGGTGACGATGGGAGGTATAGCGCTACCGATGTAGGTACAGTTACCTTTCAGAGGGAGTCAAGTAATCCACTCACATTAGAAGATGTCATGTATGTTCCTGGTTTAAAGAAGAATTTGGTTTATGTTGCTATGTTGGAACTTCGTGGCTATGATGTGATCTTCGATGAAGGAAAGGTGTTCCTTCGTCACAACACCACAAAAAAGGTGAAAAATATTCGGGTTCGAGTACCGAATATCTATAAACTGGATGTAGAGTAATGAGGATCACTAATAAATAAAGAAAAGAAGGTGGAAAGTCGAGAAATCAGTGAGTTATGTCACAGGAGGTTGGGTTGTCTACACCACAACGCTTTGAGGATAATGCAGTAGATTTCTACACGACTTCAAAGGGTGCACTTGCGCAGAGAGACACATGCAAAGGGCGTGCATTGGGGAAGTATACCAATGCCACCTTTCATGATAGAAAAGCATAGGTATTATGTGATTTTTTCTGATGATTTTTCAAGAAAGTGTTGGATTTTATCCATGCAGAAAAAAAATCATATGTTCTCAACGTTTTGTGAGTTTAAGGCACTTGTCAAGAAAGATACAGGGAAGAAGGTGAAGGC
Source organism: Pinus albicaulis (assembly GCA_034641835.2). Lineage (NCBI taxonomy): Eukaryota > Viridiplantae > Streptophyta > Pinopsida > Pinales > Pinaceae > Pinus > Pinus albicaulis. Next base: position 476,716,503 of record CM076580.1, read on the forward strand.
TCGAGGAGAAACAATGGTGGAGAATAAATCTCTAACGAATTCAATAACTTTTGTGCCTCAGAATGAATTTGAAGAGAATTGATTGAACCTCATAACCCATAACAGAATGGGTTTGCAGAAAGAAAGAACAGAATTCTTGTGGGAGAAGCATGAGCTATGTTGTATGATCAGGGCCCACCACTGCATTTGTGGGTGGAAGCATGCAATACAACAATCGTTACAAAAAAATTTGGTCATCTAACCATTTATAATTAGATGGATCGAAGTACACCATGTAAGACCAATTTTACCATAGTAAATGTGTTTTCACTATAAGAAACGATTAAATAAACCATATTTTATTAAGTTCTTTCTGGTTAAAACAAGAAATCCCATGAGGAATAATTAAATAAAGCCTTATTTATTTTATTTTCCTCTAGGAATAATTAATTAAAACATTATTTAAATAATATTCCTCATCATATTTAACCCAATTATGAGAAATAATTAGATAAATCATTATTTTTCTTATTTTTCTCTAGGAATAATTAATTAAATCATTATTTAGTTATTATTCCTTGTTAAATTTGACTAAATCACCTAGAAATAATTAAACAAATCATTATTTGTTAACTATTCCTTAACCACATTCTTGAAATGATAAATAAATCAGTTATTTGTTTATTATTTCTAAATTAATATATTTAACCAATTTAAATACCTTTTCCCTCCTACAAAATATAATAAAATATTCCAAGCAGTTAGATCTAGATCTTGGTTAATAATATTTCATTATTTGGCATTATCGAGGACATCTCAATATTTTGTTATAAATAGGAGGGTTTTCCATTCATTCTTCACTTTGATCACTTTCATTGTCGCGCTTTAATCATTCTCATTGCTGCTACTATTTTCTTTGCTTTTTGAGCTCCCATAGAGTTCAACACATTTTAGGTTTTCTGCACCATTGAGAGAGAGAGACTTATGGATCTAAAGCGTTGAGGACAGCCAAGAACCCATCCCATTGAGGGCGACTGGTAACATTATTATTTGTTCCATTCCCATGTGTTATAATATATTCAAAATTGCTTATATCTTGTCTTCTCCGTTGGATGCATGGAGAAATTCTTATTTCTTTTAACTGTTTAAATTATTTTATTGCATAGATTGGGTTTTTTGCAGCATTTGTTTTAATTATTGATTGAAGATTTAAAGAAGTTCAACAACCATGTTTTTTGTTAGGGTTTCTTGTCACACACAACTAAAGTGAGCTCTTTTCGTACACTTGTGTTAAGAATTTATGCTAACAAATGGCGACTCCACTGTTGTAATTCAAATTCCTGCGTTACTAGTAGCCTCAGTAACTAGGGTTTTTCTTCAGTTTTTTTCAGTCCCTTGATGTTTTTTTTTTTTAATTTTATGCCCTAAAACTATAAACATTCTAACTTGCGGGTGTTTTCGAGTGTTTTCCATAGGTAATCTGTATCATCCACGCCAGAGATGACAAATTTTCTGCAACATGCCGACCGAGGATATCGGAACTAGAACTCGCACTTTTTGGCCCATAACCTATGATTTCTTCCTGAACTCGCACCTGTTAGCCCAAAGACTGCGATTTCTACAGCTTACCGGTTAGTACCTGCAAGCTACAAGTTTTTCTCAGCTTTTTTTGTGACCATCAGGGTTTGTCGCAAGAATTATATTAGGTTGTCTTACCTCCCTCTCAGCCCGTGTTAGGCCTGGATATGCTCAGTTTGTCTCCTTGAAGTCGAACCAAGCCCCCTAGGGTTTCAGTACACTTCCACCTTTCTAGGAGGCGTTTGGCTGAGTAGGTAGTTTGAGATTTGCAGCACTTTCAGCCATTGTTTCAGGGTCTGATCTATCCTTATTTTAGGTCCTCTTTGATAGGTTATTATTCCATCCAAAACCACCTCTTGAGTTTTTTTTGGTATTTCCCTTAGGGTTCCCTTGTTTCCCCTAGGTTTTTAAATTTTAACCTTTCGCCTCCCATTTTGCAGTAGTTTTTCCTTCCTATTTATTGTTTTTTTTCTGCCGATCTAAGCCATTATATCCCTGTCCATTAAACCTTATATCTTTTGGTCGTCTTGTGTGTTTTGAGTCAATTTTGCACGCCCTTTAGACTAGTTTTTTGGGAAGCCTTCTGTTGGGTTGAATTTATGCATCTGTAGTTGTTTATTTTACTATTGTTTCAGCTTTATTTACAGTACTTCAACATTTTTTCTTTTTCTTTATACAATTGTCTTGGCTTAATTAAAATTAACACACGGCTTTCACACACTCACACCTAAAGCGAAATGCGCTTAGTTTACACTGCCAAGCCAAGACATAAATATCGTAATTAATTAATTTTCCTCACTGAGCCTTTGGTTATCACTCTGTTAGGTCCTCGTAATTTGGTAGATTGGCAAGACCAAATGTCCAGGGGTAACATCAAACCAGTCTTTGGATTCCTATGACCTAGCCTTCCTGGACTCAGAGAGGGCTCTCTCTATACTTGTGTAAAGGATGTAACTTGATACATTTTAGGGATTTGATTTTTAGGCTAGTTATAAGGATTAGGGTTTGTTTGTTTGTTTGTTTGGTTGGATAGGTTGTCAAGAGGAATAGGTAGAGTAAGAGAAAATCAATCCATTGGGCTATGGAGTCTGCAAAGGTCTTGAAGAGTTCAATAATAGGTCAAGGGTGTTTCATAGGGAAAGTTAACAAGTCCAAATGGATCTAAGTAGGTTTAATTAGTGTGAATTTAACATGAAGTTATGATTGCAGTAGGTTCAAAGGGAAACTAAGGATCCTTCAACATACTAGAAACAAGAAAATATTTCAGGATGATAGCATAGTAAAACTTGAAGAGCAATAAAGGATTCATCAACTAGATTTTTTCTAAACAAACCTCAAAACAACAAATAAGTAAATCTAAAGAACAGCTAAGAATTCTCTTAACATTAATTTCAAAAAATAGAGATTTTAACATAACATTTCAGTTAAACTAAAGAGCATTTAAGGATTCTTTAATTAAACTTCAAGGAAGAAAACATAGAGATAATAGGATGCAGACAGAAGTAGGGTGCCAAGCAAGCATATCCTACTCTAAAATTTTTGTCCTAAGATCAAAGAAAACATGAACATAATGAAAACTGAAGGAAAAAAATACATGAGTGGAATACATCACCATATAACAGAGCTCATGAATCCTAGGAATGTGCTTAATCCATTGATTCTCAGTCCAAAGCCATCACAACACACCAAAGCCAATTTCTTCAAGAAGCTCAAAGTCTAGATAATATTGTGCTCAGCAACCAACAAACATGTACAATGAGGCCTCATTGTAGTATTTAACTAGCAAGGAGGACCAAAACCCTAACTAGGGTTTCCAAAATGTCATTAATACATCATAAATGCCAAATATGTCCATTGAGACCATGCAAGGCCCAAGGCACAAAATATCTAATGTAATAAATGAAAAATAATTTCAAACATAAATTCTAAGCTAACTAGGAGTGATTTTCCTCAAAAGTCCTCGAAAATATCTTTTTCCATAAATTTGTGTCTTTTGTTGACTTTGCAGGCAAGGGCGCAGCGCCAAGGCCAAGGGCGTAGCACCTGCACCAGAAAAATAGGTCATCTTGTAGCTGAGTTTTGAAGGCCTTCTCGATGTCCAAATGAGCTCCATGATAGTTCATTGGAAAGCTTGCAAAGTCTACTTTCCAAAATTGCTTTTTGTTTTCCATTTGGTGTGAATTTTTCTGCCCAAAAACTCAATCTCCCAAGGCTGCTTAGGGTGCAGCACTAGCTCTGAAATCAGGCAGAAAGGTGGTTTTTTGGGTGTTTTTGGCACTTTTGGAGTACCAGTTCTGCTCCAAATGAGCTGAATTGTTTTTTGGATGATGTCCTTAGCCTAAGGATTCCAAAAATTTAAGCCATTCATCAAAAGAGTGCCCCAAAAAAGAGCGCAACGCCAGTGGCGCTGCACCTTTGACTCTTCAAAAACAGTAAAAAACCAAAATTTACAGAATTGTGCCAAAATTTGAAATTCCCTTGCTAATTATGTTTGAGATGCCTGTAGGGATGCATCATAAAGGATTTCAAGGTTTTCTTTGCCTTTTTCCTCCTTGAGGGCTTGAATGTTTGCAAGGGCTCTTTTGAGCTTGGCCCTTGCAATCTTGTTCCTGAAGGCATAGTGCCTTGCCATCTTCTTTTGGAGGTCTAGGTCCCTCTTGGTCTTATCCAACAGACCCTCTAAGTGCATGCTTTCCCTCTCAATCCAAGGTTCCCGATCATATTCAATCTCCATGGCAAGCAGCTCACTTGGAGTGAGCTGCTTTGCCAAGGCTGCCTCTTGCTCTCTCTCCTTGGCTAAGGCCTTCTTTAAGCCAGTTGTCCCTGGCCTCCTCTTAGGAAGTTGTTCTTCCTCTTCATCAGTGTCCCCATATCTATCCAAGGCCTCATCTAGATTAGCCTTGGATTTTGCAACCTCTTTCTGAGCTCTGATAGCTCTGACCTCATATATTTCCTTATGTGCCTCTAGCTACTTATTTTCAATCTCATAATAGTGAATCACATTCCTAGCCCTACCTAGATTGGCTTGCAAATATTTAATTTGGGCATCTTTGTTTTTTACCAACGTGCTTTAGATCCTTGCCTCATTTTCATCATCACTGTCAACATGAATGAGTTAAAATTCTTATTCAGTCTCATGTTTGTCTTATTTTTCTTCATCCATGACCTTCTCTTTGCCTTTTTCAAGCTACTTGGTTGATTTAGAAGGCATGGCCCCTTGCCTCTTGAGGGCAGCAAACACATGCCTATTTCCTATTTGGTAGGTCAAAGAAAAGGGCTCAATGTCCACCATTTTAGTGTCTTCAGTATTTTTTCCATCATTGTTGTCATCTTCACTGTCATCATGGCTCTTACCATCACTGCTCTTATGGATGCCTTCAATGCTCTCTGTTTTATCACTGACATCATCTGCACTGATAATATTGCCCCTTTCCTTGCTACTTTCTTCATGGCTCTTTTCCTCACTGATATTTGCTTCACTGATATCAGCCTCATTTTCTTCTTCTTCATTTTTTTCTACCTCATCACTATTTGCCTCACTGACTTCATGGCTCGTATCATGTAATATCCCCAAATTGGGATTTTCTACAACAATGAGAATATCTTAAGATATTCAAAAGTTGGAGATCCAGTAATAGACTCATATGATGTGTTCAAAAACACATAGCCCTTAAATGAGTGAAACAACAGCAAAATAATAATGCCTACAACTTCCCAAGTGGGGAAAATGCAATAATTAGACCCTGGAAACGTTATTTCGGAAGATCTACGTTTTTACTGGGTGAAATAACGATGGGTTCCCTTAGCATATGTTTTTAGGTTGTCAAATACAAAAGGGGATCAGAAATAAATCCCTTTTGATATGTTAAACAGACCTCCCGGCTACCCGACAGCTTAAAAATAGCCAAATCCCATGACTTAAGCTATGTAGAAAAGGACTGAAGCATATACAGCATTATTATATGAGGGTTTATATAGTAAAATGATAAAATAACATGGATCTGGAACTTGATGGGACAATATGCCAAGAAAACAGAGATTTGACCTCCTTATTCCATTATAAAGCTAACCCGACAAGGGCTTCATGAAATGCATGTGCAAGAAAGAGAAGATTTGAATATTCAGCTCAGAAAATGCAGTCTTACTACAACATATGAAAATATAGCTGAATAATACAAAATATGGATGAAGATCCCTTCCTCTAGATTTTTGGGATAAGGGTTGGCCCTTTCCCTAGGAAACTAGCTCAAAAACAAGGGTCTTAACCCTGCTATAGCAACTCTGCATAAAATGACACAGTTATTGCAAGGGACTGCACTGTAGGAGATGAGAACCACGTTTTCCTGCTTCCAAGATATGAAATGTGTTCAGAAATCTTCTTAGCTGATTTCTCAAGAGGAGGAAGGCACCTTCTACTGAGAAACGGACCCGGAAGTGGTGTAAGAATCCTCCACTGCAACACCCTGCAATCCAGCAATATTCTGCTGTAGAAATAATGCTGATACTGAAGAATGATGCTTGGCCTTGAGCCTGGATGTGGAGAAATACAGGAAAATCTCTCCCAAGAGGCCTCTCAAGGGAAGAGGTGGGATTCCCGCCCGGGAACACCCAGTGCTACCTTGCTAAACAGCAAGGGGAAGCCAAGTCTAAACAGACAAGATCAATAGATCAAAATACAAAAGCATGAATAAAAAATGCCTCCATCCTCTTCATATATAGCAAGTGAACCTCTCCTCATTGGGTCCCATTCACATGTGCCATCAATCTCATGCAAGTTGTCCTCCACCAAAACTGCGTTGTCCAAAGGAGATTCAATGTATCTAGACAACCTAGTTGACTTGGTCAAAGTTAACTGAATCAACATGATCCCATATCTATTTACACCCAAGGGTGATTAAATTAACTGCTTATTCTTACCACTTTTCACATTAGGGTGTTATTGATCCTTCTAAATAGGTCAATGGGCCTCCCTACCTAATTATTCATCCTCCTAGTGATAAAAAAACTCTAATATTCCATTTAGCATGGAAGCTAAAATTTTGGAATATTATAGTCCTCCCCTCCAAAATATTACTTGTCCTCAAGAAATTGTAGAAGGAGAGAAAAAATCCTCCCCTCCTCTTCTTGTGGCCTCCTCATCAGAAAGTCTCCACCACTGCTCAACATGATCTGCTACAAATTTGTCCTCCAATGTCTCCTCCCAAGCATGCAAAACCATATGGATTACATCATAGAAAGGTGGAAGATGTAAGTGGAAACCTCCTTGTTGTCCAGTGGCCTCCTCAAGGTAGGAGTGATGATGAACATGGGGAATATTGTTCCCAATGAGTGACTCCCACACCCAGGCTATCATCCAAATGAAATGAGCCAATCTAGTTATCTCAAAAAGATCCTCAACCCCCGGTTCATACAATGTATTGGGGCTGCATGGAGAGATTGGATCCTCCCAACCAAGTGGTTTCTCTCTCCATCTATGATAAGTGTGGGGCTACTCCTGATCTTGGGCTGAAATATCATGACCTCCAAGAGTGGCCCAAGCTACCCCATCAAAAAATAAACCATGAAGTGCCTCCTCCAAAAACTCAAATTCTCCAAATGGCTTCTCCCATATGAAGAAGAGAGGTGTAATTTGGAAATCATGGGCTGCCCATTGCTCCTTCATAAAAATGCATCATGTAAATTAGGGAGAATGATCCTCCCAATGGGCATCTTCAACTCATATCCCACTCTCCAATCAAAGCTTCCCCTGAACATAGAGATATCAGCAATACATGGAAGCAAAAACCAATAGAAACAAGTTGTCATATGACAACCGGAAGTGGATCAAGGTCCCATACAAGGAACCAGCGCAGTGCATTCCTTGCGTGCATCAAATCAAACAAAAACAAGTGCTTTTCCAACCATTTTTTTGCTTCCACAATCATTTTACAAGATATAAGGACGAAAGTACAAAAGGGTGTCAATGGTGCACATCAAAAATCATGTGGCTTTCCCCACAAACCACCAATGAGATAGCCAATCTCAATGCTACAAATGGATTCAAGTACATAATTATACAATATGCAAGAAGTAATAATCCTCCTTGGTACAATATGCTGCTCATAAAAAGACAAGAAGTACAAAACATAAGGTGAAATTGTACATTCTCCATCATGCACTTGAAGACTTGAGCTGAAATGGCTCAACTGAAAATGCTCCCTTACTCCCAATGAGTAGGAAGGTGGCTGTGAAATCCTCTCCATAATCATATGGGCTATGCATCTCTCCATATGCTAAAATATTTCTTGCTGAATGCCCTCCCAAATGAACTCCTCTGCCAAGGCAAGATATGTATCAAAATGCATGGAAAAGAAGTCCTCATGTGCTGCATGCAGCAGCTTCTCCTTGAGCTTAGAATTTCTAGTCAAGAAGACTCTGCCATAAGAACAGATGACCATATCATCCACCATATATATATCATCTCCATCAGGATCATCAAGAATCATGCAAGCACGAAGATCCTTGGAGTACTCTACCAAGAGTTGAGACCTCCAATAAGGATCAATCCTCCTAAGGGATAGTGTTGGTGATCTGCAATGTGAAGCTCTACATATGTTGTTGTCCTTTCCTTTGACATCCCTCATTCCAAATTCATCCTCCAGATTGCTGCCATGCCCATCATGCAGCTGCTCATGCTAAAAAAGAAGCAGTGACCTTTGGAAGTTGGCCTCCCATGAAAAGCTCTCCTCCAAAAATAATCTCCGGATCTTAGCCAAAGCAAGCATGAGTGGCCTCCATATACTCTAATGTATGGAGGATTCCTTCATTAAAGGAAGTACCCTATGTTTCTCCAAATACATGGAACAGCTCCCTTGCACCATGAAGGTGCCATCCTCCATGACTGCAGCAACCTCTGTCAGCGCAGTACAGGTAGTGAGAGTGGGTGGTGTTGAAAATGGGAGGATGTCCTCCTCCTCCTTGATTTTATCCCAAACTCTCTGCGTTGCACTGGACTCCTCCAAAGTCTTCACCTCCCCAGAATCCAAGAGTGGTGAACCAAATGGCAAGATTTCTCTTACCAACTCCAAGTCTGGTGGCCCCCCGGGTGGAATTCCTCCATGTAGTGAGACATCCATGGCAAGAGAAGATTGTCTATATGGTTGGGCAACCTTGCCCTTGCCTTCACAGCGCAAACTAGTCTCCCTCCTTCTTGTACCAACTCTCTAAAATAGATAGGGGTGTGTGCTCTTCATTAAGTGATGATGTCCTTCCTTTCTACCTTCTCCTTCCATCAAGAGCATCTCACAACCATGTTGTTCATTGAATTTACCTTGCCTTCCATATGTGAGATCCTGGGGAACTTCTTGTAATGACACAATAGATCCTCCTATTGGAGCATGTGCTCCTCCTTCCTCTACTTGAGGTACTATATATGCTCTATATGTGACAGCGTTGTAACCTACATCCTTCTCTTCATCTTCAATATGAATAGGAGGCAACTGCTCAATAAGAGGATCCTCCTTTGCAAAAGGACCGTTCATGCCCTCTTGTCCAAAGTTTTGAAACAAAGATCTTGCCTCCAGCAAGGTATCATGCAAGATTTGATCTCCTCCAATAGGTTTCTGAAGTGGTTTTGAGTTTGCATGTTCTCCTAACTTATGCAAAAATTGCATTGGTTTGATTGTTTCATGTTTTACATCAAATATTTCAACCAATATTTTAGTGAACTTTGAAAAAGAAGAACTATTAGCATTTTTTAATGAAAATAACTCAAATATCCACCAAGCATAAGCCTTACCTTCAAAGTGCAGCGCTGCAACTCGGATGGCTTCTCCTTCAGAAACTAAGTGCTGCTGCAAGTAAGTGCACAACTCCTCCACCCAAGCTTTAGTTGAGCAAGTTGGGGATCCATCAAAGGTAGATAGAAAAAATCTATCCATGTCATGCAGTTGGCTCCTTTCCACCTTGATCTTGCAAAACTCTTTGAAAGTAATATGATCTCTAAACTTCTCAGTTTGAGATTCATACTCTTCCAGGAAATTGCTAAGAGTTCCCTTCTCCGGCATTTGCTCTTCTTTCATCTATTTCATAGAAAAACTGGGCATTTGACTGCGTTGTGCATAATATGGTGTATCTGCATGCTCACTCCTATCATGTACCAATCTAGATCTGGCTCTGAATCCAAACTCATTAGGAGATTCCATCTCTCCTCTCATCTTCTTAAGATTTTCGTTGATGTACTGCACAGATTTTGGAAGATGCTTTGTAAGCTTATCTTCCCTTTTTCCTCCACATAATGGAGTCTTCATTATATTCATCTCTCCTTCTCTGGATAGCTGCATGGCTGAGTTCCGCAGGCTGAGCCAATATTAAAGCTCTGATACCACTGTAATATCCCCAAATTGGGATTTTCTACAATAATGAGAATATCTTAAGATATTCTAAAGTTGGAGATCTAGTAATAGACTCATATGATGTGTTAAAAAACACATAGCCCTTAAATTAGTGAAACAACATCAAAATAAGAATGCCTACACCTTCCCAAGTGGGGAAAATGCAAGAATTAGACCCTGGAAACGTTATTTCTAAAGATCTGCATTTTTACTGGGTGAAATAATGTTGGTTTCCCTTAGCATATGCTGTTAGGTTGTCATATACAAAAGGGGATCAGAAATAAATCCCTTTTTATATGTTAAAAAAACCTCTCGGCTACCCGACAGCTTAAAAATAGCCAAATCCCATGACTTAAGTTATGCAGAAAAGGACTGAAGCATATACAGCATTATTCTATGAGGGTTTATGTAGTAAAATGATAAAATAATGTGTATTTGGAACTTGATGGGACAATATGCCAAGAAAACAGAGATCTGACCTCCTTATTGCATTATAAAGCTAACCCGGCAAGGGCTTCATGAAACACATGTAGTGGAAAGAGAATATCTAAATATTCAGCTCTAAAAATGCAGTCTTACTACAACATATGGAAATATAGCTGAATAATACAAAAGAGGGATGAAGATCCCTTCCTCTAGCTTTCTAGAAGAAGGGTTGGCTCTTTCCCTAGGAAACTAGCTCAAAAACAAGGGTCTTAACCCTACTATAGCAACTCTGCATAAAATGACACAGTTCCTACAAGGGACTGCACTCTAGGATATGAGAACCACTTTGGCCTGCTACCAAGATATGAAATGTGTTCAGAAATATTCCTAGCTGATTTCTCAAGAGGAGGAAGGCACCTTCTACTGAGAAATAGACCCGGAAGTGGTGTAAGAATCCTCCACTGTAACACCCTACAATCCAGCAATATTATGTTGTAGAAATAACGTTGATAATGAAGAATGATGCTTGGCCTTGAGCCTGGATGTGGAGAAATACAGGACAAGCTCTCCTAAGAGGCCTCTCAAGGGAAGAGGTGGGATTCCCGCCCGGGAACACCCAGTGCTACCTTGCTAAACAGCAAGGGGAAGCCAAGTCTAAACAGACAAGATCAATAGATCAAAATACAAAAGCATGAATAACAAAGGCCTCCATCCTCTTCATATATAGCAAGTGAACCTCTCCTCATTGGGTCCCCTTCACATGTGCCATCAAGCACATGCAAGTTGTCCTCCACCAAAACTGTGTTGTCCAAAGGAGATTCAATGTATCTAGATAGCTTAGTTGACTTGGTCAAATTTGACTGAATCAACATGATCCCATCTCTGTTTACACCCAAGGGTGCTTAAATTAGTTGCTTATTCTTAGCCCTTTTCACATTAGGGTGTTATTGATCCTTCTAAAGAGGTCAATGGGCCTCCCTACCCAATTATTCATCCTCCTAGTGATAAAACAACTCTAATATTCCATTTAGCTTGGAAGCTAAAATTTTGGAATATTACATATCAGAACTATTACTCTCTGTCTCATTGTCCTTATCTGATCCATTGATTTGTGCCTTATCACTGTTATCATGGCTTTTTGACCCACTGTCACCATGCTCACTACTATGCGCTTCATCATTATTTACCTCACTACCCTCTTCTTCATTGTTTTATTCTTCATTTACATTTGTCTCACTGATGTCTTGGCTTTCTGACCTATTTCCATCATCATTGTTGCTTTCTACTTGATCACTGGAAACATCATCATTGCTAATCTCTGCCTCATCATTTACTTCTTCTTCATTGCTTGATTCGTCATTGTTCTTTCCCTCACTGCCATCTTTGCTACTTTCTTCATTTGTATCCTCATTGTCCTCAGAGCTCTTATTAGCATTTTTTGCCTCATTGTCATCAGGGCTCTTTGTTCCACTACCATCATCATCACAATCATCATTTCTGCTGCTTTCTACTTCATTCTCCTCATCTTCACTGATATATGCCTCCTCATTTCCTTCTTCTGCCTCACTGATATTTTCCTCTTTATTTCCTTCCTCTTCACTGACATTAGCCTCACTTTCCTCACTGTCTAATTTTTCATTATCATCCCCTCTTTCTTAGATGCACTAGTATCATGAGGTGAAGGTGGGGGATTTTGAGAAAGTGGTGAAGGAGGGTCATTATCCTTAGGTGAAGGAATGTGAGTAGATGGTGATGTGGAAGAGTCATCATGAGGTGATGGAATGTGAGCAGATTGTGATGGATGTGTAGTGGGGTGTGATGGTGAAGGAGGAATGGGAGGTTGAGAAGATGAAGGTACATCTTGCTGTTGTTGGCCTTGTGGATTGGTGAACACCTCATGAGCAATGAAAACCTCCCATGGAATGCCCTTCTACTACAATTGATGCATAACAACCATCTTGATCAGTGAGTGGTGGAAAAGGCTTTGCATCTGTTGGGGATAGTATCTCTTTTGTACAATATAGGAAATTTTGTCAATGCTTCTGTAGAGGTAATAGGGTAGGTGCAGCATTATAACCCTAGTAAAGTGCATAAGAAACCTAATGTGATAGGAATAAAGACTAGAGAACCTTCCCTCACATGAAAAATACTTCATAATGATCCTCATCATAGGTGCATATCTCTCCAGCAAGGGAGAGAAATGAAAAATGGATTTATTGTAGTCTTTGTACCTACGTTTTAAATATGGCTCATAATAGCTCATGTCAAGATTGGCCTGATTTAACCATTTCTCCCCTACACTAGGTATGCTAGTGGCATTGGCAATAGCATCTGAAGACAGCTCAAATTTTACTCCTGCAAGGTTAACATGTTTCTCATGCAAGTTAATGATGAAAAGCATGGTTAGCTCAGGGTGGTTTTGCACCTGTTGTACCTTCTCACAAAATTCATAGCAGCCTAAATTTTGGAAGCAGGAGACATTTAAGGGAGATGCATTTAGCTCTATTTTGTTTAGTGGTTCAAACCTGTTGATCCTCCCACCTTTGTGCCCCTACCTCCTCGGAATTTGGCCTTCCCCTTCACTACCACTGCCCTCTCCCTCTAACATTTTCACCACTCTCTGCCTTTGAAACCCTAAGGCTACAAATGGAAATGAGATGAGGGGATGTTGGAATGGAGACAGTTCTATAATTGAATGAGATGAGTGAGAAAGGGTAAAGGTATATGAATATGAGTGAGAGGGAAAAATCAATGACCACCCTCTACTGATTTTTCAAACTCTGTGTTAAAACACCTTGTACTGATGACAAATGGATATTAAGGAAGGTAATGAAATTGTCAATCTTTTTGTAATGTAAGGGACTGATTTAGTGAATGGAGTGAGTGTAGGCACCGTCTTAGGTGAGTGAACAATCTTCAATAATGTACTCCTTTTGGCTATGACCGGTCTTCTTCGTATGCAAATGAAGAATTTTTTTTAAATAGTGATATCAAGCATGAAAATTAGGGTTCCTTCTTTGGATTTCAAATCCTTTCAATTGAAAACCATCAAAATGCTTGAGGAAGGGCTTGATGAGTTGTACTTACCATTTAGCATCGCTTGACAAACCCTTGGTGATGACTTGGAGAAAATTTGAGGGGTTTTGAGTGTTGAAATGGTGTAGGAGGCCCTCCTGGCCAAGCGCACAGCGCCAAGGCCAAGGGCGCAACACTGGAGCTAAGGGCGCAATGTTCATTCCAGGCGTGCAATGCCCAGGTTTCCTTGTTGGGCCTATCAGGCAAAGGAGTAGTACCTTTCTAGGCGCACAACACCACGTTCCAGGAATGCAGTGCCTTAGCAATTTGTATGGGGAAAAGGCGCTAAACGCACAATGCCGGTTTCCATGGGCGCAACGCCAACCTGAGTGCACAATGCCACAATACTTAGCCGAAATTTGGTTTGAAAACCCAAAATTCTTCACTCCTTAGCACTTCTAACTCTTTTTCAAGGGAACAATGAGTCAAATGAAAAACAAAATGACCTTTTATATGCTTGGGATTTAAATTTAATCTTTGCAAACCCATTTGCTAATGTCTTAAGTCTTTTTCACTTTTTCTTCCTTTTTTACTAACTCTCTGGATTTTTTTCTTTGCATATGACTTAGATCATGAAGTCCACACTTATTTTTGCTCATTTTCACTGATGTTCTTTACACCTTTTCTTTGAGTCATAAAGTTGACTCTTCTTGGCTCATTGATGTCCTTTAACACTTTTGTTTTGAAGGTGACATAAAAACATTGAAGTGGCTTTTCCTTTTACTCCTGAAGCTTGACATATTTATTTTACACAGCAGCAGCCTTAAAATCTTGTTTGGACTTCACCTTGGAGTTCAACATCATGTTTTTCTCATTTTTTCATGACAAACTCCTTTTGAAAAGTATCGAATATGATCAAACAGTGACACTTTCCAAACCCTTCTTCATTTACACCATGAAACTTAGCTTTTTCACCTTGGCTAGTAGTTTGTTGGAGACATGAAATTTGTCTCTCCTTTTGATCTTTGAAGCATGATAGATTCACTTTTCAAAACCTTAGGAACTAAAACACAAGGCAGCATTTTCAAAACCTCCTTTTTTCTCACCTTGAAACTCAAATCAACCTTTGCTTGGCAGGTGATTGAAAACCTTGAATTTACCTTTCTAATTGATATCCTCTACACCTTTTCCCTTTGAGGCAATGAGAAATTTACCTTGGCAAACTTTGGGATGATTGCACATAGCAACACTTTCACAATCCTTTCTTTGCTGGCATATGGAGTTTTTAACCTACACTTTTCTCATTTAGGCATGGCAAACTCATTTTTTACAATTCTGAGATCTTATCACAGTGGCATCTTCAGAATATTTCTTTGTTGTCATCATGGAGTTCAAACCATCATTTCACCTTTTATTACCATCTTCCCAAAACCCTTAGTGTCTGGAGTGCTTGAAAACAATTATCAGTGTTGTCTTCTAAGTTCTTAATAGCCCTTTTAAGTTCATTCATTTATGTCTAGTTCACCTCATCTTTTTCCCTATTTCATCCATAATTTCTAGAAAGCTTCTCTTCATGTTTGGTTTCTTGATGTACCTCCTCCATGGTCATTTCTGCATTTTATCCCTGCTTGGCATAATGCTGGCCCAATCAAGCTAAAAAAAAACCCTAATTCTCCTTAAGACCAAGTGCTTCCTGTCTTCCTTGCTGCAAGATTTCTTCCTTTAGGAACATACCATTTACCTTATCAATTTATTCTGTTGATTGACCTCTTAACACTCCTGCAGAAGTGCCAAGTTACATTTACCCTTTGTAGAACTTGAAGTTGACAAGGTAGTCTTCTTTGGAGACTTTAAGATCTTTTCTTGAATAACCATGTCTTAACATTTCAAGACCTCTTAACCATATTATAACAAATAAAAACAGTGTCTGAAACACCAATTATTGACCTTGGACCATATGAAACCCTAATTGACCTAGTGGGAGGATCCTTTGACACGGTCTTTGACTGAAAATTGGCTTGGAGTCTTCAAGTGTAAGAACAGAGTATTTTCAAAATGTTGTATTGAAGATCCAAAATCCAATGTACTTGATTTATATAAAGAGCCTACAGAGATAGTTTTGAGACCATCAATTCTTGAGGAATTTGGGGATCATGGGAATGAGTTAGGCTATAGGTAACCCTAGATGTAAAGTGGAGTTATGGGAAAGGGAAAAACAGAGTAATGAGGTCATAGGTGGGAAAAAGGATGGAGATGAGTGGCACAAGCCCATAAGGAGTCTTTTTAGGAGTGGTAGGGTGACCATGGAATGGAAAAATGGTAGAATAGTGAAAATTTTTCTATAAGGATAATTAAGGCAGTGAGATTTCTAAAACTCACAATATTCAGGGAATTTTGTTTTTAGAAATCTGGAACCAATATTTAGTCATCTACAGATAGTAAAAATTATTGATGACTAAAAGTGGCTCCACTTGGGGAGGGCAGATCCTTTTCAAGAGGTGTCCAAGACCTCAGAGTTCAGATCTCTGAATTTTGAAGACCAGTACCTTACTTGTACTTGGTAGATCCCTCCTCCCTCATTTGTTGATGCTCTCTTGAAGCCATGATCTCAAAAATCTAAAAATACATGATTGCTTTAGTATCAGTTCTACCTACCCATCTATTTTTCCTAACGTTTTTTCTTCTTTGGGGTGCACTTGGACTGACAAACCCTTGACAGTATTTTCTTCTGAAAGCATAAAAACTATCTACTTGTACCCTTATCACCTCCAAGAGTTTAGATTAGGCTAATGAACTCTTTTATTCTCTACCTAGTCTACTCATCTGTCAAGATTAAGCTGTTTGACAAACTTTATTCTCTAACCTATTAACATGAAATTGAAAACATGATCAAACCAAGTTTACGCAATCTGATTTGTCATGGGTTGTGGCATTTTGGACAAGCTACACACAGAATTTATTTTTGTACAATCAAGAACTATAAAACATGAGGGCTGTGATTCAGAATTGGTTATGCATCCCTCTCATTTTCTTTGGTTCAGATTTATGCTTTGGGAACCAACATCTTTTCCTAATCTAATCTACTGACAAGCCAAGCTTAAATGGTTTGACAAGTCTTCTTTCACTAACCTATCAGCAGAAATTTAAAACATTTTCAGTCATGATTAGGCTAGATGACTGAATAAGACCTTTTTCCTCGAAGGTAGTGGCATTTAGGCTTGCACACTTTCAGCAATACTCTTTTTTGGTATGGGTTTGTACCTATTATTTTTCCTGCCCTCTTTTCCTTCTTTTCTCTGTTTTTTTTTTTTTTTTTTTTACCTGATTTTTTATCCATCAATGTTATGTACAATGAATGAAAGCTTCAAACTAGGAATTTTGACAAAAATAGTGCTTGAGCATCCTGCCATTAACAAGACCTCCAAATAACTCTATGCCATCCCGCTCTTGTAAGAAGAATGCATTATTACCTCTAACTGAATGAATGATGTAAGGACCCTTCCACAAATTTTCAAATTTTCCATGCTTGCATTCTCCTTGAATCCCATTTCATAACTTTGTCTCCAATCTGGAAATCATTGGCTTTGGTTCTTCTGTCAAAGATCTTCTTGATGTTCTCTTTCACTACTTGTGTTCTTTTGTAAACTTCTTCCCTTGACTGCTGCAAATGAATCGTTTGGTTCAACCTCTTTTGCATATCATTCTCTTCTTCTTTTACCTCTTGAAGAAGTTTCATAACTGTAACTCCCAAGGATGTTGGGAAAACTGCATCCATGCCATACACTAGCTGATAGGGAGACATATTAATAGATTTCTTAGTTGTTAGACTATTAGCCCATAGTGCATGCACTAGTTTTCTATGCCATAACTTTTTTTTCTCTTCCAATAGCTTCTTGATGATGTTCACCAAACTTTTGTTAGAGGAATCAGCCAACCCATTACCTTGAGGATAATAAGATGTAGAGTGCCCTAGTGTGATATGATATTTGTAGCAAAATTCCACTATTCTCTTGGACTTCAATGCAGCATCATTATCGGTGATGATCTTTTTAGGATAGCCAAATCTGGACAAGATGTTGGTTTCAAGGAATTTGATGATGAATAGGTCAGTGGCATTCCTTGAAGGGATGGCTTCTATCCATTTGGTGAAATAGTCAGTTGTAGTGAGGATCCACTTGTGTTGGGAAAATGAGGCAGGGTGGATTTATCCAATGAAATCTAAACCCCATTATTGAAAAGGAGTTTCAATACTGATAGGATGCAAGGGCAAAGGCAGTAGTTTTTTCTTTCCATCAAATATTTGGCATTTATGGCAAGTTGAAACTAGCTTGTGTATGTCATGGAAAAGAGTGGGCCAATATTAACCAGCTCTAAGGACTTTGTTGGCTGTGGTTTTCCAGTAGAGATGACCTCCACACTCTCCTTCATTAAACTCATGCATGATTCTATCTGCATCATCTTCAAGAAAACATTTAATCAAGATGCCAACAGAATTTTTCCAATACAAAGCTCTATCTAGAATGTAGAAATTTAAAGACTTTTGTTTCAAGAATTTATTCGTTGTTTCGGAAAAATCAGGAGGAGCATTTAGATTAACAAGTACATACAATATGTCAGCATACCATAGTGAGTTCAGGGATTCTTCTTCAATGGGTGGAGTCGCCAATTCCTCTTGTTCATCCAAATAATGTAACATGTTTATGTCTAGTGCTTGACAATTTGCTTCAGCCATGAATTTGGCAAGTCCTTGTCCTTTAATCAGTTTGGTGGGTCTAATTTCCAAATCATATTCTACGATAATAGCAATCCACTTACCCCTTTTATCATCAGGAAACTGATTTAGAATGTCTTTAACAATTGTATGTGGAACAAAAGCAATGACATGGGAGTGAAAAATATAAACTCTGAAGTCTTTCAATGCTTTGATCAAGGAAAAGGCTTATTTCTCCATGATGTTATATTTTAGAGGTGCATCCCTCAATGCCTTGCTGAAGAAAGCTATGGGTTGTTCTTGTCCCATCATGTTCTTTTGAAGAAATACTACAGCAATAGTGTGTTCTAATGCAAAGGAGAAAATGAATAAATCCTTGGTAAAGTCGGGGCTGATTAGAACTGATGTTTGGGTGAGTGCTTACTTTACCATTTCAAAGGATTGTTTTTCTTTCGTGGTCCACTTGACTCCTACTTCTATTTTCAGCATGTTTGTGATGTTTCTTAGGAGTTTAGCAAGGTTTGGTATGAACCTTCTTAGGAAGTTGATTTTTCCAATGAAAGATTGCAGCTCTTTAATGTTTCTAGGGTGGTTGATCTGTAATATACCTTCAATCCTTTTAGGGTCTATCTTTATCCCTTATTTAGATATGATGTCGCCTATGAGTTTTCCTTCTTGAAGACCAAACAAATTTTTCTTAGGATTCAAAGATAGACCATATTTCCTACATTTCTCAAAGACATTTCTCAAGTGAACTAGGTGTTCTTCATCAGTTTTAGAATAGATAGTGATGTCATCAAGGTATATCACTATGAAGTAACCTATGTCTTCATAAAAAGCTATGTCGATGGCCCTTTGGAAAGTGGCTCCCACATTCATTACCCCAAAAGGCATTTTCACATACATGAATGCACCCCAAGGTGTTGTGAAAGTGGTTTTGTGCTGATCACTTGGAAGTAATAGTACCTGATTGTAACCTGAGAAGCCATCAAGCAATGATATTCTTTTAGAGCCTACCACCCTTTGCAGTATATGATCCATCTTAGGTAAAGGGTATTTTTCTTTCAAGGAGGCTTTGTTTTAAGTGTCTAAAGTCTATGCATAGCCTAATCTCCCATGTTCTCTTTCTTACCGACACAAGGTTTGAAACCCATTCTGAGTACCTGAGTGGGACTATGATACCAGCATCATACATCTTCTTTATTTCTTTTTCAACTGGAGGCACTAGGACGGGGTTTATTCTTCTCAATTTTTGCTTGAATGGTTTCTGGTTTTCCTTGAGAGGAACCTTAGGTTGTGTTGAAGATTGCAACAAGAAAAAGTGAAGGAGGCATCCTGAAACATCTTTTATGATCCTAGTTGGAAAGTGATCACCAAAACTAGGTGGGGGCCACACAGGTGATTTTTGTCGCAAAGTCTATTTTTAGACTATGTCTATTTTTAGACATGTCGATCATATTCTATGAGTTGCGGGATGCTATTCTTGGATGATTGGTCAAGTTGGTAAAAATAGATGGACATCTATTTTTAGACATACAGGTCGAAGTCTATTTTTAGACTGCCTGTCTAAAAATAGAACAGTCAAATATTATAAGCCCTTAATAATATTTAGACTATAAACATTATCTTATCCTCTTGGAGCACTTCGGTTTGATGCTTGGATGTGGCACATGCAGCTGACAGAAGGAAATTCGAATTTCCTATGGGTTAGTTGAGCTATTTCATGGTTGACTTCAGTTAGAACTCATGTGGCAGAGTTTGGTGGAGTTGATGAGACAGTTGGTGGAGTTGTGTTCTGTTTAACTTAGTTGAACTAGTTGTATTTAGTCTAACTCACAAATACACTAGTGATGAGTGGTGTGAATTAATTATTAATTAATTCACTAATTATTAACTCATAAATCAACTAAAGAACACATCAGTTAACTGCAATGCATGGACAGTTCAGTGGAGACCAGTGTTAGAGGTGGGTGAAAGGGTGAGTCTACTATCAGTTGTGACTATAGTTGTGCATGGGATTTGCACACACATTGATTGAGATTGCCAATGAGGATTGCGCAGTACAAGCCAGTGGGATTCGAACTTGGATCTCATTCATTCTCATCTTGGATTGCGCAGTAGAGGCAGGCAAACAGTGGAGGAGATTTGAACCTGTGACTTGTTCAGATCTGAGCTAGTTTGTGTGTAACTATTGGAGATAGTATTGAGTACTTGTGAGGATAATTGTACTATGATTGTTACATGATTCTCTATCATTATAATATACAGATATTTGGGGGTTTTCAGCTGTAAGCTTTCCCCATTACATACTGTGTTTATGTGTGCTTGACTATTGTGTTTATGTGCGCATGCGACTGTTTCTATTTCCGCATATTGATGATCAATTGTAGAAGAGGTTATGTATTATGCATGAAGCTTAAATAGTGTGTAATCAGGATAATATCGGTGAATAATTTAGAAAATTGTTCAAATTTCTACATGGTATCGGAGCGAGATTGATCATCGGATCTATTACAGTGATTACAATTATTTCGGTAGACAGAGTCTGTAACGGGCCAGGTAGCCTCTGGATCCATCCTTTCTCTGAAAGGTGATATATCCAGTAAATGCCCCTACAGTAAATCTCTGTGCTAGAAATAATTTGTTCTCACAGATCGGAAGCAGTTGAGTTTTGAGCTGGTGGAATTTGAATTTGCAGCAGAATTTGGAATTCGAATTTGCAGCAGTTTTCTTGATGCCGGAGTTGAAATGTCTTTCAACGGATTGCGACTGGAATATGCCCTTGAGGGAAGTTCAAATTATGTTGCATGGAAGGACAGAATGGAGGCGGTATTAGATGATAATGGGCTGAAGGAGTTCATAGAAGCTGAGATCCAAAAGCCTACTGATGCTACTCAAGTTGAGGCTTGGCAAAAGAAGATCGCAAAATGCCGAAGGATTCTGTTGGAGGGCGTGAAGGATCACATTGTATCCAGCATGCATGGAAAATATTCTCCATATTTGATGTGGAAAGAGGTGACAGATTTATTCCAAAGCAAGAGCGACCAGAGGAAGTTGGCGCTCAAGGATAAACTCTAACATATAAAGATGGAGAAAGGCGACAGTATGCCCAAGTACCTCACGAAGTTCATCCAATGCAGGGATGAGCTGGGAAGTGTGGGGGTGACTGTAGATGATGAGGAATTGGTGAGCTTGGCTCTCCTTGGTCTTCCGAAGATTTGGCATGCCTATCAGGATTCTATCAATGGTCGGGAGAAATTGCCAGGATGGGAGCGACTTTGGGCGGATCTTGTGCAAGAGGAGATAAGGCGGAATACCAGGGACGGATCTTCATCAAAGGCATCTGATGAAGAAAATTGCGCTTTGGCTGCCAAAGCAAGGAAGGGGAAGGGCAAGAAGAATTCTTCTCAATCCGGTGCGGATGGTAAAGAGCATGACATGTCCAAAGTGAAGTGTTTTCACTGTCACGATCATGGACATTACGCCACGAATTGTCCACAGAAGAAGAAGAACAAGAAGGCTACTGGAGCTGCAGCTGGTGAGGCTCTTGCCTCGCAATTTGAGTTGGACTTCTCATTGATCGCATGCATGGTGTCTAGTGCATTGGGATCGGGGTGGTATTTTGATAGTGGCGCTTCCTTTCACATGACGGGAGATGTGAATCTTTTCAGCGACTTGGTGGAGAAAGATCTCCAGTTGCATGTTGAGTTGGGCGACAATGGACGATACAATGCGACCGGCATTGGTACCATAACCTTTCAGAGGGAGTCAGGTAAACTCATTCTTTTACAAGATGTAGTGCATGTTCCAGGTTTAAAGAAGAATTTGATCTTAGTCGCAATGTTAGAGGATAAAGGCTATGAAGTTGTCTTCAGTGAAGGAAAATTTTTTCTTCGGTACAAGGCAACAGGACAAGTCGAGAAGGTTGGGATTCACACAAAGAATCTCTATAGAATTGAAGTAGATGGGATGTCTACGGAGCTTCCTACTGTTGGGAAGTGCAAGAAAGACATGCAATTGATGCTTAAGAGGGAGCAAGTTTTGCATGCAGGTAATAGTGAACCTCGGGATGTGGAGCAGCCACAAGATGAGGATCATGGAGTGGAAGAAACCACTCATGCAGAGAAATTTTGTGCCAGATGGGCAGAGGGAGTGCATGTAGCTATACCACCAGGTGAGAGGTGGGGCGACATGCATGATTAATCCCAAGAGGATATTTCTGGGCAGGATTCATGAGATGGTGTGGATCTCATGAATTGAACTTGGCTACGAGGTGCCCACAGTGCAGCAGTAGCATGATCAGTTGGATTGATGCAGGCAGATCAAAGTGACAGTGTCGGATACTGGAGCGCGGATCAGAGTTGACAGCAAGTGCAGAGTGCATGGGTGCAAGAGTTCAATAGCGCAGTGGTTCCTGATGACATGTGCAGTTGGTACCAGCAGAAGTCGAAGACTTTGATGATAGATGCATCAGACTGATTGAGTTGTTTGGAGCCTATTCAGTTTCAGAGGAGTTGCAGAGCAGATGCATGGAGTTGCATGGCGCTTGTGAAGGTTGCAGGGCGAATGCATGGAGTTTCATGTCGCATGCAAAGACAGTCCTTTCTTGTTGAGAGGGAGTGTTGAAGATTGCAACAAGAAACAGTGAAGGAGGCATCCTGAAACATCTTTTCTGATCCTAGTTGGAAAGTGATCACCAAAACTAGGTGGGGGCCACACAGGTGATTTTTGTCGCAAAGTCTATGTTTAGACTATGTCTATTTTTAGACATGTCGATCATATTCTATGAGTTGTAGGATGCTATTTTTGGATGGTTGTCGTTGGTGTTAGATGGATTTCTATTTTTAGACATATCAAGGGACCTATTTTTAGACTGCCGAGCTAAAAATAGAACAGTCGAATATTATTAACCCTTAATAATATTTAGACTATAAACATTATCTTATCCTCTTGGAGCACTTCAGTTTGATGCTTGGATGTGGCACATGTAGCTGACAGAAGGAAATACGCTTTTCCTAAGGGTTAGTTGAGCTATTGCATGGTTGAGTTCAGTTAGAACTCAAGTGGCAGATTTTGGTGGAGTTGATGAGACAGTTGGTGGAGTTGTGTTCGGTTTAACTTAGTTGAACTAGTTGTATTTAGTCTAACTCACAAATACACTAGTGATGAGTGTTGTGAATTAATTATTAATTAATTCACTAATTATTAACTCATAAATAAACTAAAGAATACATCAGTTAACTGCAATGCATGGACAGTTCAGTGGAGACCAGTGGTAGAGGTGGGTGAAAGGGTGAGTGTGGCTATCAGTTGTGACTATACTTGTGCATGAGATTTGCACACACATTGATTGAGATTGCCAATGAGGATTGCGCAGTACAAGCCAAGGGGATTTGAACTTGGATCTCATTCATTCTCATCTTGGATTGCGCAGTAGAGGCAGGCAGACTTGTGGAGGAGATTTGAACCTGTGACTTGTTCATCTTCCGTGCTAGTTTGTGTGTAGCAGGTGAGATAGTGTTGAGAGCTGTGAGAGCTTTGTGCTATGCATTGGTACATGTTCTCTATCATTATAATGCTCTGAGTTAGTTGGGGTTTTGTAATTTATGGCTTTCTCCCCATTACATGCGATGTTTATGTGAGCTTGACTATTGTGTTTATGTGCGCATGCGACTGTTTCTATTTCCGCATATTGATGATCAATTGTAGAAGAGGTTATGTATTATGCATGAAGCTTAAATAGTGTGTAATCAAGATAGTCTCGGTGAATAATTCAGCTATTATTCAAATTTCTACAGGTTGAATAATGTTTGTGTCATAGGACTTCAAGTCCTCATACCCTCATGCAAAAACATCTTTAAACTTTTTGAACAACTCTACGTATTTATGTTTTATGTGAGGTGGCAAAGTTTTGGACAACTTGATCATTTTGGGTTCTTCTATGCTGCCTATGTTGCATTCTTCTACATCAGTCTCGGTAGATTCCATTTTTGGTTTCCTAGCAACATCATTGAAGTCAAATAGCTCTTCTAAGGGGGCAAGACCTCTTGGTAATGAGTTATATTTTCATTGCAACACCTCAAGGTCTTTTTGATCCGGGTCCCTAGAAAATTATGCCTCATGAAAGTGTTCTACAAGATTTATATCAGCAGTATAAGGCAGCTCCATTTTGTGGGTTTGTTCTTCATCAAAACAATACTCTTGATGGTTTAAGGCTGAATTTGACATTTCAAACTTGGTTTTGGGCTGCAAGAAGTCTTCAATCTGTTTTTCATTTTCAAATACTTGCCAATAATCTATGTTATCAAGGACTGCTGGTCTGCACTTGACCTTTACTATGTATTTTTCATTGGCATGAGGTATTTGGCAAGTGCTGGCATCAAAGGAAAGTTCATTGGCAAGGCTATTTTGAGCTCTATGGATAGAGGTAAGTTCACACTTCTCAAAAGTTTTCAAGAGGTCTAAGGCAACATTCCTATATTATCTTACCCTGGGACTCTTGGCTAAATATTATCCCTTGATTTTTCTAATGATTAGCTCGAAATATCCTTGAACAGAAACCTTCTTGGCTCCTATGTCTTTCAGCAAGTGCAATCCTAGGAGAAGAGCCTCATACTTTGCAATATTTTTTGTGCATTGAAAATCTAGTTTATAATAGTGGCCTTCACTGGTGTTATGTATCCAAACATTTTCTCCTGAACCAGCTTTGGCACAAGAGCCATCAAAGCTCATGTTCCAATGTGTTTCAAGTTCAGATTCACCATTATGTTGTTGTTCAGGGCTACTAGATTTTTGGTTGTCAAGTTCTTCATTTGGTGTTCGGTTTAACTGTTCTGGTAGGCCTAGCTCTTTCTCATTTTCATTTACTTGTTCATTAATGTAATCTTCATTGTACAAGATAAATGAGTCAAGGTCTGAATGGATAGAATAAAGAGGGGTGTTTTTTGGCCTGTCTCGGTTGCTTACCATGTATTTCATGTGAGATTCTCAATACAATCTCCTTTTTTGGTTAAAGACTGGGATGGTAGCATAGGACATGTCCATTTGGAGGTTTCCTTGGAGTTTGGCTCCCCATGATCTAGATAAAAGCATGCCATACTTTGGGGGAATGTTAGCCACTATAATGTCCATGACTAGGCTTTTGGAAGATATTTGTGTCAGATTGACACACAGATCCTTGATTAGACCCAAACATTTGACTCTGCTTGAATCGAAAGAGTACAAGTCTTTGTAAGGTTTGATTATTTCAAGGCCTAATCTCTCCATCACCACCTTGGGCATGAGATTGTGTGAGGCACCGGAGTCTAGCATAACATTGTGCAAGATTTTGTCATGAATGTTTAAGCTGACATAGAATGGAGGGACAACTCCTTCTTGATATTTTCCCTCTACCTCAGGTCCAAAAAACAGCTCTAGCTTGTCATCAGTTAGGTTCAGAGTGTCTGTGTCATTCCCTATGTTCAAAGCTTTCAAAACTTGGGACCTATATACATCTTGGGTTACCATCTCAGTAAGGGGTATACTTATTTTGAACTTGGAAATATCACCCTCAAAACCGAATGGTGTTAGTGTTTTTGGCATATTTACATCAGTTTTATCACAGATAGTCTTTTCAGCTACCTTGTTTTGCTGATTTTTATTTGGTATGTCAGTTAGAGCAGTTTTTCCAAGGCCACTACTTGATGTACTAGGGTAGCCTGGGTCACCATTTGATTGGTTGGTTTTGTCTTTTTTTTTATTAGGAGTCTTAGCCATTATGTTAGTGTTTTCTGCTATCCTTTCCAGTATGTTTTCAGGGGTCTTCTTAACAGCAGTTTCTAGTTTGTTTTTCCTGGAGGCATCTTGGGTTTTCTTACTCCTAAGGTCATACTGCCTATGAACCTCCATAATAGCGTTTTCAAATCCTAATTTGTACTCTTCAGAATCCTCATATGCTCTTTCAGCATGGTTTGAGGAAAATAGACCTTGTTCCTCTTCTATGAGAAAAACATCACCCTCATTGTCGGAACCTATCAGATTTACATGGCTTTCTGCCGGCTCTTCAGTCTCTCTTTCCTCTTCATCTACATATTTTTCTTGGAAAGGAGGCCTAATTTGCTGGTCATTGTCTCTTGGTCTGTTTTGAGGAGTGTCTCTTCTGAATTTTTGGTTTCTATTTCTTTTTTGGGGATTTTCTTGGTTTTCCCTAGGAGGTGCTCTTTCATTCAAGTTGATCCTCTCCATCATTCTTTCCATTACCCTAACTATATTGTCAATTTTAACATTAGAGGTGGAGGCTATGGTTTCATCTTTGTATGTAAGTTGCTTTTTTGACCTCATCCTAGCTCTCTTTTCAATTAGATTGGCCTCTACACTCACTGCTCCATTTGCATGTCTTCTAAGGTCAGGGGATCTCTTTCTCTCAATTGGTAGGCCATGTCTGGATCAAAGCCCTCTGGAAATTTTACTAAGGCTAGGCCTTATGGGGATTTCATGTGAGGTGGGAGTGCATTGTATATGCTATTCAACCTAGTGCAGTAGTCTTGGACACTTTCCCCAACATTTCTCTTAAGTTTGTTATACTCTGAGAGGATTTGGAGAGGCTTTTTCTTAATCTCCCACTTGTTTATGAATGTTTGATAAAGAGAAGGGAGGTCATGTATGTTGTTAGGAGTTAATTTTTTGAACCATTTCTTTGCTTCTCCTCCTAAGCTTTGGGCAAACATTCTCATTTTTATGGTCTCCTCTTCTATCTCTTGGTAGTTAAAGGCATCATTCATCCTATCTACATGTTTTTGGGCAGCAGTAGAGTCAGCTCTAGTAAAGTGAGGGATTTTAGATTGGTAGTATTGAGGCATGGGTAGTAAATGTTGGGTAGTCAAGGGTGTTTCATAGGGCAAGTTAACAAGGCCAAATGGATCTAAGTAGGTTTAGTGAGTGTGAATTTAACATGAAGTTATGAGTGCAGCAAGTTCAAAGGGAAAATAAGGATCCTTCAACATACTAGAAACAAGAAAATCTTTCAAGATGATAGCATAGTAAAACTTGAAGAGCAATAAAGGATTCTTCAACTAGATTTTTGCTAAACAAACCTTAAAACAACAAATAAGTGAATCTAGAGAGAAGCTAAGAATTATCTGAACATTAATTTCAACAAATAGAGATTTTAACATAACATTTCATTTAAAATAAATAGCATTTAAGGATTCTTTAATTAAACTTCAAGGAAGAAAACATAGAGATAATAGGATGCAGACAGAAGTAGGGTGCCAAGAAAGCCTATGCTACTCTAAAATTTCTGTCCTAAGATCAAAGAAAACATGAACATAATGAAAACTAAAGGAAACAAATACATGAGTGGAATACATCACCATCTAACAGAGCTCATGAATCCTAGGAATGTGCTTAATCCATTGATGCTAAGTCCAAATCCATCACAACACACCGAAGCCAATTTCTTCAACAAGCTCAAAGTCTGGATCATATTATGCTCAGCAACCAACCAACATGTAAAATGAGGCCTAAATGCAGTATTTAACTAGAAAGGAGGACCAACACCCTAACTAGGGTTTCCAAAATGTCATTAATACATCATAAATGCCAAATTTGTCCATTGAGACCATGCAAGGCCCAAGGCACAAAATATCTAATGTAATAAATGAAAAATAAATTCAAACATAAATTCTGAGCTAACTAGGAGAGATTTGCCTCAAAAGTCCTTGAAAATATATTTTTCCATAAATTTGTGTCTTTTTTTGACTTTGCAGGCAAGGGCACAGATTCAAGGCCAAACGCGCAGCGCCTGCACCAGAAAAATAGGTCATCTTGCAGCTGTGCTTTGAAGGCCTTCCCGGTGTCCAAATGAGCTCCATGATAGCTCATTGGAAATATTATCAAGTCTACTTTCCAAAAATGCTTTTGGTTTTCCATTTTGTGTCCATTTTCCTACCCAAAAACTCAATCTCCCAAGACTTCTTAGGGCACAGCGTCAGCTCTGAAAATAGGGCAGAAAGGTGGTTTGTTTGGGTGTTTTTAGCACTTTTGTAGTACCATTTATGCTCCAAATGAGCTGAATTGTTTTTTGGATGATATCCTTAGCCTAAGGATTCCAAACATGTAATCCATTCCTCAAAATAGTGCCCCAAAAAAGAGCGCAGTGCGAGTGGCGCTGCGCCTTTGGCCCTTCAAAAAAAGTTAAAAACCAAAATTTACAAAATTGTGCCAAAATTTGAAATTGCCTTGCTAATCATGTTTGAGATGCCTGTGGGGATGCATCAGCAAGGATTTCAAGGTTTTCTTTTCCTTTTTCCTCCTTGAGGGCTTGAATCTTTGCAAGGGCTCTTTTGAGCTTGGCCCTTGCAATCTTGTTCCTGAAGGCATAGTGCCTTGCCATCTTCTTTTGGAGGTCTAGGTCCCTCTTGGTCTTCTCCAACAGACCCTATAAGTGCATGTTTTCCCTCTCAATCCAAGGTTCCCGATCATAGTCAATCTCCAGGCCAAGTAGCTCACTTGGAGTGAGTCACTCTGCTAAGGCTGCCT
Organism: Pinus albicaulis; assembly: GCA_034641835.2. Classification (NCBI taxonomy): domain Eukaryota; kingdom Viridiplantae; phylum Streptophyta; class Pinopsida; order Pinales; family Pinaceae; genus Pinus; species Pinus albicaulis. The sequence continues at coordinate 476,745,102 of CM076580.1, forward strand.
CTTGCTCTCTCTCCTTGGCTAAGGCCTTCTTTAAGCCAATTGTCCTTGGCCTCCTCTTAGGAATTTGTTCTTCCTCTTCATCAATGTCCCCATATCTATCCAAGGCCTCATCTAGCTTAGCGTTGGCTTTTTCAGCCTCTTTCTGAGCTCTGATAGCTCTGACCTCATAGATTGCCTTTTGTTGCTCCAGCTGCATGTTTTCAATCTCATAATAGAGAATCACATTCCTAGCCCTACCTAGATTGGCTTGCAAATATTTAATTTGGGCATCTTTGTTTTTGAGCAACATGCTTGAGATCCTTGCCTCATTTTCATCATCACTATCAACATTAATGAGTTCAAATTTTTGTTTAGTCTCATGCTGGTCTTCTTTTTCTTCATCCACGACCTTATCTTTGCCTTTGTCAAGCTGCTTGGTTGATGTAGAAGGCATGGCCCCTTGCCTCTTGAGGGAAGAAAACACATGCCTATTTCCTCTTTGGTAGGTCAAATAAAAGGGCTCAATGTCCACCATTTTAGTGTCTTCAGTATTTTTGCCATCATTGTTGTCATCTTCACTGTCATCATGTCTCTTACCATCACTACTCTTATGGTTGCCTTCAATGCTCTATGTTTTATCACTAACATCATATTCACTGATATTATTGCCCCTTTCCTTATTGCTTTCTTCATGGCTCTTTTCCTCAGTGATATTAGCCTCATTTTCTTCTTCTTCATTGGTTTCTGCCTGATCACTATTTGCCTCACTGACTTCATGGCTCTTATCAGCACTTTTTCTCTCTGTCTCATTGTCCTTATTTGATCCACTGATTTGTGCCTCATCACTGTTATCATGGCTTTTTGATCCACTTTCACCATGCTCACTACTATGTGCTTCATCATTATTTGCCTCACTACCCTCTTCTTCATTTACATTTGTCTCACTGATGTCTTGGCTTTCTGACCTATTTCCATCATCATTGATGCTTTCTACTTGATCACTGCCAACATCATCACTGCTGATATCTACCTCATCATTTCCTTCTTCTTCATTGCTTGATTCATCATTGTTCTTCCCCTCACTGCCATCTTTGCTACTTTCTTCATTTGTATCCTCACTGTCCTCAGGGCTCTTATCAGCACTGTTTTCCTCATTGTCATCAGGGCTCTTTGTTCCACCGCCATCATCATTTCTGCTACTTTCTGCTTCATTCTCCTTATCTTCACTGATATCTGCCAGCTCATTTCCTTATTTTTCCTCAATGGTTATTTTCCTCTTCATTTCCTTCCTCTTCACTGACATTAGCCTCACTCTCCTCACTGTCTAATTTTTCATTGTCATCTCCCTCTTTGTTAGATGCACTAGTATCATGAGGTGAAGGCGGGGGATTTTGAGACATTGGTGAAGGAGGTTCATTATCCTTAGGTGAAGGAATATGAGTAGATGGTGAGCTAGAAGAGTCATCATGAGGTGATGGACTATGAGTAGATGGTGATGGATCTGTAGTGGGGTGTGATGGTGAAGGAGGAATGGGAGGCTGAGAAGGTGAAGGTACATCTTGCTGATGTTGGCCCTTGTGGATTGGTGAACACCTCATGAGAAATGAAAACCTCCCATGGAATTCCCTTCTATTGCAATTGATGCATAACAACCATCTTGATCAGTGAGTGGTGGAAGAGGCTTTGCATCTGTTGGGGATAGTCTCTCTTTTGTACAATATAGGACATTTTGTCAATGCTTATGTAGAGGTAATAGGGTAGGTGTAGCATCCTAACCCTAGTAAAGTGCATAAGCAGCCTAATGTGATAGGAGTAAAGCCTGGAGAACCTTCCCTCACATGTAAAATACTTCATAATGATCCTCATCATAGGTGCATATCTCTCCAGCAAGTCAGAGAAAGGAAAAATGGATTTATTGTATTCTTTGTAGTTAGGTTTTAAATATGGCTCACAATAGCTCATGTCAAGATTGGCCTTCTTGAACCATTTATCCCCTACACTAGGTATTCCAGTGGCATTGGTAATAGCATCTGAAGACAACTCAAAGTTTACTCCTACAAGGTTAACTTGTTTCTCATGCAATTTAATGATGAAAAGCCTGGTTAGCTTAGGGTGGTTTTGCACCTGTTGTACCTTCTCACAAAATTCATAGCAGCCTACATTTTGGAAGCAGGAGACAGTTAAGGGAGATGCATTTAGATCTATTGTGTTTAGTGGTTCAAACCTGTTGATCCTCCCACCTTTGTGCCCATGCCTCCTTGGCATTTGGCCTTCCCCTTCACTACCACTGCCCTCTTTGTCTGACATTTTGACCACTCTGCCTTTGAAACCCTAAGGCTGCAAATGGAAAGGAGATGAGGGGATGGTGGAATGGAGACAGTTCTGTAAGTGAATGAGATTAGTGAGAAAGGGTAAAGGTATATTAATATGAGTGAGAGGAAAAACTCAATGACCACCCTTTTCTGATTTTTCAAACTCTGTGTTGAAACACCTTGTACTGATGGAAAATGGATATGAAGGAAGGTAATGAAATTGTCAATCTTTTTGTAATGTAAGGGACTGATTCAGTGAATGGAGTGAGTGTAGGCACATCCTTAGGTGAGTGAAAAATCTTCAAAAATTTACTTCTTTTGGCTATGACTGGTCTTCTTAGTATGCAAATGAATAAATGTTTTTAAATAGTGATATCAAGTATGAAAATTAGGGTTCCTTCTTTGGGTTTCAAATCCTTTCAATTACAAACCATCAAAATGCTTGAGGAAGGGCTTGATGAGCTGTACTTACCATTTAACATTTCTTGACAAACCGTTGGTGATGACTTGGAGAAAATTTGAGGGTTTTTGAGTGTTGAAATGGTGTAGGAGGCCCTCTTGGCCAAGCGCGCAACGCCAAGGCCAAGGGTGCGGCGCTGGAGCTAAGGGCACATCGTTCAGTCTAGGAACGGAGCACCAAGGTCTCGTTGTCAGGCTTGTCAGGAAAAGGCACAGCGCCTTGCCAGGTGCGTGGCGCCACGTTCCAGGCGCGTAGCACCTTAGAAAAAGCACTAAATGCCTAGCACCGGTTTCCATGGGCGCAGCGCCAACCAGAGCGCATAGCGCCACAATAATTAGCCAAAATTTGGTTTGAAAACCTGAAATTCTTCACTCCTGAGTGCTTCTAACTCTTTTGCAAGGGAACAATGAGTCAAATGAAAAAAAAAATGACCTTTTATATGCTTGGGATTTAAATTTAATCTTTGCAAACCCATTTCCTAATGTCTTAAGTCTTTTTCACTTTTTCTTCCTTTCTTACTAACTCTCTGGCCTTTTTTCTTTGCAGATGACTTAGATAATGAATTCCACTCTTCTTTTTGCTCATTTTCACTGATGTTCTTTACACCTTTTCTCTGCAGGTTTGCTTGAGTCATAAAGTTGACTCTTCTTGGCTCATTGATGTTCGTTAACACTTTTATTTTGCAGGTGACATAAAAACATTGAAGTGGATTTTCCTTTTACTCCTGAAGCTTGACATATTTATTTTACACAACATCAGCCTTAAAATATTGTTTGGAATTCGCCTTGGATTTCAACATCATGTTTTTCTCATTTTGGCATGACAAACTACTTTTGACAAGTATGGAATTTGATCAAACAGTGACACTTTCCAAATCCTTCTTGATTTACACCATGAAACTTAGCTTTTCACCTTGGCTGGCAGTTTGTTGGAGACATGAAATTTGTCTCTCCTTTTGATCTTTGAAGCATACTAGATTCACTTTTGACAACCTTAGGAACTGAAACACAAGGCAGCATTTTCAAAACCTATTTTGTTCTCACCTTGAAACTCAAATCAAACGTTGCTTGGTAGGTGAATGAAAACCTTGAATTTACCTTTCTAATTGATATCGTCTACAACTTTTCCCTTTGAGGCAATGAGACATTTACCTTGGAAAAATTTGGGATGCTTGCACACAACGGCACTTTCACAATCCTTTCTTTGTTGGCATCATGGGGATTTTAACCTACACTTTGCTCATTTAGGCATGGCAAACCCATTTTTTACAATTCCGAGTTCTGAACATAGTGGCATCTTCAGAATATTTATTTTTTGTCATCATGGAGTTCAAACCATCATTTTACCTTTTCTGGCCATCTTCCCAGAACCCTTGGTGTCTGGAGTGCTTGAAAACAATTATTAGTGTTGTCTTCTAAGTTCTCTATAGCCTTTTTAAGCTCATTCATTTATGTCTAGTTCACCTCACCTTTTTCCATATTTCATCCATAATTTTTGAAAAAATTATCTTCATGTTTGGTTTCTTGGTGTACCTCATCCATGGCCATTTCTACATTCGATCCCTGCTTGGCACAATGCTAGCCCAATAAAGCTAAAAAAAACCCTAATTCTTCTTAAGACCAAGTGCTTCCTGTCTTCCTTGCTGCAAGATGTCTTCCTTTAGGAACATACCATTTACTTATCAATTTATTCTGTGTATTGACCTCTTAACACTCCTGCAAAAGTGCCAAGTTACATTTACCCTTTGCAGAACTTGAATTTGACAAGGTAGTATTCTTTGGAGACTTTCAGATCTTTTCTTGAATAACCATGTCTCAACATTTCAAGACCTCTGAACCATATTCTAACAAAGAAAAATATTTTCTGAAACACCAATGATTGACCTTGGACCATATGAAACCCTAATTGACCTAGTGGGAGAATCCTATGACCTGGTCTTTAACTAAAAATTGGCTTGTAGTCTTCAAGTGTAAAAACAGAGTATTGTCAAAATGTTGTATTGAAGATCCAAAATCCAATGTACTTGATTTATCTAAAGAGCCTACAGAGATAGTTTTGAGACCATCAATGCTTGAGTAATTTGGGGATCATGGGAATGAGTTAGGCTATAGGTAACCCTAGATTTAAAGTGGAGTTATGGGCAAGGGAAAAACATAGCAATGAGGTCATAGGTGGGAAAAAGGATGGAGATGAGTGGCACAAGCCCATAAGGAGTCTTTTTAGGAGTGGTAGGGTGACCATGGAATGGAAAAATGGTAGAATAGTGAAAAATTTTCTATAAGGATAATGAAGGCAGTGAGATTTCTATAACTCATAATATTCAGGGAATTTTTTTTTTAGAAATATAGAACCAATATTTAGTCATCTACAGATAGTAAAAATTACTCATGACTAACACACTCTTCAACATTTTCGTGTCATTTGTGACTTTCCATCATTGCACCCCCAAGGCATTTATCTCAGAGACTCCAAGGCCTTCACCCTCAGTTCCGTTAGGAATACTTACTCCACCGCATAGGGTCCGAGTTAGTCCTCCACCGAGTACCCATACCAACTCTCATTCTGGTTAATCGGGTTCCTCCTATGATTCCGAGCCCGATTCCCCTCACACTCATACCATCACCATGTCAGTTGCCAATGTAAGTGCAGGTCCTCAAGTTGGAAGTGGCCCTGGCCCTAATGTTGGAGCTGCTACCAAAACCATTTTGACTACTCCTTTGCTACGTTTCATGGAAAGTTTAAGCCTTCCCGATTTCATCCAGTTAATCAATAACCCTATACTCCATAATCCAGGTTGGTCTGCTATGCCAACTAAGCTTCCTTCCAACATCCCTAAGTTTTAAGGAAACGTTGGAGAGGGCCCTACTAATCACGTCCACTCATTTCACATGTGGTGTTCGTCCAATTCCATTATCGATGACTCTAGTTTCCTTCAGTTGTTCGAACGTATGCTCACTGTAGAAGTTGTGAAGTGGTATGTTGACCAGATTTATGTGTCTCATTCCACTTTTGTGACTCTTGCTAAAGTGTTTCTGTCCTATTTCCAGTTACCTCTCTGCTATGATACAGGTACCGGGTTGTTGACCACATTCCGTCAAACTTCTGCCACCTGCCTTTCTGCACATGTCCAAGAATGACATAGAAGGAGGAGATTGTGTCGAGCTCCTACATTCGATGACCGTGTATACAGGGGTTGGTATCTCATAATGCTTTTGCATTCCATTGGTAAATATTTTTCATCTCACTTTCCTCAGATATAGGATGAAGCTCTCCAATTCGCATTAAAATATGACTTTTTCTACGCCCAGTCTAGTTATGTTTAAATCATTTTACCAGATCTTCCTAGACCTGGTGGTGCCAATGCACCGGGGGCATCTCACGCCGTAGATGGTATCATTGGATCTCTTTCACATATGTATACTCATCCTCCCATGGGTTATGGTTTTCCCCAAGGGGGGCCATCTCCTCCAGCACTTATCCCCCTCCTGGCAGCATGTATTCAAGTCAAATCATGCCATACGCATTTTCCTAACTACATCAACCAATGCCAGGGCCAGCTATTGATCAACCTGTTTACCCCAATGTTTCCCAACCTCCTTTCTATCCTTATCCACAACCTAGTGCTCCAACCCCTCCGGCATCAGCACCCCAGCCTCCTGTGCCTTCTCAACCTCTGCCGCAACAGCCACCGCCTCCTCAAGGTCAGGTGTATGCGCAGCATAGCATGACTAATACTCCTAGTTCAAATAAAAATAATAAGGGGAAATGAAACCAGAGCCAATGACCATAGGGTAACTAAGGGCGCCAAGGTAATCAACCAAATGCACCCAAAGGGAATCAACCTAACACTATAAACCAGTAACAAGGCGATCAGCCCAAGAAAAACAAGCCTCTTCGTATGAAAAAAGCCTTGTTCTTGTTGTGGTTTCCATGGCCATTATACTCATGATTGTCCCATTTTACCCCAGATGCGCCAATTGTGAGAAGCACAAGCAACGTCTATAAGACAGCAAGCCACCGCTTCACTTCCTCCAAACACTGCGCCAGCTCAACCGGATGTGTTCACTAATCCTTTCCCTCAGCAAGGATATGTTGCTGCCCAACCACCTCAAGGTTAGGCCGCTCCTCAACCTCCACAGTCTGGTACCCCTGATTACCATATTCTCATGATGAATTTTGAAGAGGTCAATATCGCTGATGTCATTCTTCAAACATGGTCGCGCCATTATGACAAACAACCCACTACGTCTACAACCGAGTCTTAAACCAAAGTTTCCATAGAGTCCATTTTGACACCCAATTTTCCCTTACATATGCCTCAGCCTAAGGCAGAGGTCATTCACAAGATCCCCAAAGGACCATTATGCTAAAATCATGCTTCTGCCAAAGCTTCCCACACCTACAGCATAGTAGATGACTTGGCATAGTCGCTTGTTTCCATGTCAACGCTGGAAGTCCTCTAGTTGTGCCCATATCAACAAGAAGCTCTACTATCTTCTTTGGGCACTTTGGATCCTTCAGATGATCATTTGATCGTTTTTGATGTTGACAAATCAGAACATCCCCCTTTACCTTCATCTGTTGCCTTCCAAATACCAATCAAGATTCATAATGCCCATGTTTAGAGATGTATCATTGACCAGGGTGCATCCACCTATATGATGTTCAATGTTGTTTGGAATAAGCTCGGATCACCCGAATTAGCCCCATCCACCATCACTTTGTGTGCTTGGGACAGTCACCCTTCTCAACCCCTTGGTATGTTCCACAATTGTCATTCCACTCTTGTGGGAAAGATTGATTGTATTCACATTGAACTCATTGATGCCCCCTTGGATTAAAATATCCTATTGGGTCATAGCTATACCTATGTGATGTTAGTTTTCACATATGTGGTTCACCGTAAGATGCAATTTACCCACAATGGAAATATCGTCACCATTGATTAGTTGACATATTATGAACCGAAGTCTCAGACCTCCCCTAAGCCTATCATATCTTTAGTAGCCGATAAACAATCATTCACACCTCACACTAGTGTTTCACCAAGAGTCTATAGGTATTCCACCTTACTTGGTTCATTCCCTGCCCCCCCCCCCTCTTATCACTGACCCCAGCTCGTCAAGTGTTTTCATGATACAAGTGTCTCAGGCTAGCCACAAGCAGTCTAGGTCGACTAACCAGCATTCAATGCCTACGCAGCCTATTTTTGTTCACTCGAAACAACCTTCAGGACCTTCTCCTCAAGGACCTTCTTCTTCTGCTGGTGTCTCCCCCAACCTTTTCAACTTGGAACGGTTCCCCCTAGCCTTAACCATTTGGGAGCCATTCTTCCAAACCATTAACCTTCCAGTTAGATATCATTTTTAGCTCCCCCCTCTAGAGTAATTTTGGTGCCTGTTATGGCTACGTTGAATCTTCCAAATTTGACCCGGGGGATCCCAGTCTTGTATATTGATCCCCTAGCAAACACTCTTCCTGGTCGGCTCAAACCTTATACCACTTTGAGCCCTATCCAACCGGTCCCTATGACCCCTCCCTTTGCTTTAGTGCCATAGCCACCTCAATAAGAACCTACTCCCATTGTGAAAGCATCCAGTGAGCAGGGAAAAGCCAAAAATAAGGAACCTAAGTAAAATCCCCCCCAAACAACTCCTGCTCCTCCTAAGCCTCCAAAGCAGACGCCTTTGTGTACTTTGTGTGATGTTGTTGGGCATGCAAACCATAACTGTCCTAAGATTCCTCGTCTCAAAATTGTTTTCAACGAGACATTTCCTGAATCTGATATCCCAAAGGTCCATGTTACCTTACCTGATTCAGCTAAGAAACTCAAATCATTGCACATGAACCACTCGTGTGATTTGTGCGATCTTCATGGAAATTATTCTCATATTTTTCCCAGTCTTGACGACTTTCATGATACTCTTGAGGCAATTCGCAAAATAGAGGCCGCTTGTAGTGGATCATGTACCCCTCTACTTGTGAGTTCTACTTCAGCAGAACTAAAGGACATTTCTATACCCATTGTGATACCTCCCCCCAATGACGGACTCTTTGGTCACTATTCTATAGATTTCTTCATCCATGAGATCCATGGAGGAAGACCCCTCAGGGGCTTCCCATATTGTTCCTGATGAACCTCCTTCATCGAACACCTTGGTCTCAACATCGGTAGATGTTTCATCTACTAGCTCTTCATCTACCCTTTGTAGCGATGCATATGTGAACCATATTTCTCATGACGATGCCCCAGGTAGCTCCACCGCATCATGTGGTCTCCCTTCCTCCAGTCCTAACATATTCCATTCAGATGAAGACATTACGGAAGGCATGACTACCCTTGATTTTCCTTGGGATGATATGTACCATCGTGCATATTTCCTTCCATAAAAGACCCATGACCAATATGTTTTGGATTCTAATGACTTATAACCCCTTACTTAGGTTGATTGTTTATATAACCCCTTACTTCGAGCCCATGCATTGGAACCATATACACCTTGTGGCCATTACATTGACACCCAATGTTTGGGTAAGGGGGCACCCATATTTGAGAGTCCAGGAAAAGTAATTCTCCACAACCCTCCTATATAATCTGGTCGTGTCGACTCTAATACCATTATTCTTTTGCATTTAGAAGAACCTCTAGAGTCGCATATCACTTCATATCACTCTAGGGATGACTCACTTACTCATTCCTTCATCTTACATCAACAACCTAGTCCCTTAGACATTGTTGTTGACCACCCACAGTGTTTTCTAGGTGAGCACCAGTTCATTATACCCAAATACACTCTTTGGGATAGTGACACCATGTACGCAAACCCAGAAATTTAGTCCATTTCCTTCATATATGCATTGCCAAACGAGATTGGTAATCCACCATTTCCTTTCTCTAACTGTATCTCTCCATTCTTCCCACAGAAGATAACCATAACATAAACATATGGCGAGCCACATCATAAAAATGTGTTTAGATTCCATTATTATAAATACGTTTGGCATGTCCATAGCATGCTTAGGGGAACCTGTGCCTCTATATCTTCTCACCACCCTCTTGAATATTTAGTGCCTATTATACTAAATGCTTGAATCCATTATTTTAGCACTTGGAACACCATGGAGCTCCACAAACTTCTCTAGCTAGTGGCATCATTCCCACCTTATCATAGAAGATCACTCCCCTCCACCATATATGCTTGGGGGCATTATCCCATGCTTGGGGGCATGATGGCACCCTTGGCCACCTTCTCACTTGATTAACAAAAGGCTCGGCCTAGACCCCACCGATATAGATATGGTTGATTATCCTCTGATTCCTTAGATATTTTTTCCTACCAGCCTCTATGGTGAGCCATATATCTTAGATGCTTGATACAAGATCTTCAAATATTATACCTTATGTGATACCACACTTACCACTTGGTCCCCATGTTTGAATTGGTGGGCGGGGATGATTTTAGACCTTCTCTAGTAGTTCATTCTCGTTTTCATTTCTTACCTTGATTCTTCACCAGAACCATCCTTCCAAGAAGCATTAAGGCCATCTTTAGACAAGTAATGCCACCTACCTGAAAGTTGCAGATTCCTGATTCCAACGGTCAGTTTGTTTGCTATGATCATCGCAAGATTTAGGGCCTTCTCCTCCTCTCCAAATTCACCACAGCACCACTAGAAAATGAATCAAATTGGAGGGAAATCGCTTTATTAAAATAAAAACCCTAAATTTCCTTTCGACAATTGCAACCAAACCGTAGCTCGGTTTGACGAATCGTCACCACCATTGGAAATCTCTCACCAATCACTATAATGGTTATCCTTTTTTTTTGGTAATTTGACACTTCATGAGGAAGCCATTTTTCCAAGATAGGTCACTTTGCCACCTCTTAAAATTGGATTTCTTCACTTGCACTGCTTGTACTTGAGGCACCACTTTTCCTTTATAATAGAAGTCCTCATTGCATACTTGGGATGAGTACACCAGAGGAAGATTTTTCAGGTAAGAGACCAGATGTGTCATATTTTAAAAATTTTGGTTCATTTGTTTATTTCCATGTAACCAAAGATTTCAAGAAAAATCTAGAGCCAATAGCAGAGTTGGGGTAAATTGATACACCTCACAAATATCGAGTGTACTTTCCAGAAGACAAGATGACAATGGTAAGAAGAGATGTGAAATTTGATGAAGACAAAACCATGTGATTGTCCCTTGAGAGGGAGCTCAAGTTTCATGCAGTTGATGAGCTCTTGGCTCCAAAGGATGAATCTCAGGATGTAGAGCAGCCACAATCAAAGGAAAAGAGAGTGGTAGAAACCACTCATGAAGATCCATCTACCAGAGATGGAAGGAAGCATGCTAGAGAGGTTGACATATTATTGTTAGATGCGAGAGATAATGTGGGAGCACCCACATCATATTGCAGGCAGAGAAGGTCCCCAGAGAAGTACACTAGATACATGGCTCTTATGAGCGAAGTTATTGAGATGGAACCATCCTCTTTTGAGGAAGAAGTGAAACATCTAGTGTGGGTTGATGCCATGGTTGAGGAGTATGGCTCCACCATCAGAAACAATGCATGGGAAGTTGTCCCAAGACCAGTGGGGAAGACAGTTGTAGGATCTAGGTGGGTCTACAGGGTGAATCAGGAAGCATATGGAAGTGTGGAGAAACACAAGGCTACATTTTTGGCTAAAGGGTTCTCTCAGATAGAGGTGATTTACTATGATGAGACAGACTTTTGCACCAGTCCCAAGGTACTCATCTATTATATCCATCCTTGTGCTCTCGACATAGATGGCATGGAAGATACATCATATGGATGTAAAGACAGCATTTCTCAATGGAGTTATTGAGGAAGAAGTGTACATTGACCAGCTGGAAGATTTTGAGACCTTATACAGGGAGTCACATGTGTGCAGACTCAAGAGAGCATTGTATGGGCTGAAGCAAGCACCTCGTGCATGGTACACCAGGATTGAAGGTTATTTCACCAGATTGGGCTTCACCAAGAGTGAAGCGAATGCGAACCTATATCATATTGTATTCGATGGTAAGATTTTGATTATTTTACTTTATGTCGATGATCTGATATTGATAGGTGATGAGTAGCTCATAAATTCTTGCAAAGAGGATCTTGCAAGAGAATTTGAGATCAAGGAGATGGGGATCTTGCACTATTTCATTATATTGGAAATATGGAAAAGATATTGGGAGTTATTTTTATCTCATGGAAAGTATGCCAAGGTGATTCTGATGAAGTTCCACATGTAGGGCAGCAAACCCATGGAGACTCCTTAGTAGGAAACTAGAGGAAGGAGGATGCTACTTCGGGAGAAGTAGTGGATGCTATTGTTTACAAGAAGATAATGGGTTCACTCATATATTTGGTGAACACATGACCCGACATATACTACGCAGTTAACCAGCTGAGCCAAGCTATGGTTAATCTAACCAATCTCTTTTGAAAGGCAAGGAAGCATGTGTTGTGATATCTCAGAGGCACTATAGAGTATGGATTATGGTATAGATGAATAGAGGGAGTGAAGCTTAAAGGCTTCACCGATTTAGATTGGGAAGGGTATATTTGAAAAAAGAGCACATCAGGAAGCATATTCAACAAAGGATCAACAGTAGTTTCTTGGTACAATAGGAAACAAATATCGGTTTCACTCAGTTCAGCAGAGCAAGAGTACATGGTAGTCAGTCAGGCAGCATGTGAGGCCATCTGGATGAGGAAGATACTTGTTGGTTTGTTTGGTAAATAGATGGATCTAACGATGATACATTGTGATAACCAGAGTTGCCTCAAAATCTTAGTTAATCTAGTGTTCCATGACATTTCCAAGCATATTGATATCTGGTATCACCATCTCAAAGATTGTGTTCAGATAAGTATTATACCATTAAAGTACATTCCCACAGAGAAGAAGGATGTAGACATCTTGACAAAGGTGTTGGCAAGAAGAAAATTCAATTTCCACAGAGGCAGGATAGGGGTAGCAGATAATCCCATTATTGTTGAGAGGGAGTGTTGAAATGTCACCAAGAAATTGCACCCCAAGGGGGGCTTCTAATTTAATTTTCCCTTAATTAAATTTGAAGAGAAATTATAATTTCATCTCATGACAGCTTGTATTAGTTAACTAATTTAGAATGACTGAGTTATCTTAGGAAATTCGAGTTGAGGGTCAGAGAGTGGGCATGTAGAGTTCTCCCGTGATTTAATGGGGTCCAGTTACAATTATTGTTGAGTTGTAATTAGTTAACTTGAGCAATTGAGTTAAAATCAGTTTAACTAGTTCTAACTGAGTGATGAGATAATGAGAGGTCAAGTGAATTAAATCTGATTTAATTCACAAGTATTGATCAATCAATTAAATTATAATTCGCTATAAATAGTTGCTTCATGTCAGTTCTAAGGAATGCCCAGTTGAGACTGAGGTTAAAGGGATGATAACTATCAATTGTATAATTAGAAAATTGTATAGGTCAATTATAGAGTCATGTGGATGCCAAGAAATAATTGTGCAATTTTTTAGAAGTAATTTCCTATTTAATAAGGCGAGAGTTCCTCCAGGTATGCATGAGAAAGGTAGGTTTAGTAGAGGCTAATAATTGGCTAAGTAATTGGTTGATTTTTCCTAGATCAGAGTGAGACAGTTGACATAGTGCAAGAATTTCTCTGAGAGAGAAAGCATTGTATTGTTTCATGATCTTGACTTTATAGAATATATAGATAACATGGTTTTAGGTAGTGTTCTTTCCCTAGATACATCTTGTGTTGTGTGATTAATTATCTCTTTCTCTTACTTGTTATGTGATTGTGCGATCGTGTTTTGTTTCCGCAAATTGTAGAAGGATTCAGTATCTTTTTTTAGTACATTATAAGATCTAATTGGATACCATTGTTATATTTTCTACATGGGTGTATGTACTCCTCCTCCAAAATATTTTATAATTGCATTTTTATTTCTTTAAGCTCTGGCATGCTCATCCTATACGGTGTCTTAGACACTAGGGAAATTCCAAGTACTAAATCTATGGAAAGGTCAATTTCCCTCTTAGATGGTAATCTTAGGATTCCAAAAAACACATCCTCTTCCATGTGAGCTACATAAATTTGACATAATTTTTTTAAAATATTATTCAATTGCATGGTTAATATTTCTCTCATAGAAACTATCCTTAGAATAACTTGTGCTTGTATTTTCTACCATTATTTTATCAAGGAAAATGAATTCATTGTTACAATAATCTACAATAACATGGTGCTTTCCCAACAAATCCAAACCAATTAGGTAGTTAAATGATCCCAATAGTATGGTATTCAAATCTTCTCTTGTGCATAAGATTTAAATATGATACTTTTAGACTCTCATGATACATGAGGCCTATTAGTTGAATGTTTTGGTGAGTGGTGCTAATGCTCTTATAATTCCTTGAACTTATGGAATCCTCCCTCTTGACCTGAAATATGTGTTCATATGCATGTCTTGAATCTATTCCCTTATTTATTTGCTTATCCAAATGATTTAGTATTTGCAAAATTTGAGTGTTGAGTTTTTTTTTCTCCTCTAATCATCTTTCATTATAAACCTTATAGTTGAGCACTTCCATCTCAAGAATCCCATGGTCTCCACTAGCTCTTTATTCTTTGATTTACCCTCCCCATTTCTATTTGATTTTATTTCAACATTACCAAGTTGAATTTCATTCCCCTAACTTCATCTTCATGGTTGTAATATCTTTGAGAATTTTCCATAAATTTGTTCCTTGTCTTTCTCTAGTATTCCTATACCTACATTCTACAATGTGCATTCAACAATTCTCGTTATTCTTTAAGAAAATAAAACTCAAACAACATTTTTTGTTTTATGAACCATGGAGATTTATGCTCTTTTAGGCCACCAGTGACCTTCTTTGAATTTTATGATAAATTGTATTTCTCAATTTCAATTTCTAGTTTGTTTATTGAATTTTTCTCTTCTCAATCATTCGATTGACTGCTCATTTTCCCAAATCTAAGATCTTAGCTAAAATTTATGGCCTGTTGAAGTTTTTCCTATTTCCTATTTTTTCCCTTTAATCCCACCAAAACTTTTGTACTAATACTAGAGATATAGATGCTTAAATCCATTTTCTGTGGTTGTACTCAACCATTCAAGTTATTTATGTTGACTAGTTCCATGGTCCATTCTAAGATCTGAGTTGAAAGTTATGGCTCATGGAAGTTATATTATACCTTATTCCCCCTACTTTTTCTAGGTGTAACTTTCACATGCTAACTATATTTAATGCTTAGAATATCTCATTAGTAAAATATTACTTAGCTATATCATTTAACATCCTATTCCCATGTGCATTGGAGGTACGCCTAGCCTCCTAAAAATTCCCCAAAAAAGTTGTTTATGGATTCAACATAATTTAGGAAGTTTTGGACCTTGGAAATCCCAATAAAATCACATAAATTATCCTAAAGTGGCAAATGTCCTCCAACTCCATGCATTAAAAATATGTAAGTATATGACAACCACAAAGAGAAAATATTGAATGATGGTTCAATTTCTATTCGATAATGGGTTTAAGTATGAATGGATTTCCCCTAACACTTGGAACCCATGCAACAACTTCTCCCCCCCCAACCCACCCACCCAACTCTTTTTCTTTTTTTCATCCCCACTTGGACATTGCATTTGACATGGGACCTTTCTAACCCTTGATGGAATGAGAGAGTCCCACCTCCTCTCATGTCAGTCCACTTGGCACCCACTCACAGGTTGCGGTGATGGGAAGGTCGCATTCTACACCTTTAACATCGTTGCACCACTTGCGTGAGTTTACTGTCTAAAAAAATGGGATCAATCTAATTCAATGGAGATTAAATTCAGAATTAAATGTGATCAAATATTAATTACACCACTTAAGTCCAAAGGGTCCAATAGCTAAGATAGACTTTGATGTAATGATAAAGATTAAATTTAAACTTAAATATGATCGAAGGATAATAACACCACTTAAGTTTGAAGGATCTAATGGATGAGATAGACCATAATTCAAAAATAGAGATTGAATTTGTACTTAAATATATTCGTAGGTTAACAACACATCTTAAGTCCAAAGAATCAAATAGGTGAGATAGACATTGATCTAATGATGGTGATTAAATTTTGACTTAAATATTTTTGGAGGTTAACCATAATAATTAACTCTGAAAAGTAAAATGGTCGATATTCATTGGATTAAATGGCTCAAATTGAATTCACACAAGTTTCTCACTTGATAGTACACTACCTTGAAATTGAAGAACATATTAGTGGAGATTCATTCGATCCAATTACTTCCATTAAATTTGGACTTAGAGGTGCTCGAGCAATGACAAAGTATTTATATCATGAATTCACCTTCAGATGGCACATGTCCACTTCTATGTGTTGACTCGGCAACCACTTGGTGTCTTTGCATCATCATTGTTGTCACAACGTATGGGTTTTTCCTTGAATTTTCAAAATTTTGGTCACCAATGCCTATTATTTAGAGATTCCTTTCTATCACAGAAGTAGCA
This sequence comes from Pinus albicaulis, assembly GCA_034641835.2. Taxonomy (NCBI): domain Eukaryota; kingdom Viridiplantae; phylum Streptophyta; class Pinopsida; order Pinales; family Pinaceae; genus Pinus; species Pinus albicaulis. The sequence goes on from CM076580.1 coordinate 476,761,415, forward strand.
GTATAAAATTTTACAATACATCTCTAATTAATTGCACATGGTCATATAATTATCAGTTTGATGTCTGTACGCATCAAAATAACATTTCTAATCCATTCAAGCTCCAAATTTTACTCAAAATTTGGGGGTTTTCTAAATTTCCCAAATTTCCTCCCATGGCCATTTCTAAAAATTCATAATTTGGTGTAATAATACCAATTTATGCCTTTATGAGTCACTTTCTATTTAATTCAATGACTTTTAAACTACCGTGGATATTCCAGTAGATAGTTTGTCATAATAAATCTGATAAAACTATGCTTAAAAATACAAAAAACTATGCAATGAGGGTTTATTTATATTTATATTTATTTATCTATAAATTACTATATGTTTCATACGAATGTAAATTATAAGTATGCAGAAAATAAAGAACAAAAAAATAAAAATAAAAATCACAAATCATAATAAGCACAAGACATATCCTAGAAAACTGTTTTGGGAGAAACCCCAGCTAGAAGGTGAGGTCCCTATGCTCTCTTTACTTGAATAGAAAATGGATGCAAGTACAAAGAAGTAAGGCTTTTGGAATGTGGTCTACTACATTGCACTAATAATATGTGTGTGTTCTCTCCCTATCCCTCTCGGATACTCTTCTCATCTATGGAAGACAATTCCCTCCAAAAAAATGGAACCCCTCTTCTTTTTATTGGCCCTGTTATAACACAAAATGATAGCCTACTAGTGGTTAGATTTGACTCCTTAATCTATTAACAAGAGTTACAATATGGAATTTTATAGAGTATTATTCATCATTATCACATGGCTAGACCCTTTACCATGAGTAATGGGGGTTTATGTGGCATCCTTTCAAATTATGGTGGACAAAATAGGAAGGTCAACATTGAAATGGCATAATTTTTTCATATAGACTTTTATTGAGGTGATCCTTGCACTATTGGAAGGGTCTTTATGTGTAGAATATAAAACATAGGTGTAGAGCTAAAGAAATAATTTTTTACCCTCTAAAAATTTAATTTGATGCCTCAAAAAGGTCCGAAAAGGTTTTAGACTCGAAATTTCTAAACGGGGTCCTACTATTAAAAATGGTCTTTTGAGTTGATTATTATGCATTTTCCACTCTAAAATAATTAATATGGATGAAAAAAAAATATAATGATACAATCTATATCACACCTCCTCATTTTTGGAGGCTTTTGGTCCCCAAAAGCTTCTACTGAATGAGGTGAGGAAAATTTTCCTCCAACTTCTTTTAGGTGTACCACGTAGCTTTTCCTGGAATTTGTCCTTTCAACCCAATATATTAAATATCATGTTGCCCCTATCTTATAGGTATATACTTCATCTACAAAATTGTATCCACTATCAACTCCTCATGAGCATTTGGTGATAAATCCTCTACATAAGGTAGGAATTTGTTCCTCTTTCTTATCTAACATGGAAGGCTCATACAATTTCAAATTCTCTGCATTCACAAATAAGTAAATGCACATGTATGGGGGTAGAATGAATCTATAGGTGCTATATTCCAGCTTTTCTTGTATCTCCAAGGGACCATATCGTAGAGTATTTATTTTCTTATTAGGACCCTATAACATATCCTTATTCAATTATAACCATACTTTGCCTTCGACCTTGAACAACTTCTATGTTCTATCCTAATCATGCCTAGCCTTGTATTTTTCCTATGAGTTATGTTGCGTCCCATGTACCTATATATGGATTTTCCTAATCTTCTCCACAAATTTTTCCACCCTCAAGGAATCCCTTGTAAGATCCTCCCTCTCTCCTCCTTGTTTCCCATATGCAATATCCAAAGGCAAAGGTGGAAAATATCCAAAAAAGGTTTCAAATGGGGACCTAACGGTAGAAATGTGGACGGTTATGTGCATTCGTCATAGGTATTTGAATGCTTATCATTGTAACCCCTCAAAATCTACATCAAATTCATGTTGAATACCTTTATTTTCCCCTCGGTTTATGGATGGACTATTGTAGACCACTTTAACTTCAATGTACTAAGAACTTTTGTGTCCCTATCTGAAATTATGCTCCTAGGTATTCCAACATGCACCTAAACCTTCCAAAGAAAAAATACGTTACTTTTTTCCCGGTGATGGTCTTTTTACAGGGCATCATAACACACATCTTTCTAAGCATGTCAAATACCACGAATAGGTAGTCATGTCCCTTTGTGGTTGTTGGTAAACCTCCCACAAGGTCCATGGAAATTATTTCCCAAGGACGAGTGGGTATAGGTAACAAATGATATTGACCTTGTTTCATGTTACTAGGCTTGATAGTATATCAAATCATGCATCCTCTTATGAACCTAGCTACATGTTCTTGCATATTAGCCCAATATACATGCCTCTACAAGTTGGCCATTGTATTCCCTACACCAAAGTGACCTGCAACTTTGGAGGTGTGAGCCTCTCTAATTAGCTAAAATCACTTACTTTTGGGAACACATAACTTATCCAACCTCATAGCGTAACCCATCCTAGAGATGCCAGTCAATTGTCTTGTCACCACCATGCACATAACTCTAGCTCTGCAACTGTTGAAACACCTCTTTGAATTCCTCGTTCTCTAAATATTCCTCTTTGTATGCATCATGGGTGAATGGATCCATGTCCATAAGAGTTCCCAAAGCTATGATATTTTATATGGGTGGCCTTGAAATCATTTCAAACAACTTATTTTTGTTTCCCTTCTCATTACTTGATCACTAAATGAAATTGATATAGAAACCCCATCCACTTGTAATGCCTGGTCTATTGTAGCTTACTCTAGGTCTACAATTACTATCATGGTTGGTGATATATGTATATTATTTTCTCCTTTCCCATCAATTAGTGTTTCAAATTCTTCATAGCTTTCACCAGAACATAGATATCCTTGTCATAGGTAGGATAGTTAAGAACTTCCCCATGAAATACTTCAGAATGTTAACATATAGGCCTTCCTACTGAAATTTTGGTAATGCCAGAGTTAGTGCTTGACTAATCTTATTCTTTAGCTCCTTAAAGGAAAACTGTTGACCCTTTCCCCACTTGAAACTTTTTCCACTTGTTTTTATGGCATGGAGTGGTGTTACTACCACTAATTAAAATGAAGCTCTAAATTTCCTCGAGTATTGTGTTGCCCTAACGAAAATCCTAACCTCAGAAACATTAGTATGCATCGACCATTTCATGATCGCCTCAGTCTTGGAATGATCTATTTTCAACTCTGCTCCACCTACCATGTACCCCAAGTACACCAAATACTATGTGCAAACTCACACTTCTTAATATTTTCTAGTAGTTGGTGCTTCTTTAATGTCTCCGAAACTTGCATCAAATTGAGATGTTTTCCTCCTAGGTAGCACTAAATACTAGTATATCATCCAAATAGAAAATATAAAATGAATATATAAAATGGCACAATATATCATTCATTAACCTCACAAACATATTTAGTGCATTGCATAGGTTGAAGGGCATGACTAACCACTCATACGAACCTTTCCCAGTTTTGAAGGCAGTATTCCAAGTATCTTCTTCTCTAACTCACACTTGGTGATATCCAAACTTTAAGTCCACCTTGGTGAAGTATTTTTCTTATTGCAATTGATCCAATAGATCCTTTGTTTTAGGTATGTGGTACCTATTCATGATCATATGTTTCTTCAACATCCTGTAATCTATACACATTTTCCCAGCCACATCCTTGTTTGGCACAATGATGATGGGTGACCCACATGATGATGTACTCATTTTAAAGACACCATGTTCTAGTAGTTGTTGCAACTATTTATTTTCCTAACTTTATTCTATGATATACTGCTTATACAACCCCATGTTTGGAAATGGGGAGTTTGGAAATAGCTCAATATCATGCTCTACTTCCCTCTTGGGTGGTATCCATTTAGGCTCATGGAACACATCAGTGTATGCATGTAACAACTCTTTTAGTTGTTGTTTTTGTTTCTTAATACACCCCTCTAGGGATGCCTTTGCTCTTAATAACTCTTTTATAGATTTATTTTCTCTTAAAAACAACAAAGCATACTTCTTGCTAGAACTTATCAATTTCTCGGGTTGGTTGGGACATAGCAACAGAATTTTCAACTTGCCTTTATGTGCATTGATGGTGAACATTTTTCCATCCTTTATGAGATGGTACTATTTTCCGCTCTGCATGAATGTTTCATCCCATATGTACATATAGTGACTTTCGGACACCACTCCACACACTTCAAGAGGAACTACAACTAGTTATACTTCATCAATAAAATCATTTTAATCGATATCATTTTTGTGAATTTCTTCCAGAGTGTTGTCGATTTATTATTTCAGTTAAATGGTCTCAATAGAATGTGTTTTGGTACTCACAAATGTGAGCTAATTGAATTTCTTCGTTAGCTTGACATTAATTAAAAGCCAGACATATTTAAATTATCATTACTTAATTATCTTGCTCTTAGTTGGGTTAGATTTATATCTACCTAATTGAGATAGGATTTAGATTAGTTTCTTTTACTTGCATTATAGAATAAGTTTACATTTAGATTAATTTCTACATTCTTTAAAGTCCTCTTTTTAAAGAGGCAAAATCTTAGTTGTGGTTTGGCTGAACCCAAATCAGCTTAAGGGTCATTCTCTTGCCCGATCAGCAAGAAGAAGTGATCTGATATCCCTGTCTATTGGTATTTAACGATACATCGTAAACCAATAGCGATAGGGAAAAGGTAATTGGACCTAGTTAAACCAGTCGGAGCCACTACTACAAACAGATAAGGAGTTGTTTTAAGCTCCAGACCGGGTGGTTATCCCCAATGTTGTTGCAGCAATTTTTGAGGCTTCAACAGCTTCCAACCACGAAACCCTCTCCTCTATAGGATTAGGAGGGTTATTCACATATTTTTTGGCCATGATTGAATTTTTTTGACTTTTGGATTAGCCGATATAGATCCCATACAAATATCCACAATATACCCAAACAAACCTACTCTGTTACCAATATGATCAATAAATTTCCATGGATATTCCACTAGAAAGTTCATCACAACATATCAAATAAAAATATACTATAAAGTATGAAAATATATGTTATGAGGGTTTATTTCTCTTTATATTTATGGATCTGTAAATTATTGTTTATTACATATGCATGAAAATTATAAGTATGCAAAAAATAGAGAATTAAAAGTCACAAACTGCAATTTATACAAGATATATCCTGGGAAACCCTTACGGGAGAAAACCCAGCTGGAAGGTGAGGCCACTATGCTCCCTTTATCTTAATAGAAAATGGTTGCAAGTATAAAGAAGTAATTTTTATGGCTTGTGGGATACTATAGTGCACATATCCTCTCTATGTACTCTCTTCCTATCCCACTTGGCTACTCTTCTTCTCTATGGAACAAAAGTCCCTCCAAAAGAGTGGAACCTCTCTTCCTCCTAGTGGCCAAGTTATAACACAACATGATAGCCTACTAGTGGTTAGACTTTACTCCTTCAATTCTTAACTAGATTTATAATATGGACTCTTCTAGAGTATTATTCATCATGATCATGTGGTTATCCTATTTTCCATGATTAATGTGGGGCAATGTGGCATCCTCTCGAATTATGGTGGAAAAAACAGGATGGCCAACTTCTGAACATTATAAATTTTTCATATATACCCCAATTGAGACAATATTTTATTACTGGAAAGGTATATGTGTGTATAATACGAAAAAAATGAGCAGCTCTAAAGTGGAAAAGTTTTAACCCCCAAAAAATACTAGTTTATGCCTCAAAATGCTCTCATAAGGTTTCATACCTCAATTTGTGAAACTAGGTCCCATCGGTAAAAATGGTTCTGTGAGCTCATCCCTCCACTGTCTCACTCTAAAATCATTGATATGGATGAAAAAAAATACGATCATTCAATCTATACCATTTTACCACAATTGTGAAAATCCAACCCATGGTTTTTTATTTCAACCATTTTTTTAAATTATGCCCTTGACACATTTCATTGAGCATTTGATATGCTACTTGCATATTTTCCTATGTTTTCTAAATTATGAACCATACAACTTGAGTGTTGTAGCCTTTTTATGATACCACATTGTAATTCTCCCAACCACTCATTGGGGTGCACATTACTACCTTTGTAATTCTAAATTCTAAAAAAATCCTTAAAACTAGCTCAAAAAATCTCTGATACCATGATAAATTACACCCACTAGGGTTCTAACCTCAACCAACTTACTAATAAATACTATAGCCTAGTTACCATACTAGGCCTACTTCCACCTTTAGGGTGCCCTTGGTACCTTAATTCTTATATTTTCATGTATTCTTTATGCAGCTATATGATATGAAAAATATATTATAACCATAATGGAGTATCAAGCAAGTAGAATTACATATAAACAACATATATACATAAGAAATAGCATAGAAAAAACATATAAAACATAAGAATAAACACTTATATTTTAAACAAAACACCAAGTGGTTGTAGACCTTACGTGTCCCACCCAACCATAGACATCACTTCTCACCTTTTCACCCATATAACCTTAAGCTATGCCACTACCCTTCTAGGGCTCTAACATAGATCGACCAAGGAGTCTCAGAGCTTTGTGGCTCCATTATTTCCAAATCCCTTTAGGAATCTCTAGGTACCCACTAGGCCCCATAGTAAGGGAAATTATCCCCACACATAGATCCACATAGTATACAAAGGGTAAAATGGTTACACGAGGTCAACACCCCTCTCCAAGCAAGTACCATGCTCATAGTGGTAGAGATAAATGAAATTAATGGAAGGAATTATGAGAATTATACTAAAATCCTATTTTTTATGTACATGGGTCAACTTATGATCTAGATTGGATCATTATATTTTTTTTCATCTATCTCAATTCTTTTAGAGTGGAAAAAGTGGAGGAAACAATTCATAGGAACGTTTTTACCAGTGGGACCCAATTTGCCAAATTTGGGTATTAAACCTTCTAAAAGAATTTTGAGGAATCAAATGAATTTTTTTGGAATTAAAACTTTGTATCTTTGGAATAACACTTTTTTTTTTCTATTTTACACACTAAGACCTTTCCAATGGATCAAGAATCACGTCAATCAAAGGATGTATGCGGAAGTTATGCCACTCATAAGTTGATCTTCCTGTTTTCACCACCATAATTTGAGAGGATGTCATCTCAACCCCCATTATTCATGGAAAATGGACTATTCATATAATGTACCTCATTTACAATATATATATATATATATATATATATATATATATATATATATCCACCATTTTATTATTACAATGATTATTATCAAACTAATGAAAATTTTTCTCTTAACATATCCAAGAGTGTATTTTAAGACTTAACTTTAATTATCCCACCTTGTATAGCTTTGGTTCCTAATTTGAAATTTATCTCCTAGTTTAAATAGGAGTAGTCTTTACTGCGACTTTTTGGAGTTTCTGGTGCCAGAATCCGGTAAAAAAAATTGAGGTAAAATCTTGATTTCTGTTATTTAAACTAGTTTTTTTACTTTAAATATAGATTCAACACCCTTAAAAACCCCTAGGACACTTGGATTGTGCAAGTTACCCATCAAATTTCTATTTTCAATCAATTCTTGCCGGATTTTAAAGAAATTAGACCGGAAAAATCCACTGGAAAAGCCTTCAAAAAATTGCACTAAAGACAACTCTGTTTAAATATATGTATAAAAAATCATAAAATATACATCTATCCTTAATTCCTCCCAACTCAAATATATAGTTTATAAATTCCCTAACCAAAAGGTTTAAACCTTTACATCCATCATACTTTTTTTTTTACCACTACAATATTACATTTTTAATATGTTTATTTGGGCCTCTTAGTTACTTATGTAACTAATGGAATCCAAGGTTAAACCATACTAACATAAATAATGTTTCACCGTTGTATATATTATAATTAAACTCACATTCTACCTTTGAAATACTTCCACATAGATGACCTTAATCAAATAACTACACACACACACACACACACACACACACACATATATATATATATGACCTTATATGTTAAACCATATAGCAACACATAGATTATTAGGTTACTGGACTATGTTGTTCATTTATGCAATGTCTTGGACCTTATAAATCTTCTAAGTTATGTTTTCTGGCAATAATTTCGTATATTTAATTCATCTACCTTTCGAGAAACTTTTTAAACTTGGCATCATCTCTAAATTCCACATGTTTTAGTGATAAAGATACCTAGATATATGTGCAAATGCTAACATCAACAATGGAGATTTAATATTACCCGATAAACAGTTCACATTTAATTAGGGCTTTTGTAGAATAATGTCTTTCGGATTAATCACATAATAAGAATTTAGTCTTTTGTGTTTACCCATGACTACCTTATCACCAACCATTTTCAATGGTTATTCATTCATTTTGTTTGGTCGTCACTAGGTTTTGTGGCTCTACAACTTAGTTTCATACAACTGATTTTCATTGGTTTTGGCACTCAATAGTGCATACACACAACTATTAATCTATTGCATTATGGTATTTTCGAACCCTTGGTTCATGTGTTGGGACAACATACCTTGTTCGACTATCTTAAACTTGATCTTTGGTAAATTTTTACTCCATGTTACAATTCTCAAAAAATTTAACAAATTGTTTTTTCTCTTCAATGTTCTTACGAATTACATCAAAACATTTCTTTATATTCCTTTGTGACTGAACTTGTTTATGGAATTTGAGGTTTTTGCTGAGAAATCCTTCAGAAATACCATGGAGATAATAATGGAGGATTGTTTTTATAGTACACCAACAAAGTAATTTATTCTGACGAATTAAACCGTCGCCCATAGGTAGTTACTCAAAAACCTTCTTCATCATCGCTTCTCATTTACAAGTTTGAAGGGTTACAGACCCATCTATAACTTCAAGGGTTTTTCTTTAATTTGTTTGAATGACTTGTTACATATGTATATAGATGTGTTTATGAGTATTTTATTCTTGAATTCTTTTGCACAATGATAATTATTTTTTTCCACGTGGGGTACCTTTCGGTCGTAAAAATACGTCTCTGTGAGAAATATTAATGGAAAACTTTGAAAAAATTTCGAGTTAGATTCTATTTAATTATTACTTCCCAAAATTAGTGTTTATGACTACAGATAAGTCTTGGCTCTGTTTATTGTAACATAGCGTAAATTATGTTGATATTTGTGTACATACTCGGTTCACACTTTGTAAAATAAACTCTACTCCTCAAGAAATCATTGATAGGGTGATAGGGTTTTAAAGGGTTTATAGTACAAAACACTTATGACCATTATTTATTAGGGTTACACCTATGGCATATTCTCAGGTTTCAGTCTTGCTCCTTTATAATGTATAAATTGTGTTTTCAAGTTTGTAAAATAAACTTTGTTTTGATCTAATGATTCAACCATACTATTTGTATATTGTGTTAGAATACATATATTTTCATGTAACATTTCTTCATTTGATTATGTTTGGGGTTTTTCTCTTTTTTTATGGTTTACATTCATACTTATATCATCCATGTGTGTTGTTACGACTCAGTCAAACTATTATTATGTTCGTTTGGAAATAAAATAGATTATTTTATATTCCATTCCTCTAAAGTATTTATTTTCTCTTTTTCTATTTATATTAATAGAGAACACATCCTCTCTCTTTGTACTTTGTTATTCATCTTTATATTTATATTAATTTTTAAAACCTTATATGAACCAATACTTCATTGATGGTTTCTCTCACATATAAATACTTAATTATAATTTCATTATTTACTTTCTATTGAATTCTCACTAAATATCTGATACTGATACTAATAATTTATTTTATTTTTGTGTAGTAGATTGGGAGTCTTTACTGAACTTTGTTTCTAAAAATAATTATTTAAAATTTCGCCTTTATATTTTTCTTTGTATTTTAAGTAGTTATGTATATTATATACTAATTTTATTTATTTCTTTCTAGTAATCCTTCGACATTCCAAAAAGGAATACCTTTTTTTCCATCAATGTTTCCAATACAAGGGCTTTACTGATTGTTTGGCTACGTTTGTCCCAAGTCGGAGGTTCCAAACCCTTGATCTCTCGTTCTACCTAGGCATGAGTGCAAACTTTGAAGACAAATCTCTAGTGCTTCTTGTTTATTTTCTTTTATATCTTTATGATATTGACCATGGAAAATTTTAGGCGCTAATATTCACAGGTGGGCTAATTTTCCATGGTTTTTTCAAAAAAAAAGTTTCGCCAATTTCCATTTTTTCTAAAAATGATTCGCCCAAATTTTACAATATAAATTACTTTTACCTTAAAAATCGCCAACATTATATAAAGGCTATATATAAAATCATTATAAATTTGAATAATTTTACAAATATATCAATAAATATTTTATAGTTTTCATATTAGGCATTAGTGACATTCGCCAATGTTTTAAACTTCGATATAATTTTCCATCCTTAAAATTTTCCCTGATATTGATTTTATTCCTGAACGGAAGTGATTTATCATGACTACAAGCCATTCTTGCAATTATAACTTATTCATCCTACTTGGATTGGATATTCAACTTAGATGATTAATGTTATCAATTCATGTTTTTGTAGTTGCTAGTTTTCTTTTATGTAAATGATAGTATTTACAAACTTAGAGATTAAGTATTGTCAAACTCTGTACAGGTTATTAAGGTTGTTTATGTTTTGGTTGACATACATTGCACTTAGATGGCCAACAGACATGGTTTTCTATGGGCAGGTTGAGGTCTAATTTTTTGTATCATTGTTGTCCGGTTTTAAATTAATAGAAAATGGGAAGGATCTACCTAAGCTTACAAAAAAAAACTTATGCATATTTCATTTTAGCTAATTTTAACATTCTATTTAAGGTCATAAGTGCCTCTTACTTAATTTTCCTCTTCAATATACAATATTATGAAAATATGAGTAACATAACATATATAAATTAATGCTAACATAACATTTGTCTTTGTTGTAATTTTGAAAAGAATATTTATAAATTAATGCTAACCATGGTCTTCATTTTCTTTTTAAATCTTAGCATCTTTTACATATATGAAACTATTTTTAATTTTATTCCAGCTATATTTGAAGAACGAGTACATATATACATAGTTGCTCTACATGCATATTATTGTTTAGAACTTAAGTAATTTTCTTTCTAGAAATAATATTATTCTCTAGTTGAAACTTTTCCCCATACAATTATCTGTATCTTATCATTTGAAATGATGAGTATATATGTATATGTTATATCTAATTCTATACAAATATTTATTTTTCTCTTTTAACAGAGACGACCTTAAGCAAATACCAACTTGTACTAACTTTTTTAGATCCACATTTATACAAATATGTTTAAGCTTATTCATATATATATATATTCCTTTATTTATCTATATCTCTAGCCTTGAATAATAATGTTTGTACAAGCATAACTTAATTAGGAATAAAATAGCAAATAATTGTTTTTCTATTATAACCATTACAAAGGCTTATAAAAGTATTTAGTATAGAAATACATAACGCTAAAAAAACTAATAGAGTTATAACTTTCCTTTTTATTTCAGTTCTCACTAAAATCATGCACAAAGATGAGTTTAAAATACCGACTTGCAAAATATGTCTAAGAAAATAAAAATTGAGTACTTGGCTCCTCCCAACCTTGATATTGTGTCTAGTTAGTATCTCCACAAGCATAGCAGGTTTAAAAATTGTCTTTTTTTTTTTTCCTTTTCACTTGTTGTTCTCACAGTTTCTCTACTAGATAACTTGAGAGTATTTTTCTCCAGTAAGAAGACAAAAAAAATATTTTTATTTTCTTTCATCCATTAATTGTCTACCACTATTTTGGTAGTTGGTAACTACATCCACCTCACCAATGGGTGGTAGGTAGTTACTAGCACATTAACGAGTTTTTGTTTCTCACTCCCAAAGACAACATATTATCTTTTAGGAAAACAATTAATTGGTCGATTTCATAATTTCTCAATAAATTTAATCATCCAAATTAGATGCCTAGGACTTATTGATGGGTAATTAATATTCACCAATAATTTTGCAATCTCATCCCTTTGAGCCATATGTACTCCAAAATTCATTTTCCATACTTCTTTATTTATAAAAATAAAGCAACATAATTATATTTATAAGTAATCATTATCACTAATAAATTATTGATAATTAAATTTTTCTCATGTTTTTCAGACTTTAAACATTCAAAAAAGAAATACACATATACACATTAATTACATAAAAGTTCCAAGTCAGTAGATATCACATACTCCCCCACTTGAATTTGACATTGTCTCGATGTTTGATCATAATTTTCTGGGATTCATTCCAACTTGTTAAAACAAATAAGGATATGCTTCTTTAAAACAATCCTCCATTTCCTAAGTTGCATCTTATGGACTGAAATGTTTCCATTGAATCTTCAAATGTGCTATGTCTCTATTCCATAGCATGTCTACTATCTGGTCTAGAATACATAGTGGTTTTGTCAAGAACACTCCCTTTGGTTCCACTTATACAACATTTCATTAAATTATATGATTTGGATCATGCACATACTTCTTTAATAAAGACTCATGAAATACATTGTGTACTTTTATGTCTGTTGGAAGGGAAAGTTTGTAATCAACTGGTTCAATTCTAGCTCAAACTTAAAAGGTCCACAATATATAGGTGATAACTTTGCACAATTTTCAAGTTTGAGTGTGATTTTCTTTGGTTTCACATTTAAATACACATGATATCCCTGATTAAATCCATTTTGAAGCCTTTTCTTATCTACATAACATTTTTGGCGACCTTGTGTTGTTTTAAAATTATGTCTTACTTATTTAACCACTTCCTCCATCTCCTTTAGCATATATGGCCCCAAGGCTAACCGATCTTTAGGATGGTCCCAACTTAGATTTATTTTTCATTTTTTTCCATATAGTACTTCAAAGGGACACTTCTTAAAATAATTTTGGTACCCAATTTTATAAGAAAACTCAACTAGGAGAAGGTAGTCTTTCCACTTAGTTGGTATATCCATAACATACATTATTAACATATATTCTAAGATATGATTAGTTATTTTTGTTAGCCTATCGGTTTGAGGGTGAAAGGTTATACTAAAATTCAAATTTTTCCTCATTCCTTCAAATAATCCCCTCCAAATGTTTGAAGTAAATTTGGCATCACAGTCTGAAATTACGGTTTCGAGCATACCGTGAAGCCTAATTATCTCTTTCATGAAAATTTATACTATATTGATAGATTTAAAGGTATATTTGATTAGAATAAAGTGTGTATATTTACTAAGCTTATCTACCACTACCAAGATTAAATCATGCTACTTTCTAGTCCTTGGTAATCCAGTAATAAATTCCATGGATATGGTTTCCCATATCCATTCTAGAATTGGTAAAGGTTGCAACAATCTTGTTAGATGTTAATGGGATGCTTTTGCTTGTTGGAATTCTATACAGTCGGTCGAACATTATGTTGTATTTGTTTTCATGTTATGCCAATAATAAACCTTTCTCAATACAAAAATCAATCTTTGATATTCATGATGACTAGTTGTTGATTTATTATGTAACTCGTCTAATACAAATGCTTTCAATTCGAGTTCATTAGGAAAGTAAAATTTTCCTTTAAAAAACAACTAATTTTCATCATTTACTGAAAAATAAACTTTTTATTCATTTAATAAATCAATTTCCTACATTTTATTTCTAATTTGCAAGTTTTCTCCATCAAATTTTGTTGTTATTTTTATCCTTTTAATCAAATTTGTCTACCAATTTGTTGCTAAAAGTGTATAGATTTGATGTAATTTTATGCTCAAAGCATCAACAATTTTATTTTCCTTTAATATGTACAATTTCCATAATGTACTCACTAAGAAATGCTAACCATCTAGCTTGCCAAACATTTAGGTTTCCATGGTTGAAAATATATTTGAGGCTAACATTGTCTATTCTTAGCTTAAACTTTCTCCCAATCAGGTAATGTCTCCACCTTTTCAAGATGTATTATGGATGAAAATTCCAAATCATGTGTACCATAATTATTTTCATGGTCCTTTAGTTTTATAGGCTCATATCTTATTAATATATGGTCCTCTTGCATTAAAAATCCTCCCAATCCTTCTTTACAAGCATATGTGCATATAACAAATTATTTATTGGAGTCAGATAGTTTTAGGATGGGAGCAGTGGTTAATAATTTATTTAGCTTCTCAAAGCTATCCTGACACTTTTGACTCCATTGAATTTTGTCCTTTTCTTTTGCAAAGAAGTAATAGGATAGGAAATTTTATAAAATCCCTCTACAAATCTTCTGTAGTAACCTGTAATCCCATAAATGACCCAACATCAGCTGCATCTTTAGGCACTGGACCCTTAATAATATCTTTGATATTTTTTGGATCCACAAAAAACCCTTCCTTAGAAACTACATTCCCCAAATATTGAGTATGTTCTCGATAGAATGAGCACTTGATAAATTTAGCATATAGCTCATTTTCTCTAAGTGTTTTAAGAACAATCTACAAGTGTTGATCATGTTATTCCTTACTCTTAAATTAAACCAGAATATCATCTATAAATACTATGACAAATTTTCCAAGAAAATGACTCAATACACTATTCATAAAGCACATGGAAGTTGTTGGTGCATTAATGAGTCTAAATGGCAACACTACAAAATCATAGTTTCTGTATTTTGTTATGATTGTAGTTTTATGTATATCTTCATCCTTGATCCTTATTTGATGATGTCTTGACCTTAGATCAATTTTTAAAAATATTGATGCTCCTTAAACTTGGTTAAACAATTCATCAATCTAGGGTAGAGGGTATTTAATTTTAATTGTCATTTTATTCAGCTAACTATAATCAATACAAAGCCTCAATGCCTCATCTTTCTTTTTGGCCAAAAAAATCGGTGCACCCCAAGGAGATACACTAGGTCGTATGTATTTCTTATCTAACAGTTCTTGCAATTAAATCTTCAATTCCATTAAATCAAGGATATTCATTCTATATGGAGATTTGGACACCGAAACAACTCTAGGAATCAGATCAATAGTGAAATCTATATCTATCCTTACAGGAAATCTTGGTATCTCTTCAATAAATACATCTTTAAACTACTCAAAAATAGGATATTCTTCTAGGGATTACTTTTGTTTTTTTTAAACTAAATCCTCAACCTGAACAACAAACATTTGAAAAACTTTGTGTGCACATTTATTCAGTTGCATGGCAGAAATATGTCTCATAGAAACAACTCTTAGCACCCCTTTAACTATACAATCCTCTCCATCATCATTAAAATAGGTGAAATATTTCTCTAAGAAATCCAAAATTACTTTATGAGATTCTAACCACTCCATCCCAATCAACACATCATTTGACCCCAAAGGTAAAACATTTAGACTTAGTTGAGTATTCCTTCTGTTCAAGTTCAATAAACATTTTTTTCTTATTTCAGTTACTTTCCTTTTTGTTCTCGTGACTAATTGTAATAACCAAGGTTTGGTTTGTTTTTACTTTCTAAGTTCACACTTTTCAATTGTAGCAAGAGAAATGTAAATTAAGTTAGACCCAAGATCTATTAATATTGAAACATTTTCTTTAGACCATTGTGGATTGGTGTTCTTCCATCTTCCATCTAGTGTTGCACTGATCCTCGGAATGTTGCAGGCATGTCATTAACTAATGAAGCTTCTTGTGGGTTATTTACTATACCATACTTTGTGGATAGTCTCTCCACAAGTGATTTTCACTACAACCCCAACATTCACTATGTGGTCTAGTTGCTTCTAGAAAAAATTTATTCCCTTCTCCAACTCCTTGTCCACTTTTATTTCCAAAATCCATTTGTTGGTTCATATTTTTTCTAATAATTCCCTCAATTACTTCTGAAAGTGTTTGTAAAAGTTGGTTTCTTGAACCCTTTTTTCTTAGTGCTAAAATTTTCATGCTTTTTGGTCATCCAACTTTTTGAATTGTTGTCTTTCTTATGGTTTTGATTAAAACACAGCTTCGCCTTCCTTTTAATCTCATACACGGTTTTTGGATTATCAAACTTAATCCTTTCCCTGTAAGAAAAAATACATACAACTAATGAACCTTTGTATTTTTGCCTTTTCCTCCTTCAGGTAAGGTATATATCTCAAAAACTCACAAATTTATTAACAAACTCATCCATGGTATATTGTCCCAATTGTAACTCATGAAACTGTAACGCCTCCTCCTATATTTACCCAATTTCACAAGCTTGTCAGGGTAAACATGAACAAGTGTCACTATGACATGACCTGGCCTCCTAGTTCTAGTTAAGGAAGTGGGGCCTACATAATGACCACAAAATGACATCCTATAGGGACTACAAATCACCTAGGAGTTGAAGAAACACCCCGGGTGGTCAATCCCTAAGCTTGAACCTTTTTTCTCTTCACTAGGCCCACAAATGCACCCCAC
The DNA here is from genome assembly GCA_034641835.2 of Pinus albicaulis. Taxonomy (NCBI): domain Eukaryota; kingdom Viridiplantae; phylum Streptophyta; class Pinopsida; order Pinales; family Pinaceae; genus Pinus; species Pinus albicaulis. Next base: position 476,777,969 of record CM076580.1, read on the forward strand.
AACAAGGCATGCATGCAAAAATGAGGCTATAACCGCACTCATAAGCCTAGTTTCCAACTGTTATGACCTAAAATATGCATTTCTACTCATGCAACCCCAAGATCTGTGCCACCTTTTCAGGCCAGCCTCTAGACCACTGCCTAGAATTTCCTGAGAATAAATGACATAATGACAAAGCTTTTCATGCAAAACTTGAATAAGAACTGACCCAGGACATTCCTAGTCCATAACAAATATTTTTTCAAACACATGGAAAACATGTAAATTGCATGTCATGAATGCATATATGATCATATTAGTCTGAGATTCATCTAATAATAACCAAGAATTATCTATGATCCTCTCCACATAGCTGCAACAACACTTATTAATCCATACATTCATCAAACAATCAGTAACTAAACAATTCATTACAGGAGCCATAAATAATACACATTATATAACCAAAATATAACTAGAAAATAACCAACATAGAAACCATGGAAACTTAGCCATAATATCACCAACATAATCATTATAAATATTCATGAATCACATTACAAAAATAACTCTTATTAACATAGGAAAATGCCAACCAAGTCAAGGATTTCCACATACCATATGACCATATATTGGGTTGAACCAAATCTCTATTTCAACCAATCACCCCCGTGCCATATTCCAAGCATGAATGTTGGATCCAATGGAATAAACCAAACAAAAGAATCTAGGGATTCTAGCGGCCAAACCACCTCAACCCTCAACCACAGTGACTCCACCTCTACAGTCGGAGATCACTAACACCAACTAGATATGTCTCTACCCAAGTTATCTAGGGCTACAAGAACTAGTAATTCAACCCATTTCCTTCCAAGGCTCTAGATAAGTTTCCCAACCCAGCTCCAAGGACTAGTAACTCAACCCAAGTTTTTCCATGGATTCCAGAGTGTTTGTTCCAACCCATAGCCATAAGGAACATGAGCACCAAAAACAAAAACAACAAGTGGAAAGAAACCCACGACACCATGGTTATTTAGGAAATGGAAAGGCAAGGATAAAACCACTATCACTCTAGTAAAATCTCTATGCCAATGACAACCCATAACCAGAAAACCACATGCATAGATCATGCATCTAGAAATCAGCAAGGAAATATCACATACAAACTGTTACCTGCAAAGTGATCCAGCTATATTTTTTAATCCAATTTCTCCCTTGAACTTTCCTTCTTTCCTTTGCCTTCTTTATCCAAATCCAATGTGTGCCAAAGTGCTTCAATAATGCTCCAAGAATACTCCAAGTGTGCAAGAGTATGAGAGGATGAGAGAATGAACTAGAGCTTCACCATAAAAATTTCCAAAGGCTAGCAACTGATCCTAGAAGCCATTTTATCATTGAGGCCTTAATTTTCTTCATTTTCCTTCAATTTCCCTCTCATGCAAATATGTGTCGCTTCACCTTCATTTTCTCCTATTTTCCTTTATTTCATAAATAAAATCTCAATTATTGCCACTTTGCCTTTTCCAATTCCTTAACCATAAATAGACTGAAAGTGATCCCCACTATAATGTATGTTCACCATTAAGCTTGGAATATGTGTCCCATGACCTTGGTAATATATATATTTTTACATGTAAAATCAACTAGGGGTTGTTACAAACCCCTCCCCCTTGGGGTAACGTTGTCCTTGGTGTTCTATGAAACCTATGACCAACAAACCAATGAAAACAAAACATATTTCCCATGGAGATTTATAACATAACTCAGTGCAGTATTTACAGTAACCACTGAAGAAAATATGACAAACATACTGCTTACTGGACCTTTATAACACAACTCATTACGATATTTACAATAACAACCACATATACTTATGCACATTTTCTTCAACCAACATATAATTATATTGTCTATGGAGCTGTATAAACACAAATCGATACATTATTTACAATAATATACACATATACATATTCCCATTTTCTCTAACCAGCAAATAAAAGGATATAGTTCCTACATCAGTCAACAAGGGAATCCAAAGGCTCACACATCCACCCTTAAAAGTAGTACAAGGATTCACCTCCTTCCCGGGAAGTCTAGAATCCACTGCCAAATCCAAACTCGCATCCAATGTCCAACGTTATAATCCTTGTGCTACTTTTCCTCTTAGTGAACAGTTACCAACTCATTGTTCCGGGGCACACTCCCAATGTGCTTCTTATTCCATATGGAAATGCTAATGACTAAAAAAAAATCATTACATGGCATTCCCTTTTCTAGTACGTAGTCCCTCAGTAAATTTTGTCACCCCCTTCCATGCATTCATGCACCTTCCAAGTTCCCCTAGCATCCTCTTCTCTTCTACATATTCCCTCAGGAAATCCATCCCTTGGCAAGGTTTCCTCACATTGGAAGGTCCAAAAACCAAGGCATATCCCTACCAAAAAACCATCATACCGATCATAGCATGCTCATGGAAATCAATGGAAACTATTGGGTATTGGTGTCCCACAATAGCTCCACTCCTAAATGCCTTTCTATCATATTGTTGCATGTTCCAATTCCTTTCACTATCGTTGTTAACATTCTTGCAGCTAGTTCCAACCACCCAAACCGAGCATTTTCAACCAGCTAAACCTAGGTATTTCCATGCTTCTTATAACAAGCACATAGTTTCCATTTGATTCAAAAGGAATTGAAATAAATTCAAATCATACCTCATTAGTAGCTCACCAATAAGGTATGCTTGCAATATTTTTTACTTCGTGTCACAGCAATTCAAACTAACTCTTTGATCAAATAATCATGTATAAACATATCACATTCGTTTAGCTCAAACGCAACCATCATAAATCAAAATCATAGATCACATGCATAATAAAAATTGAAATAAAATATTGATACTTATCCTTCAAATAATGATTTTCTTCTTCCTTTGTTCTTTATCCTTTTCGTACACACACTGAATTGGTTTAATCCAAGCTCGGAAATCATCTAGTGCCTGCTCTTCTCTTCAATCACATACAAGTACACACAATGTACATCACAACACATACACCCACACATGGTGTACCACGCAATACATACACCTACACCCGGTGTACAACACAACAAATACACCTACACCCAGTGTCCAAAAAAACACATATACACAAAGTACAATACAATGAATACACATGTCATGATACAATGACTACACAATACACATTATGACATGTATACAATACAACATGTACAACATGCACATAGCACCATATGTACAACATGTACACAACACCACATGTACACATCACCACATGTAAAACATGTATACAACACCACATGTACACAGCAACAGTACTACACATATGGAGACCACATTGTCTCTACCAAGAATCCTTTCTTCTTAAGAGAAATTCCTTTATCCCTTCAAAATATGCACACATTGAGAAAAATAGTTCCCAACATAGCCAAGGAATCTAGCACCTCAAATACATTTACTTTACCTTTCCTACTACCTTTCTTATGATTGTCCTCCCACCATCAATTTACCCCAGTGGAGCCAAAAAATCCAACTAGTTGTCTTAGTCTTGCCTTCAACCGCCCTTATACATGCATTGGGCTTCATCTGGGTCTTACATTACTTGTTCGGTTTCAATTAGCTACCCTAGAGCTTCATTAAATTTCCTCTTTCCCCAACCAATTCCCAAGACCCTCAAAACATAAAAGGGAAAGAACAAGAAACAAATAAGAAGAAAACCATGAGAAAAAAATAGCAATACGACACCACAACCAAAGTGACATGTCCATGCACTAGACGTAAATAAAACTGCAAATCAAGCGCAAAAAAATCACAAAGCATTGAAAGCACAAAAGTTTCAACATAAACCATGACTCAATCCCCATGGGTTCCCAATGCATCCAAAGGAAATCTCAACCTGAGTCTTCTTCAAGATCTATGGAAATTTCTTTACCATGCAATCCTTTTGCATCATAGTGCCATAAACACATAATTGTCAGTGCATAAATAAACATAATATATATTGGTTACCTTACCTTATTGTACCCAACACGTTGACTTGTAATTGAATACAAACATATATCATCTCTCAAGGGACTCCAATTCCTCGACGAATCCATCCATAACTGAAAATCAGTTGTTATACCTGTCAAATACATGTTCATGAATATAGCACATATCCACATAATGTCAAACAAAATCAAGGTTAAAATTACTTCAAGTATGCAACACACTCATTCATTTGTAATTGTGGCTTCCAAACATAGCCAAAGGAATTTTCACCCAATTTCTTTGTTTTACCCTTTTCCTTTCTGCAATTGAGTCTTATTGTGTGCTATCACATCACCTAGCTATTAGTCATATAAACAAATCAATTGTTACATTGTCATGTTAATACGAAGCATGTTGCCCAGTAGTTTTTCACATTGATGTCAGTCACGTGTTCCAAAGATAAATACATCGTGTCTATTAATTTGAAATCATCATTTACCAAGACTAACAACCATGTCATAATCAATGCACAGTCATCTGTCATAATACTACAACTAACACCCACTTGCACTCATGTGCATATCAGTTGTCTCAACACATATTGTGTTAGTACAACCATCTTAAAACAAGATCTTTCCTTCATGAAATATTACAGACACATACTTGTATCATGCAATTAGTTAAAAATTCAAACAACCTTTAAACATAACCCCTTACTGTCCATGGTCCACATTAAGGTAGAAGGAGGAAACTAGTATAATGTTCTGATCTCCAAAGCTCTACTAAATTTAACCACACTTTCCAAAACTTTATTTTCATTTCTCGTACATTTTGTACTTGAAAGCATACCACATAATGATGCCACTTTTCCATTCTGTAGATTTCATGTTAAGCTTGTAAAGGGATTCATGTGAATTGTATTCCACTACTCTACTCTTCGTCCCTAATCTTCTATTTCTTGCAAATATATCACGTTAGATACACCAAATAGACGACATAATCACACTCATACCTCAATGTATCTCAGGGGTTGTTATCACATTTTCCCAAGTTAGTCCATGGTTAGTATGACACAATATCACAATATATCGACTCGTACTAGAATATCATAACCATAACCATATTCACACACTGATCTAGATTAGCACGATACATGTATAGCATCAAGATATTAAATGCAATGACCATGATCATCATGTGTATGACTACAATGCATATAACAAAAAGTTAACTACCATTCATGACTAATCGATGCACGTGCATATGATTGCATTGATTAACTAACATCTATCATGCATGTGACCACAACAATAATAGAATGATAGACATGCATATAACCACAATGAAAATAACAATCATTAACCATCATACATGTATGCCAAACATGAAAACTTATACAATGATTTATTGTTATCCCGATCTCCAGTGTTGCAACTTCGTTATGATAATATGCATCTCCCGCTCCATCTAAACCAATATATTAGCATAACAACATGCCAACAACATCATGATCACAAAAAATACATAATTACCACCAAGATGCATGTTTGACCTACTATTCATGTGTAACCATATATATTTATCCCATCCAGTCCAAGTGTTTGAACCTGGAAGCTTTGATACCACCCTGTGGTATCATATATCACACTATGGTATCAGATATCACCCAAAGAGAATGAAACCCGCTCTGATACCACCATGTGGTATCATATGCTTCCTAAAGAAAATAAAACATTGTTATGATACCACCCTGTAACCGCCTCCTTCCACATTTACCCAATTTCACTAGCTTTCCAGGGTAAACATGAGACAAGTGTCACTATGACATGACCCGACCTCCCAGTTCCAGTTAAGGAAGTGGGGCCTACAAACTGACCACAGAATGACATCCTATTGGGACTACAAATCACCGAGGAGCTAAATAAACACCCCAGGTCATCAAACCCTGAGTTGGAACCTTTTTTCTCTGTCATGGACCCACAACCGCACCCACAACAAGGCATGCATATAGTTATGAGGCTATAATCGCACTCACAAGCCAACGTGCCAACGGTTATGACCTAAAATCTTCAGTTCTGAGCATGCGGCCCCAGGATTTGTGCCACCTTTTTAGGCCAGGGGCCAACCTCCAAATCACTGCCTAGAATTTTCTGAGACTTTACAGAATCATAAATGACATAATGACAAAGATTTTCATACAAAAATTAAACACGAACTGACCTAGGACATGCCTAGTCCATAACAAACATTTCTTCAGACACATGGAAAACATGTAAGTTGCAGGTCACGAATGCATAAATGTTCATATTATCCTGAGATTCATCTAAGAATCACCAAGAAGGCTCTATGCCCTCTCCACATAGCTGAAACAACACTTATTAGTCCATAAATTCATCAACCAATCAATAACTAAAAAATTCATGATAGGAGCCATAGATAATACACATCATATAACCAACATAGAAACTATGGCAACTCATCCATAATATTTCCAACATAAACACTATAAGTATTCATGAATCACAGTAGAAAATTAACTCTTATTGACATATGAAAATGTCAACCAAGTTAGGGACTTCCACATACCACTCAACCATAGATTGGGCTGAAAAAAATATCTCTTTCATCCAATCACCCCCACACCATATTCTAAGAATGAATGTGGGATCTCATGGAATAAATAAAACAAAATAATTCAAGGCTTCTAGAGGCCAAACCACATCAACCCTCAACCACAGTGATTCCACCTCTACGGTCATGTTGAGATTCAACAAGATGATGAGTTTAGTGAAAAGAGTCACCTTCACTAAGTGGGCCCGCAGGCTATTTTTTGCGCAAGTCTATTTTTAGACTATGTCTATTTTTATACATGATGATCATATTTCAGAAGTTGCAGGATGCTATTTGTGGATGGTTGATCAAGTTGGAAAAATAGATGAAATTCTATTTTTAGAATATTGGGCGAAGTCTATTTATAGATCGTCAATCTAAAAATAGATGCATGTCCATTATTATTAGCTCTTAATAATAATCGTACACTAAAACAACTTATTCTCTGGAGCACTTAGCTTCAAAGGCAATATATGTGGCACATCAATTGAGTGGATCGAGGGAATTACGCAATTCAAGTGGTTTACCGAGCTAATGCATGGAGGACTCGCTTAGAACTGTATGTGAGTAATGACACAAGCTTGGAAGATGTTATGGAGTTGTATTTGGTTTACTCAATAGACTCATTTGAGTTGTATCTAGTCTAACTCAATGATACACTAGTGAGAGTGAGTGAATTAATTAAGAATTAACTACAAATAATAACTCATTAATCAATCAACAATACAAATGCTTAACTACTAAGTGTACGGTAGTTTCTGGAGACCTAGTGGAGAGGTAGGTGGAAAGGAAAGATAGAATATATATTGTGACTATAGTGATGCATTGATTTCCAGATTCACACACACATTGGATTTTCCAGTGAGGATTGCGCAGTCAAGGCAAGGGTAATTCGAATTCATTCAGAGCTATTCTTCAGCAGGGATTGCGCAGTGGAGGCAGGCTAGCAGGAGGCAAAGATCGGTGCATGGATTTGCAAGATTGGTCTTGATTAGTGTATGACGATTGTACTATACTAAAAGCTTGATAAGATTTGTATGAGGATTTTCATATGCTTCCATGATACATAATATATAGTTGGGGTTTTCAGCTTCAGGCTTTCCCGGTTAAAAACTGTGTTATGTGCGATTGATTATTTTTGTTTATGTTTCACATGTGTGTGCAATTAAGTTTTCCGCAAAATATTAACAAGTGGAATTGATTCCCCGGATGCGGGTGTATAGACAGGTGTTCAATTTGATGGGACAGGGGTGGGGCAAGGTGGAACGATACCTGCCTACCCAGGACATGGTGGATATTTGGCTTTTGTTCAACGGATCCTTGCATTTAAGTTGCGCAGAGTTCAAAGGCATTGTTTTAAATGGTTCAGGATCTCATATCATGTCCTCTGCTCTGGTTCATGCCTCCACATGCTCCAACATGATGAAGACCTCGGCTCTCTTTAATGTATCAGTTATGGTGGGTGCTTCTCGATGCGAGAGAGGGAAAGATAAATTGAAGTGTGGCAATGGGCTTTCTGTGGAGCCGCTATAGTCGAACTATGTGCATTTCTATCTGGCCTCTGGCCTCAATTCTGGTTTCTACATGTATGGTGTCGGCTCTATCATATCTTCTGCCTCTCGCTTCTTGAATGGGGAGGCTAATTTGGAGCCTCGCTCTGGTATTTTAGCGGAGCTACCTCCGTTGTACCTCTGGAATTTCACTCAAGCCTCTGGATTTTATTCGATTAGTTCTTGCCCTGTCACCACTGCTACTCAGCCTCAATTTGTTCCCGTGGCGGTTGTCTCCCCTATGCCTCATCTATGCCACAGAATGTGGTGCCGCAGGGGCGGCACCAGAGGCCGTCCATTGCACGCGCCTTCTAGCCCTTCTTCTGACTCTCCTTCCCTCTCTAGCGATGTCTTTTCCGGCCACTACCCTCGCACCCATAGTGGGAGAGGGCGTTTTCTTGATACCAGCCACTTTTTGGGCTCCCCGTCTCCCCGACCTCCTGCCACCCAGCCTTCTCCCACAACTGGCTCTGCGCTCTTCACCTTCAACTATTCTCTGAACCGCCCAAGGATAACCGCTCACATTACGGTGGTCTTCCATGAGGAAGCTCAGTTGGGGGAGCCAAGCTCTCAACCGGCGGGCCTTGGCTCTGACAATGCACAGAATTCGAACTTCCAGATGGGGATTGGCAGCGCGTCAATGCAGACTCCAAATGCTCAAGCTCGCAGCGCTCTTGATGTTTTGATGGCGCCGGTTGATCCAGGTCCTTCCAAATCCGAAGCTGCTCTTGCCAGGGATCTGCTCGCAGCAGGTTGGTGCCGTATAGTTGAAGAGCCTCCAGATGATTAGTTTGCTCACTGTGGTCTTGTTATCTTACCTTGCGGCCCCTACAATTGGGCATGTTTCTGTTCAAACTACTATGTGGAATTTTTCTTGTTTATTTTTGTTCATTTTTGGAACTATGCAAACTCTGCAACATCAAGAAGATTATAACTTGCTCCCCTGCGTGGGTTTTGGAAAACTGTTGAAGACTGGTTTCCCTGTCACTGGGCAGTCTCCATATGTGTTTATCTTGACAATTCTGCCTTTCACCAGGGCAGTATTTTTTACTACGGTCACGATGTAATTTTACTCCCTTTGTTAATAGATCAATCTTATTTAGAAAAAAAAAAAACAAGTGGAATTGATGCAATATTTTGCATAAAGTTAAATAGTGTGAGATCAGGTGAATCAAGGACATATGCATTCTTAGTGCATATAATTTCTACATGGTATCATAGCATTTTTATTGAATATTTCAATTGTGAAGTGAGTTTGTGCAGGTGGACAATTCGAATTTTCTACAAAATATTCTTGGTGCAGAAGTTGATTATACATTGAAATGTATTTCAATGGGTTACGATTGGAGTATGCCCTTGATGGGAGCTTGAATTACATAGCCTGGAAGGACAGGATGGAGGTGGTGCTGGAGGATAATGGGCTAAAGGAGTTCATCGATAGCGATGTTCCTAAGCCGGGATCTAGCGATGTTGCATTACTTGACGCATGGCAAAAGAAGACAGCAAATACGAGGAGAATTCTGTTGGAAGGTGTGAAGGACCATATTGTGTCCAGCCTTCATGGTAAAGCCACTCCATTCTTAATGTGGAAGGCTTTGACAGACTTTTTCCAAAGAAGAAGTGACCAGAGGAAGTTGGCACTTAAAGACAAGCTCAGAAAAATAAAAATGGAGAAGGGCGACAGTATTCCAAAATACCTCACGAAGTTTTTCCACTGCAAGGATGAATTGGGAAGTGTGGGGGTTACTGTTGATGAAGAATACTTGATGATCTTGGCTCTCCTTGGGCTTCCGAAGAGTTGGCATAGCTACGAAGACTCTGTCAATGGACGGGAGAAACTATCAGGATGGGAGCGACTTTGGTCGGATCTTGTGCAGGAGGAGATAAGGCGAGGTACCAGGGATGGATCATCATTGAAGAATGAAGATGAAGAGAATTTTTCTTTGACTGCCAAAGAAAGGAAAGGGAAGGGGAAGAAACATCCTTCAAAATCCGATGCTAAAGGCAAGAAGCAGGATTTTTCCAAAGTGAAGTGTTTTCACTATCACGAACATGGGCATTTCACCACTAACTATCCACAGAAGAAGAAGAACAAGAAGGATGTTGGATCTGCAGCTGGAGAGGCCTTAGCCTCACAATTTGAGCTTGATTTCTCCTTGATCGCTTGCTTGGTTTCAATCTGTATGGGATCGGTGTGGTATCTTGATAGTGGTGCGTATTTCCATATGACGGGAGACAAAGAGTTGTATAGTGACTTGGAGGAGAAGGACCTCCAGATGCATATAGAGATGGGCAACGATGGTCGGTACAATGTGACTGGAATTGGGACCATTACCTTTGAGAGGGAGTCCAGTAATCCATTCTTGTTAAAGAATGTTATGCATGTTCCAGGTCTGAAGAAGAACTTGGTCTCAGTCGCAATGCTGGAAGACAAAGGTTATGATGTCATTTTCAGTGAGGGAAAATCCTTCCTTCGACATAAAACAACGGGTCTAACCAAGAAGATAGGGGTTCGAATTAAGAATCTCTACAAGCTGGAGGTATATGGTTGTGCTGCAATGGTGGGCAAAGCAGAAGAAGTGGTGAGCCGGGATGAGGTTGAATTATGGCACAAGAGATTGGGCCATCTTCACCATGGTGCTTTGAAGATTTTGCAGAAAATTTCTACTGGACTTCCCAAGGGTACTCTTGCGCAGTCAAATCAGTGCAAGGGATGTACTATGGGTAATTTTGTGAAGACCACCTTTCATGAGAAGGAGAATCGTGCTTCGGTGATCCTGGAGAGAATTCACACAGACGTGTGTGGACCTTTCTCGGTTGCTTCAACATCAAAACACAGGTATTATGTTATATTTGTTGATGACTATTCTCGTAGATGCTAGATCTTCTTCATGCAGAAGAAGAGTGAAACGTTCTCAAAGTTCTATGAGTTCAAGGCATTGGTGGAGAAGGAGTCAGGGAAGCAATTGAAAGCTCTATGGAGCGATAATGATGGTGAATACATCTCGGGCGAATTCAAATACTTCTGTAGCAAAGAAGGAATCTGAAGAGAAATCATAGTGCCTCATAACCCATAGCAGAATGGGGTCACGGAGAGAAAGAACAGAATGATCGTGGTTGTTGCACGAGCGATGCTGCATGACCAGGGCCTACCGATGCACTTGTGGGCGGAATCATGCAACACTGCGGTTTATGTGCAAAACCGTTGTCCTCATAGAGTACTTGGCATGAGTACACCTGAAGAAGATTTTACTGGTAAGAAGCCTAATATTTCTCATTTGAAGATTTTTGGCTCACTTGTTTACATTCATGTGACAAAGGATGCTAGGAAGAAGCTGGAGCCGACTACAGAAGTTGGGATATTTGTGGGGTACACAGAAACACCCCATAATTATCGTGTGTATTTTCCAGACAGACAGATGACTGTTGTGCGATGGGATATAAAATTCAATGAGGTGAAAGCCATGAAGTTGTCGCTTGAGAGGGAGCTACACTTGCATGCAGAGGAGGAAATTCGTGTTCCCAAAGATGAGCCTCTGGATGCGGATCAGCCACAGGAGGAGATTCATGGAGTGGAGGAGTCCACTCATGCAGAACCAAACATCAGACAAGGCAGAAAGCGTACCACAAAAGCTGAGAGACTGAAGCTTGATGCGGCACAGAATGTAGGAGTCCCTACATCACAGTGCAAACAGAGACAGTCACCTGACCTATTTACTAGATACATGGCTCTTATGAGCAAGTGTATCATGACAGAGCCATCTTCTTTTGAAGAAGAAGTGCAGGAGCCCACATGGGTAGATGCCATGGTGGAGGAGTATGACTCCATTGTCAGAAACAGTTCTTGGGAGATTGTTCCAAGGCCGGTGGGAAAATTAGTTGTAGGATCAAGATGGATCTACAAGGTAAAGCAAGCTGCTGATGGGAGTGTTGAGAATTATAAGGCAAGATTTGTTGCCCAGGGCTTCTCACAGATTGAGGGGATTGACTATGAAGAAACCTTTGCACCTGTCGCACGGTATTCTTTCATACGGACCATCCTTGCTCTCTCAGCGCAGATGGATTGGCACATTCATCAGATGAATGTGAAGACTACGTTCCTTAATGGGATCATTGAAGAAGAGGTGTACATTGAGAAGCCTGAAGGATTTGAGATTTTCAGCAGCGAGTCGCATGTGTGCAGGCTCAAAAGAGCGCTATATGGGCTAAAACAAGCACCCAGTGGCAGGCCCGCACTTTCGGATAAACTGACTAGCTATTTGGACTTGGCTTCACCAAGTGAGCGGATGCAAACATGCTGATTGTGGTTGAGGATTAGCTTTTATCATTAACAATTTATGGTGATGATATAAATACCTAACGGGTGATGAGTAGTTGATATGTGCAAGGCCAAATCTTGAGGAGTTTGAGATGAAGGACTTGGGCCTCCTTCATTATTTCTTGGGATTGGAAATGTGGCAGCAGAAGGGTGGAATGTTTGTGTCTCAAGGCAAGTATGCCCGGGAGATACTAGAGAAGTTTCACATGCAAGGTTGCAAGCCTATCAACACTCCTCTTCCAGGAAATTGGAAGATTTAGGATGCTACATCAGCAGAGATAGTGGATGCCACTGTTTATCGATAGTTGGTGGGTTCGCTCATGTATTTATTTAATACAAGACCGAACATATGCTATGCGGTGAACCAACTTTCACAAGCGATGGTTAAGCCTACCAAGCTATTTTGGAAGGTAGGCAAGCATGTCTTGAGATATCTCAGGGGCACATCTGAGTATGGTTTATGGTACAAACAGATGGATGAGGTGAAATTGCATGGCTTCACGAATGCAGATTGGGTAGGAAGCCCAACAGACAGAAAGAGCACATCAGAAGGGATTTTCAGTATCGGATCTACGACAATTTCTTGGTACAACAGGAAACAAAGATCTGTGGCACTCAGTTCAGCGGAAGCGGAATACATGGCAGCAAGTAAAGCTGCATGTGAGGCTATCTGGATGAGGAAGATTCTAGCTGGTTTGTTCGGTTCACATTTAGATCCCACAGTGATACATTGTGATAATCAGAGTTGCATTAAACTCTCGGTTAATCCTGTGTTTCATGGTAGATCTAAACATATTGATATCCGATATCATCATATCAGAGATTATGTGCAACGGAAGATCATGTTGCTTCAGTACATTCCTACAGAGGATCAGGATGCAGATATTCTGACGAAGGCGCTCACCGGGAGCAAATTTGAATACCATAGAGGCAAGATCGGGGTGAAGGATAATCCCTATCTTGTTGAGAGGGAGTGTTGAGATTCAACAAGATGATGAGCTTAGTGAAAAGAGTCGCCTTCACTAAGTGGGCCCAGAGGCTATTTTTGGTGCAAGTCTATTTTTAGACTATGTCTATTTTTAGACATGATGATCATATTTCAGAAGTTGCAGGATGCTATTTGTGGATGGTTGATCAAGTTGGAAAAATAGATGAAATTCTATTTTTAGAATATTGGGCAAAGTATATTTATAGATCTTCGATCTAAAAATAGAAGTGTCGATTATTATTAGCTCTTAATAATAATCCAACAATAAACAACAACTGATTCTCTTGGAGCACTTAATTTCAGTGTACAGATGTAGCTGTCTGAAATTTGAGGGATACCGCAATTTCCCAAGGTTTCTTGAACTAATGTGGAGGACTCGGTTGAACTAGTGAGTAATAACCACGATTGGAAGAAGCAGTTATGGAGTTGTATTTAGTTTAACTCAGTTAGACTCAGTTGAGCTAGTTGTATCTAGTCTAACTGAATGATACACTAGTGAAAATGGAGTGAATTAATTAGTTAATTAATTCACAAATAATAACTCATTAATCAACTGAACAATACAACATTTAACTACAGTGCATGCTAGTTTCAGTGGAGACCCAATGGAGAGGTAGGTGAAAGGGAAAGATAGACTATCTATTGTGACTATAGTGATGCATTGATTGCACCACACACACATTGGATTTGCCAATGAGGATTGCGTAGTCAAGGCAAGGGTAATTCGAATTCATTCAGATCTATTCTTCAGCAGGGATTGCGCAGTGGAGGCAGGCTAGCAGGAGGCAAATATCGGTGCATGGATTTGCAAGATTGGTCCTGATTAGTGTATGACGATTGTACTATACTAAAAGCTTGATAAGCTTTGTATGAGGATTTTCATATGATTCCATGATACATAATATATAGTTGGGGTTTTCAGCTTCAAGCTTTCCCGGTTAAAAATTGTGTTATGTGCAATTGATTATTTTTGTTTATGCTTCACATGTGTGTGCAATTAAGTTTTCCGCAAAAGATTAACAAGTGGAATTGATTCAGTATTTTGCATAAAGTTAAATAGTGTGAGATCAGGTGAATCAAGGACATATGCATTCTTAGTGCATATAATTTCTACAGACATCATGAACACCAACTAGATCAGTCTCTATCTAAGTTTTATATGGCTTCAGGAACTAGTAGCTCAACCCACATCCTTCCAGGGATCTAGATTGTTTGTCCAACCCAACTCCGAGTACTAGCAACTCAACCCACCAAGGGGTCCAAAGCGTTTGTCCCAACCTAGGCTCCAGGACTAGTAACTCAACCAGGTTGTTCTAGGGAGTCCAGAGAATTTTTTCCAACTCACAACCATAAGGAGCATGAGCACCGCTAAAAAAAAAAACAAAAACATAACAAAACAAAACAAAACAAAAACAAAAACAAAAACAAAACAAAAACAAAAAATAAAGCAAAAAACAAAACAAAAACAAAAAAATTAAAAAAAAAAAACTAAAAACAAAAAAAACCACAACAACATGGCTATCTAGGAAATGGCAAGGCAAGGCTAAAACAAGTTTCACTCCAGGAAAAAATCCATGCCAATGACATCCCATAACTAGAAAATAGCATGCATATACCACACATCTGAAAATCAACAAGGAAATCACACATGTAATCTGTTACCTGCAAAGAGATCTAGTTGTAGTTGTTAATCCAACTATTCCCTTACACTTTCCTACTTTCCTTTCCCTTCTTTCTCCAAATCCAATGTATGCCAAAGTGCTCCAAGAATACTCTATGTGTGCAATAGTATGAGAGGATAAGAACTAAAAATCGACCACAAAATTGTCAAAATGCTAGCAACTGATCCTCATAAGCCTTTTTATCACTGAGGCCTCTATTTTCTTCATTTTCTTTCTTTTTTCATTAAATTTCCCTCTCATGAAAATATATGTCTCTTCGCCTTCATTTTCTCCTATTTTCCTTTATTTCATAAATAAAATTCCAATTATTGCCACTCTGACTTTTTCAATTCCTTTTCCAATTTCCTTAGCCATAAATAAAATTAAAGTGATCTCCACTATAATGTATTCCCACTATTTGTCTTGGAATACGTGTCCCATGACCTTGGTCTTATATATTTTTTACATGGAAAATCAAGTAGGGGCTATTACAAAGCTCTCTAGCGTTTTCATAGAAATACCTTTCAGTTAAATGTTTCCTTTTAAATTATTTTCTAAAGAGTTTCCAAGTCATATTTTTACTTTATATTCTTTTAACAACTTTGTTCTCCTCCATCCATAAGGTTGTCTTACTAGTCAACTGATAAGTTTCTAATTGTAGACCTAAAAGTATTTGAACATATTGAGTAGTCGTGTTTTTTCTCCTTCTTTGGACTCACCATCAAAATTAGGAGGCCTAATCTTTTTAAAATACCCTTGTAGTTGAGATTTAGTCCTCTTCTTCCTAGATGTAGACGTACTAATTTCAAATTTCTGTTTTTTTCCTCATCAAACTCGTGATTTTTGTTTCCACTAGAAGTTATAGAATTTGTTGTGTATGTTGACTTAATCCTAGCTCTCTTCTTATGATTTTTTGTTGCTTTCTTATTGGTTCTATCTTCTTCTAGTTCTCTCAACAAATAACCATTAATCTCCTCCTATTCTTCTTTACCTTTGGACAACCTTTCTTGATTTACCTTTATGTTATTTAATTCTTCCTTCAAGCTATGCACTACTTGCATCAATTCAGATTCTTGGTTTTATGCATTACTAGTTCTTCCACTCATCATTCCAATCTCAGTATTAGGTTCCTCACCACCTCTAGGTGATCCTATGGAATTTTTCCCATTGTGTTCCTCCGCCATAATTTAAAATTTTCTAACAACCCTTTAAAATTATGAACAAGACACAAACAAAATAATTGTTTTAGTTTTAGGACCCATACAAGGCCCAATGTTGTAACCTATAACTCTGATACTACTTGTAATGTATCTCTCATTTACAACAATTATATATATATATATATATATATATATATATATATATATATATATATATATATATATGTATATATATATATATATATATATATATATATATATATATATATATATTCACCATTTTACTATTACAATCATTACTTTTGATTTAATGAGAATTTCACTCTCAACATATCCAAGACTCTATTTTAACTCTTAACATTAATTACTTCGCCTTATATAGCTTGGGTTCCTAATTTGAAATCTATATCCTAGTTTAAATATATGTATAACATCTATGGAATATGTGTGTGTGTGTGTGTGTAACATGTCATTAAATATACATCTATCATTAATTCTTCCCAACTCAGATAAATAGTTTATAAATTCCCTAGCCAAAAGGTTTTAACCTTTAGATCCGTCATAGATTTTTTTGTACCACTACAATGTTTATATTTTTAATATGTTTATTTTGGTCTCTTAGTTACCTACGAAACTAAGTGAATCCAATATTACACCACACTAACATAAAACATGTTTCATCATTATATATATTATAATTAAACTCACACTCTACCTTTGAAATAATTCCATGTATATATACGACCTTATATGTTAAACCATAGAGAAACACATATATTATTAGGTTACCAAACTATGATGTTCATTTATGCAATGGGTTGGACTTTATAAATCTTTGAAGATATGCTTTATGGCATCAATGTGGTATATATATTTCAACCACCCTTCAAAAAACTTCTTAAACTTGGCATAATCTTTGGATTCCATGTGTTTCACCAATATATATATGTGTGTGTGTGTGTGTGTGTGAAAATCCTAACACCAACGATGGAGATTTAATCTTACCCGATCAACGACTCACATGTAATTAGAGTTTTGTATTCACTGTTATGAAACTAACTCCAAGAATAGAAGAAAAGAGAGATTAATGCCTTAGAAATCAACCACTTCGAGGGGGAAACCTCCTTTACATTACATAAATGAAAAATTCTTGGATGATACAAATGAGGAAACCTCCTTCTATATATAGGAGTCCATGGGGTCACAATATAATCCTAGTCGACCTAAAAATAATAATGTAAGGGCACAATAATAACAATATGGGGGTTACAGGAGTACAACAATAACAATAAGGAGGGTACACTAACAACAATAAGGGACTACACTAGTAATATAGGGACCTAACATGCCCCTCTCCTTCAAAAAGGTTTTGTCCTCAACGCTTGAGTAGCTCTGGATGCTTCTCTATAAAATTATCATCCTCCCATGTAGAATCTTCAATGGGTGAGTTCTTCCACTTGATGAGATACTCTGAAATTGATCGATTTCGTAGCTGTCGAGTTCTTGTTTCCGTGACTGCTTCAAGTTCCAATATTATTTTTCCTTCCTCGTCAAGTTTTGGAAATATCGTTTTAACTAGAATTTTGTCACCTATAACCTTCTTTAAGCTTGAAACATGGAAAACTAGATGCACTCGCGAAGAAGCAGGAAGCTCCAATTTGTATGCCATAGTACAATTTTTTTGCAACACCTTGTAAGGACCATAGTACTTTGGCGATAATTTATTATCCTTCTTATATTTCTTGAGGGACATTTTTTTGTATGGTTGTAGTCGTTAAAATACCTAGTCTCCTACATCAAAACTTCGCTCACTGTGATGTTGATCTGCATGTTGTTTCATTTGATTTTGTGCCAAATTTAGGTTATCCTTTAAGAGTTGGAGAAATTTTTGTTGATGCTCGATGTGATCTTCCACTGCTTGAACCTTAGAATTTTCTCTTAAATATCATGTGATGGACAGTGGATTATATCCATAAAGTGCCATAAATGGGGTCATTTTTGCTGCAGCATGGAAGAAAGTGTTATCCCACCATTCAACCAGAGGCAACCACTTGACCCATTGTGTTTTTTTATCATATACAAAACAACGAAGATATCATTCCAAACATTTTTTCATTGTCTCAGTTTGACCATCGAATTGAGGATGATAAGATGAGATATAAGCTATTTGAGTACCCAAAATGGAAATAATTACGTCCAAAAATTTCCAGTAAAAATGGGATCTTTGTCGTTTACCATAATCTTTGGGTTTCCATGTAGCTTTTGAATTGTTTCCATAAATGCAGTAGAAACTGTACTTGCTTTAAATGGATGATATAATGCACAAAAGTGTGCATAATTGGTAATTCCATCAACTACCACCATGATGAAACTCTTTCCTTCGGAATAAGGTAAACCTGTGATAAAATTCATTGAAATCTTCTCCAAACGTTGACTTGGAATGGATAAAGGTTGTATAAGACTCAGGGTCTTAATTGTCTCAACTTTATTTTTTTGGAAAACCAAACATTTTGCAACAAAATTTTGAATATCAAATTTAAGGCCATCCCAAAAAAAATCTTTCTTCACCCTATGGTAAGTTTTTAAAAATCATGAGTGTCCTCCTAAAGAAGAAGTGTGCAATTCCAAAAGAATATTTTGTTTTAATTGGGAATTATTACAAAGATATAAGCGATCTTTGTACCATAAGGAATCATTTTTCCAACTAAATGTATCAGATGTACTAGGATCTTGCTACAACTTTTGAATGAGTGTCCACACTTCTTTGTCCTTCTTCCATTCACCCCTTGCTTTAGTTATCCAATCTGGTTGGATAATAGAAATGGCACAAAGAAATGCTTCCACCTCTTCATCCTTTCTTGAGAGTGCATCTGCAACAAAATTTAGCTTCCCTTTTCTGTAGATGATTTCAAAGTCATAACCCAACATCTTTGTGACCCATTTTTGCTGCTCTTCTGAAGATAGTATTTGTTCCAAAAATTGTTTAAGACTATCATGATCTTTTTTTACTTGAAGTGTCTTCCCATTAGGTAAGGTCGTCATTTCTTTACCTCATGTAGTATTGCCAACATTTCCTTCTCATATATAGCTTTATATAAATATTTTCCTTTGATTGGATGATTTTCAGAAGCAATGGGTCTTCCTTCTTGCATTAAAACAACACCAATTCCATTTCCTGAGGCATCACATTCCACAATAAGGGTTTTTGTGAAGTCTGGCGTAGCTAAAACTGGGTGATAGGCACATTTCCTCTTTAAGATGTTCAAAGGCCTTGGTTACTTCAGGAATCCATGAAAATGATTCTTTCTTCAATAATGTTGTTAGAGGTGCTGATATTCTCCCATAATTCTTAACAAACTTGCGATAATACCCTATTAACTCGAGAAATCCTCGCAATTGCAATATGGTTGAGGGTACTTTCCATTCCCTAATGGCTTTAATTTTGTTAGGGTCTACCTTAACACCCTCGTGAGACACAATATGACCCAGATATTCCACCTCTTGTACTCCAAATAAACATTTGGAGGTTTTTGCATATAATTGTTTCTCCTCCAATAGTTTGAGCACCCTGTCAACATGTTGAACATGATCTTTCCAAGACCTATTGTAGATTAGTATATCATCAAAAAATACTAACACAAATTTTCTAAGAAAGGGTTTGAAAATGGAATTCATGAACCCTTGACATGTAGAAGGTGCATTGGTAAGGCCAAAAGGCATGACCAAAAATTCATATGACCCTCATGAGTTCGAAATTTTGTTTTCAGAATATCTTCAGTCTTCATTCTAATTTGATGATATCTTGAATGAAGATCCAACTTGGTAAACTAAATTTCTCCATGTAATTCATCCAATAATTCATCAATCATAGGAATGAGAAATTTATCTTTAATAGGGATATTATTGATCTCCCTATAATCCAGACACATGTGTCATGGTCCATCCTTCTTGTGCACAAATACTACTGGAGCAGAGAAATAACTTTGACTCGATTGAATTATACCAGCCTCTAACATTTCTACAATCATATGTTCAATTTCACTCTTTTGGACATAATGATATATATAAGGCCTGATGTTTGGAGGAAAAATTCTTGGAATCAAATGAATAGCATGATCATGATCACGAATAGGTGGGAGTTCTTTGGGAGTTTCAAATACCTTGGAATGATTGTCCAAGACTTTTTGGAGATGTGGAGAAATAGATGATTTTGATGTTGGAACTTCCAGTCAGCATAATTGTGCAATTACGCCTTGTTTTTCTTTCTTCAAAAGCTTTTTCATGACATTAGAGCTTATTATCTTTCCCGGCTTCCCTGCGATACCTCATAATTCGACTTTCTTTCCTTCCAAAAAAATATTTCAAGAAAAGTTCTTGAAAATTAAAAGCTACCGTCCCCAAAGTTTGTAACCATTGTACTCCTAATACAACATCAACACCTCCCATTGGAATGGAAATCATTGGACTATTCAATACAAATTCCCCCATAGTTAGCTTGATATTATGGTATTTTCCAGAGCAATTTATAACTCCTCCATTTGCAACCATCACTTGACATTCTAGTGTTGGGTATAGGAAGCAATTCAATTCCTTGGCTACCTTACAATGAATAAAATTATGGGTACTACCCGAATCAATCAACACTATTACCTTTTTCTTCTTGATATGTCCTTCTATCTTGAGAGTTTGAGGAATGGTAATTCCTACCAATTCATTACACGATATGGTCAGACTCATTTCTTCTTCTTCTAGGGTTGGTTCCCGGTGTATATCCTCTTCTTTTGAAGTTTCTTGTTCATTTTCTTCCTCCTCTTCACAATCTATGTAAAATAATTTCTTCTCAGCACACTTATGACCTTTAGTGTATTTTCTATCACAACTGTAGAAAAGCCCTTTTGCTCTTTTTTCTTCCAATTGTTGTGGTGTCAACCTTGTAGGTTGTGGAAGTATAGGAGTAGCAACACTTCCATATTTATAGATGTGAGTGGTAGGCTTCCTTGTTGCCATAATTTTACATTCAATTTTTCTTGCCAACCTGAATGCCTTCTCCAATGAATCAGGTTCCAAAATGCGAACTTCATGTTGGATGTTATCCTTTAAAGTACCTATGAAGAGATCAATCTTGTGTTCCTATGGAATATCAGTTACCCTTATATTCAATTTTTGGAAGTCCTCAATGTGCTCCCCCACTAAACCCTTTTGTTTGAGATTTATCAATTGGCTAAAGAAGGTGTTGCTGTTTGTATCCTCATAATGTGCTATCATTTCCTCCGTAAAAATTGACCAAGTGACAATTTTTTTACGGGAGCAAAGCCATCGATACCATACAAATGTATATTGTTCTAAATGTAAAGTTGCAATGCGTACCTTTTGTGTGTTTTGCACATTATGGAGATCAAAATATTGCTCCATCTGTAGTATCCATGTTACAGGATCCTTTCCATCAAACTTCCTCATATCCATTTTTGGAATATGGTGGTTCTTCCCGCCAACATTCAAGTTTATGAAATCACGATTAACATTTATTTTGTTCTCATCATGAGGTTCTTCTACTATATTTCCGCCATTAGGATTCGTTTCTTGTTTTAAGCTTGTCATCAAGCCTTCCATGTCTACTTTTATATCATTCTTCATGTCTTCCATTTTTTTCTTCCATGTCTTCCATGCCATTCTTCAAACCATCCATTTTAGCTTCCACATATTTCTTCAAAACATCCATATTAGATTCCATTCCCTTCTTCAAACCATCCATCTTAGCTTCCATACCTTTCTTCAAAACTTCCATTTCATTTTTATTGCTCTTTGCGAGAGCGAAATTTGGTGCACTTTCTCTTGTAATTTTGATATATCATGTTGAACTTCTTCCTCTTCATGAGTCATAGTATAGTATTTTGAGGGCTTAATGGGTGTTGAATTATTTTTAGGAGGCATTATAGAACCCAATACTGATAAAAATGCTTAAATATGCCCTTGGAATCACTTCAAACTATTTTTTCAAACAAATGTTATGCGATTTTAAAAAATAAATACACACATTTTTTTCTTTTTAGGAGGTCGATGTTAAACCTGAATTATCTCTGTAATGTTGGATCTTCGATATCTGAAATTTGGTCCTGTAGTAGCCCTCTGAGTCTTTTTTCCAATGACATGGGTCTTACCTGATTTGGATGCTTCAAGACAAGGTTATGCCCAATCTCCCACAATGACCTAATTATGGACTGGTTCAGTAGAGCGAACTTATACAACATTACACATGTCATTGTTTCCTCCTTCAGATCTGAAATTGATACACAGGAAACTATAATCCGTTTACTTTTGGCCACTTTTTACAGAATTCCAATCCGATGCTCAGAGAGAGAGTTATGATGATTTCCCCAAGGTCACCTCTTTTAAATGAAATTCGGGAGCCTACAAAAACCCTAACTTCCACAAATCATATCTCCGAAAATATTTTGAACCAAGATATAAATTTTTACACGAAGTTCCTTAGGATTTTGGCTTTGCGTGGTAAAAAATTCAACTTCTGAACCTTCGTAGAAAAAAATTTATAGCGAAAATGCCTTCATGACCTGTTTGGAGTAATGAAACCCTAGAATCCAAAGCAGTGATACAAAATTTTATGAAACCAGCTACAAGAATAGAAGAAAAGGGAGATAAACTCCTTAGAAATCAGCCACTTCAAGGGGGAAACCTCCTTTACATTACATAAATGAACAATTCTTGGATGGTACAAATGACAAAACCTCCTTCTTTATATAGGAGTCCATGGGGTCACAATATGATCCTAGCCGACCTAACAATAATAATGTAAGGGCACAATAATAAAAATATGGGGGTTACAGGGGTACAACAATAACAATAAGGGGCTACACTAACAACAATAAAGGACTACACTAGTAATATAGGGACCTAACATTTACCCATGACTACCTTACCACCTATCATTTTCGTTGGTTATTCATTCATTTTGTTTGGTCGTCGCTAGAGTTCCACGTTTCTGAAACTTAGTTTCATACGATTGTTTTTTTTGGCACTCAATAGTGCATACACATAGCTATTAATCTATTGCATTCTGGTATTTTCAAACCCTTGGTTCATCTTTTGGGACAACATACCTTTTTCGACTATCTGAAACATAATCTCTTGAAAAATTTTACTCCATGTTACAATTCTCAAAATTTTCAATAATTTATGTGTTCTCTTACTTGTTCTTACTAGTTACATTGAAATGTATCTTTGTGTGCCTATGTGACTGAATTTGTTTAAGGTACTTGAGGTTTTTGTAGAGAAATCCTTCAAAAATACCATTGATATATGGAGGGTTGTTTTTCTGGTATGTCGACAAATTAATATAGCTTGGCAAATTAAACAATCATGCATAGATAATTAATTAAAAACCTTCTACATCATTGCTTCTCCTTTACAAGTTTGAAGGATTACAGACCCATTTGTAATTTCAAGGGTTTCTCTTTAATTTTTTTGAACGAATTGTTACATATGCATATAGATGTGTTTCTGAGTGTAATTCTTTTATTCTTGAATTCTTTTGTGCAATGATAATTATTTGTTCCCTCTTTGAGTACCTTTCAGTGGTAAAAATCCTTCTCTATGAGAAATATTAATGACAAACTCTGAAAGTTTTTCGAGTTAGATTCTATTTAATTATTACTTGTCAAAATTGGTTCTTATGACCACATACAAGTCCCTACTCTTTTTATTGTAACAGAGTGGAAGTTGTGTTGATATCTATGTACATATTGGGTTCGCACTTTGTAAAATAAACCCTAATCCTCAAGAAATCCTTGATAGGGTTTTAAAGGCTTTATAGTAAAAACCACTTCTGGTCATTATTTGTTAGGGTTACACCTACGACTTATTCACATGTTTTGGTTTGGTTCTTTTATAATGTATGCATTGTGTTTTCAAGTATGTAAAACAAACCTTTTTTTTATTTAATGATTCAACCATAATATTTATATACTTTGTTGTGTATTGGAATACATCTCTTCCTGTAACCTTTCATTTGACTATATTTGGTGTTTTTCTCTTTACTATATGGTATATATTCAGACTTCTATCATTAATGTGTGTCGTTATGACTTGGTCGAACTATTATTCTATTCATTTGTAAATAAAATGGATTATTTTATATTCCATTCCTATGAAGTATTTATTTTATCCTTCTTTGAATTATATTAACAGAGAACACATCCTCTCTCTTTGTACTTATTTATTCCTTCGTATATTTATATTAATTTTTAAAACTAGATAAGAACCAATACTTCATAGAAAATTGTTCATATATATAACACTTAATTATATTTATGTTCTTTACTTTCTATTAAATTCTCACCAAATGTCTTATACTGATATTAATAATTTATTTTATTTATGTGTAGACATTCCAAAAAGGAATTCCCCTTTTTCCTTCGATGTTTTCAATACATGGGCTACTTATTTAATCTATTGTTCGATCGACTATGTTTCTCCCAGGTCAAAGGTTCCAAACCCCTGGTCTCTCATTCTACTTGGGTGTGAATGTAAACTAATGCTTCTTGTTTATTTTCTTTTATATCTTTATTATATGAGTTTTCTCCCTGAACGGAAGTGATTTATCATGGCTACAAGGAATTCTTGTAATTATAACTTATTCATCGTACTTGGATTGGATATTCAAATTTCATATATTTCATTCTAGTTAATTTCAACATTTTCTTTAAGGCCATAATTGTCTCTTACCTTGTTTTCCTTTTCAGGATATAGTATTATAAAAATATGAGTAATGTCTTTTGGACATTGGACTTTGTTGTAATTTTGAATAGAATATTTATAAATTTAATACTAATTATGTTCGTTTTATTTTTTAATTTTAGCATCTTTTATATCAATATTTAGTTGAACATATGAAACTATTTTTAATTTTATTCTAGTTATATTTGTTCTTATATACGTAGTTTCTTTGCATGCATAGTATTGTTCATAACTAAGTAATTTTCTTTCTAGAAACAATATTGTTATCTAGTTGATGTTCCCCATATAGTTATATGTATCTTTTCCTTTGAAATGATAAGTATATATGTACACATTATATCTACTTCTATTTAAATATTTATCTATCTATTTTCACAGGGATTATCTTAGAAAATATCAGCTTGCACTAACATTTTAGATCCACATTTATACAAATATGTATAATCTTATTCTTTTCCTATATATATATATATATATATATATATATATATATATATACAAACATACACAACAACATTCATTTACTTATCTATATGTCTAGCCCTCAATAAATTTTGTACAAGAAAAAATTAACTAGGAAAAAAATAATAGATAATTGTTTTTCTTCTATAACTATTACAAAGGCTTATAAAAGTCTTCAATGTAGAAACAAACAATGCTAGAAAAACTGACGGAGATGTAACTTTCATTTTTCTTTCAATTCTCACTAAAATCATACATAGAGATAAGTTCCGAATACTAACTTGCAAAATATATTTGGGAAATTAATAATTTAGTACTTGGCTCCTCCCAACCTTGATACTGCATCCAGTCAGTATCCCCTCGAGCATAACAGGTCTGCAAATTTTCTTTTTTTTTGTTGTTATTTTCACTTGGTGTTCTCACAATTTCTCTGCTAGAAAACTTGAGTTTTTTTTATCCAACAATAAGAGAAAAAAATATTTGTAATTTTGTTTATACATTACCCATCTACCACTCTTTTGGTGGTTGGTAACTACCTCCACCTCACCAATAAGTGGTGGGTAGTTACTCGCTCATTAATGAGATTTTGTTTCCCACCCCCAAATATAACATCATATCTTTTAGATAAACAATTAATTGACCAATTCCATAACTTCTCAACAAATATAATCTTCGAGATTTGATACCTAGGACTTATTGATGAGTAATTAATATTCACCAATAATCTTGCAACCTCATCTCTTTAATCCATATGTACTCCAAAATTAATTTTCCATAATTCTTTATTTGTAGAAAAAACATCATAATTACATATTTATAATTAGTCATATCATTATGAAATTGCTAATAGTTAAATCCTTCTCATGTTTTTTCAGACTTTAAACATTCAAAATGGAAACACACATATACACATTTAATTACATAAAAACATCAAGTCAGAGAATATCACAAGTCATGTTATTATGATGAAGAAGACTCTAGAAGAGTCCATATTGTAACTCTGGTTAAGGGTTGAGGTAGCCAAACTTAACTACTAGTAGGCTATTGGGTTGTGTTATAACTGGACCACTAGGAGGAAAAGGGTTCCAATATTTCAAGTGTTTGTGTTCCATAACTGAACAAAAATAACTAAAAGGGGTGGGAAATATAGCACACACAAAGGATTTTTGCATTGTAGTAGTCCACAAGTCAAAGGCCATACTTCTTTATACTCATAAACATTTTCTATGTAGAGAAAGAGAGCAGAGCAACCTCACCTTACAGTTGGGTTTTTCTCCCTAAACGGTTTTCTAGGTCATATCTTTTGTCAAATGTGTGTGTGAGATTTGATTTCATTGTTCTCTATTTTCTGTATAATTTTAATTCACATGCATACATTATTAACAATATTCTGTAGATATATAAATCTAAAGAGAAAAAAAATTGTAATAGTGTATAATTTCATATTTTAAATATAATTTTATCAAATTTATTGTAACGAACTATCTAGTGGCATATTCGTGGTAGTCTACAAATCAACTTCACAAGTGTCACCTCCTAAACTTATGATAAAGGCATGTACATGGGACTTTAAGCATTTTTTTGTTGTTGGGCTTGGCCCCTTGGCCTAAGTCTCTTTCACTTATCCCTTAGCCCCCTTTCACTCTCATGGAGTCCTATCCCCCCATATTTCTTGTAATACTTTGTTTGCAACAATGGTGTATTTTCATTACTATGAGTGTGATCACATAATATTACATAGTTAGGTTCACTGGCCTTTTGGCACAAATGATCACTTTCCTAAAATCACATAGGAACTCTAGCCTCAAAACATTATATACATAGGCATGCATGCTCAACACATATATACATACACATAGGCAAGCAAGCCCAATACATATATGCACACATAGGCACGTAGGCCTCACACATATATATACACACATAGGCACACAGTCCTAACAAAATCTTTGTTCATTGACCTAATCATAATATGAAAAACTATACACAAAGGACAACCTAGGGGTGCTACAATTATATATAGCCAACCCCATTCGATAACAATAGCCAAAGTATTTTGATTTAATAGACATGCTTAATGTTCCAAATATTTATGTAAAACTAATGTTATGTGGTTGTTCTTTAGTTGATCACTTACTCTCAATTGCTCTATTGTTCTATTTATGCTCATTTTGTTGTACTTATTCTTTATTTAACGACTTTGAAAAATAATAGCAGTGCATTAATACAACACCAAAATGAAGTAAAATTGTTCTCCTCTTATCAAAATGACAAAAGTTTGGTATTTTCCATTGTTGAAATTCAACTCTTCTATGCTTTGGCCCTTTTCTGGGCATTTTTTCTATCATTTTTTCCCAAAGTCAAGCAAGGATTTGTTAGAATCATAAGTTTGGATGTGAAAATTGCATAATTTGAGTGCTCCAGGGTTTTTTCAAGGAGTTGAATCCTTTTATGCATTCAAAAACACATTTTAAACAACAAAAAGCCATGATTTTTCCAAAAAATGCATAGTCGGATTTTGTAAAGAAACAAAAAAACAAAATATAGAATAGTTAGATTATACCTTGACCATGTGAACAAAGAAGTATTTTGTGACACAAGTTCTAAAAAAATTTGGGTGCAATGAGACATTCTATAGGTTTGGTGTTAAGCACAACTACATGGGAGAACAAAGTATATACTACCACAAGCTTGTTTTTTAAACAACATAAGGAAATTACTCATTAGATGCATAAAATTTGAAAGGATATTAGTGAAGCCAAAATCCACAACAAGCCATTCAAATGACCCTTGTATATTTTTAGATTCCAACTCCGAGTTCAATGGTTTCTTGATGATATTATAATTTAAGATAGCTTTTTGCAAATATATTTGGCTCCATGTAACTAGTGTAGGAGGTTTCCAATCATTGAAGGAGAGTATCAACTTCATAGGGATATTATTCTAAGATTTAGAGCCAATAGAAAGTCATCAAGAGTCATCTTTATTGGGTTTTATTACAATGGCAAAAACATATTGGGATGAATTGCACAAGATGAAATCATCATTCAATTTATGTCTTGAATTTGGCAATTGATCTCACCGTTCTACATATTGAATGTTAAAGAAGTTCATTAGGCAAGGGTCACCTTAGAACAAGTTTGATGCTATGTCAATAGGGAGTATGTTTAGATGCTTATAGTTTCTTCAAATACCTTGATGAACTCTAGTAGGAATAGGTCAAACTACTTTTGTTGGGAAGGTGTGTTGATGGAGGACTTAGAGAAGTGAAAATATTTTTTTTTATTTGAATCCCATGTCAATTTGAAGGAGGACAAACTTTCGAGGGATAACAATGCATTGTGTTGTATCATCAAAAAGTATTATGTGATATTTTGCTTAGTATTATCAACCTCAAGAATCCAATGAATGGGTTGGGAGTCATAAACAACATACTTAGCATATATGTAGGATCACGGATTTCAAGGTTGAGAAGTCATAGATGGCCTCATCTCTCATAGGCTTGATAAGCATATCAAACTTGCACTCTTGTATGATGTGGATGTCTTTGTTTTATGTTTGTTTACCTTAGAAATTGCTTCAAAAGGTGAGGACTATATGTTGCTTTAAAGTATCTTCTTAGTTTTATGTTTTTCGATCTTAGATATTGCTCCAAAAAGCAAGGAATACAAGTTGCATCAAAATGTCTTCTTTAAAGATCAACCTACCCTAAGAGTCCAATGCATGGTTTGAGATTCATAAACAACATACTTACCATATACATATAATCATCCAAACACATCACAATTGTCAAGGAGTGTCACATCATCGATGGCCCCATCTCTCATAGGCTTCATATCAAACTCAAATTGGCATTGTTATATGATATGGATGCCTTTGTTGATCTCTATTGATCTTAGACATTGCTCCGAAAGGAAAGGAATACATGTCATTTCCAAGTATCTTCTTAGTTACATGTTTGCTCATCTTAGACATTTCTCCAAAAGACAAGGAATATATGTTGCATCAAAATATCAAGTTCATCTACTAGCATGAGTAGAATTCATATTCATTTTATTATGAAACTCAGGGATTCATGCCAGTTGGAGATGGAAATATCTCCAAAGTTCAATAAAATGGTAAAATATGTAAAAGAGACAAAACAAAATATTCATTCTATTCTATCAACATAAACATGAACATGGAAAAAAAATCCATATTAAAGGATAATGGGGTGTACAAAGTTTAGGAAGGAACCCTTGCTTAAGGATAATTTAACAAGAGTATCGTTAATGGTATTATAATACCCTTGTGCCAATCATTCCACTCGAAGTAGAAGATGTATGTACATAAAGACAATATTGCATATAGGGTTAAGATAACGTGATAATGAAATTGAAGTATGTTCTTACAATTAAGAAATAAAAAATAGTCGTTAGGGAACCAAGACAAAACTACAAATTATTTGGAAAACTAGATTGCCACAAAAACAATGGAAGGAAAAGCCCTATTGCAACAAAGGTTGAAATTCAATTTTTGAATTGATAGCATGACAAACATCAATGAAAGATCATAAGAGACAACAAAATGTTGCAAGGGAACCAAGTCAAAATGGAAGACTTGTCATTATTTGGAAAATAACCAAATTGCCACCAAGGCTAATGAATGGAAGAGACCTATTGCAATAGAGAACAAAATCCAATTTGTGAACCATAGTATGAAAAACAACATGAATTTAGCTCATAAGATATATTGGTTGGTTTCTAGCTAAATGGTAAGTGGAAAAAACAAACATGATTTGGATGAAAATGAATTCTATTATATGCAACCTAAACAAGTTTCGTATGTGGTCAAGCAAAGGGTCTCCATGTGATAGTCGTGACAGACCATTAGGGTGGAATAAACCACATTGATCAATTTTGCGTATATGATATATGAACTTTTTGAAACATTTTTTTTACAAAAATACTTGTGTTATGAATAACAGAGCCGATGGTTTGATATTCCCTATTATCCATGATTCTAATACTATGGGTGTAATCCTATGGACAATAGAGTGCTCCATATGCTTTATTTAAAAGTGATAATAGATTTTAGAAAATATTTTCAGCCAAATGAAAGTAAGTGACTTTGATAAAATACAAACTATAATCATGGTACACCACATACTATGTTTCATACTTAGTTAAGTGAAACACTAAGTTACTTTTGTACTGGTAAGATCTCACATGACATAGCCTCGGATACATTACAAACACATATACCTAAGATGATCCAACCCTTAAAAGAGTCCATCAACCTGATAAATTGATTCTAAATATACCCACTACAAGATTCCAAAGGTATGAAAGAGCTAAGGATTTCACATTGGCTAAAAATGCATACTGATTTGTATTATTTTTTAAATTTGTTTTTACTGTTTTAAAGTAAACCTTTTGGAAATTCTTTATTGTGTCGGGGATAGATGAAATCCGATATTCACTTCAAACAATATTTTCCCATCAATCAACTTTCACTCTTATATTATTGTTGCTTGGATGCTTAGTACTTGCTACAATCTGGTGCAGGGAACCCCAATTTCAAACAATATTTGCCCATCAATCAATTTTCACTCTTATATTATTGTTTCTTGGATGCTTAGTACTTGCTACAATCTGGTGCAGGGAACCCCAATTTAATAAGCACCCAGAAGGATTAAAAAGACAACAATTTGATTTTTTCGGTGGTTAAAGGATCCAATGTTAAAATGGACTTAATATAAAGTTATATAATTATTATTTTTTATTAAAATGATCAATAATAATTTAATAATTAATTAATTTTTTATTTTATTTGTTTTTTTCAATTTAATTTAATTTAGTAATATTTACGCCATAAGGAGTTCTATGTGAGAACAACTCCCCTCTGATGCTACGTGTCTTTTTGTCTGCCGTTAAACTGAATGTTAGATGATAGAAACAGTCTCTACCATTGGATTAAAGACCAGTACTAATCAGTTACCATTTTCTAACGACATAAAGCTCGAGTCCCAAGATTCATCCACACAGAACTAGTGTTCGATGGGCATTCGAACGATAAGCTCTCCAAGGTGTCTGCCACAACGCTCTGATTGTGGAAAAATATGTTTCTTTCAGTTGTAATGGAAATACATAAGGAAACCTTGGAAACCTTGTTTTTAGAGTGGATGCTGCAGCAATGGCTATCCTCACAATGTGGTTTCTGTTGTTTTCTCTTTGGAAGAACAATTTTTTTGCCAACGTTCTAAGGCATATTGACTGTAATATTGTGAGGGAGGATGAAGTATCGATAAGCTTTGTAATAAGCTCCTGTTTGAGCAATTTTTCCTGGAATTGACAATGTATGTAACCTGTTTAAAGCTTTGTGGCACATAATTCACTCAGAAGCATGGAAGATGTTGCTGGATAAGATCATTTTAATGTTTAGATTTTGTTACAATGTTGAAGTAATTTTTTTTTTTTTTTCATATTGGTATAATTAATTGTTAGCCAACTACTTTCTCCAATATCAGGTTCAGTGCAATTTGCTGATGGTTCACTCAGTACAATTTGCTGATGGTTTGCTTCCTCCTCCAGTTGATAATGATACATTTTCTCCATAATGTACAAATCTTTCTAAAAAATAAAAAAAAAATTCAATTATTTAGTAAGAATATTTTTTGATTTGGTGATAAATTTTTTTTTTTATTATAGATCATGATATATGTCATTTTTCACCGATTATTTTTTTACATACTACTCTTTATAATTTTAACTAAACAAGTTTCTACTTTTTTCACTATCATTTATGCCAGAATTTCTTAAGATGACATAATTTCTTAAAAGATGATTTACAAGTTGTTCTCTGTTATTTATGCTAGAATTTCTTAAGATTGACAGGATTTCTTAAAAAACGATTTACAAGTTGTGATCGACATTGGTTGAATAAAAACAAACTATGATGAAAGTGAATTTTTTATTTTTAATCCATTTATTAAACATTAAAGATGAAAGTTGATAAAGACATTGGTTGAACAACCTTATTAACTGCGATCAAAGTGAAAAATTTTACAAGTACAGTGAGAATTATTAATGAAAAAGGAAGAACACTTTGATATTACAAGACACGTGTTGTGTTGATGCTTCTCTTTATTGATGTAAATGTAAATAGAGAATATTTTTTTTTAGAATATGGATATATAATAGATGTAATTGTAAATAGAGAATATTTTTTTTTAAATATGGATATATAATATTATCATAATTTTTTGTTTAATTTTTATTTGTTTATTTATAATTAAAAATATTCTGATAAATTAATATTATATAATTTTAATTTATTTTAAATAATTATTAAATAATTATAAATTATTAAATATTTGCAAATAAATTATTATTTCATTAAAATTATTATTTGGAAATTATTTTATAAAAAAAACTATAAAATTTAAAATAATTGTGTATATATTTTATGATTTAAATTTATATGCCATCAAATAATTGTTTTAGGTATTTTATTTTTTTTTATAAAATTTTACTCAGAAAATTATATAGCTTTTATAATCTCATTTTTTTTTGGTACACGTCTTGATGATTTTTTTTTCAAAATATAACTATTACGTATATGCCAAATGTCATTATTTAAAATTTGAGTTTTCCAATTATTCTCCAATTTCATCATTTGTGATTAAAAATATGCTAATGATAAATTAATAAATGATTAAATCACTTATGTTGTAAAATATTTGGAAAAAAATTAATATATAATTAAAATTATTATTTGAATTTTTTTTTTAATAAAAAAACAATAAAATTTAAAAAAAATGTGCATGTATTTTATGATTCAAATTCATACAACCAAACCACTCTATTTGTTTGTGAAAATTTATTCTGAAAATTATATAGTCCTTATGATCTCATCTTTTTTCTTCCTTATATCATTGTGTAGCTGGTTTGCTTCTAAATTAAGGTTTGATGATTTTTTTTTTAAATATAAGTATTATGTATATGTCCAATGTTATAATTTAAAAATGAAGTTTCCAAATATTTTCCAATTTAAAGGCATTTGTAATTAAAAATATTCTAGTGATAAATTAATACACAATTCAAATCAAATTAGGTTCTAAAAATATTTGGAAAAAGATTATAATTAAATTATGTATATGTCCAATGTTATCATTTAAAAATGGAGTTTCCAAATCTTCTCCAATTTAGGCATTTGTAATTAAAAATATTCTAATGCTAAATTAATATACAATTCAAATCACATTAAGTTCTAAAATATTTGGAAAAAGATTATAATTAAAATTATTATGTGGAATTTTTCTATATAAAAAAAACACTATAAAATTAAAAAGAATTATATATTATATATTATATGCTTCAAATTCATATGCAATCAAAGAATTGTCAAGTATTATTTTCTTGTAAAATTTTACTTCGAATTTTACCAAATCTTTTCCAATTTGGCCATTTGGAAATATAATAATATATAACTAGGAATTTATTTTAACAAAAAAGACATGTATAAAATATAAAAAGAGTTGTGTATATATTTTATGATTACTGTTAGAAAATTTGTTGATGAGAAGCAAAACACATAGTGCTACTTTCAAGTTATAAAATATTAGAAATATAAAAAGAGTTGTATATATATTTTATGATTAGTGTAGAAAATTTGTTGATGAGAACAAAAACACATAGTTCTACTTTCAAACTATAAAATATTTCATGGATATTATTGCCAACAAAGTTATTCTCCTTATTTGGACAAACATAAATGCCTAAAAGCTAACAAACCAACTCTCATTCAACAACTCAGCTTCTATTTAAGTTCCTTAATGCATCGATGCAACCTCTGTAAACATCCATTTTCAATTCACGAGGTGCCTAGGTTCTCTTTGGCCATCTACATGTTGGCGTGTATCATGCCTAGGTTCTCTTTGGCCATCTATATGTTGGCGTGTATCAGTTGCCTTGCCCTTAATTCAGTTCTTAATGAAACATGATTTTTTTTGTTGAGAATTGTTTTTGTTTGTAAATGGATGTATATGGAATTGAAACATGATTTGTTTTGTTGAGAATTGTTTTTGTTTGTAAATGGATGTATATTGAATTTTCTACAATAAAATGTACATGGTTATTTTTGTTGATGATTATTTTTTGAAGTTACTTTAAAAACATAGCACCACATATCAAGTAGGTTAATATAGACTAGTTATCTTAAGAACATGTTAGCAAGTATCAAATCTTCTAGAATAAAATGCACATGGTTATTTTTGTTGATGATTATTTTTTGAATTTACTTTAAAAACATAGCATCACATATCAAGTAGGTTAATATAGACTAGTTATCTTAAGAACATGTTCATAAGGTAACTTGTATAGGCATGAACACCAAAGGAGGAAGGGGCCTGTTGCTTTTCTACATGAATTATATGTTATAAATAGAATAGTTTTGGTTTATTATCATAGAACTCCCACAAATCATTTTTTTATAATATACCACTACATAACCTTGAGAAAGGCACAAATTGGCCAAAAATTTCTTTGGGAGAGAAGAGAATGCAGTATCATGTTGTAATACCTTGGAACTGTGTTGTCATATCTTCTAACATAAAAAAGGAATTTTGCAGAAGTGAATGTTTTCTTTGTCTAAAAGAGAAAAGAAGAAGATACTGGAGGATGTTATGCCAAGCATTTCTTCAACCTTGTGAACAAATCTAATGATGTCATTCATTTGACCATGCTAAGTTCTGAAAATATTTGATGTTTTCCAAGTGAAGCAAAACCAAGTGAGATCAGATATAATTTTGGGAGGAGATGTGTTCAAAATTTTTGGAGGAGATGTGTTCAATTTGATAGTGGGGCCTGGATACAACCAAGATTTTGTTATGGGATTGATTATCGCTCCATATCAGATCATGCCATTATATTGAATGCCCATCCTCTATAAGGCTACCCGAATGAAACAAAGAGAAGGAATATTTTTTAGGCATTCCTCCTTTATCATGTTATTGGAAATTCCAAATCCCGATAAATATGAATTCAACATACATAATCCCACTTCGGAATACATGAAAATTATCAAATTGAATGTTTTGTCGATGCCATGTGTAGAGTGTGTTAAGTTCTCTGATTCCATGTGTAGAGTGTGTTAAGCTATCCTTTTTACACGTGTTTTTATGGCACAAAGTGGAGTTTTTAGACTCCTTTCGACCTATGATAATAATTCTTAACCCTAATTTTCTACAACATGTCTTCATTGATAAAAAGAGTGTAACCCTATTTTACCAAAGACAACAAACATGGTGTCCCATTCCCATGTGCGTAATGTAAATTAAAGAACTTGGTAGTTCATTCCCATGTGATTTGCAGTTGAATTTTATGATTTTTTTCATAGAATTTTAGTGTCGATGTTGAACACACTCCAAAATAATGTCCAAAATGATAGTAAGCAATAAAAATCCAATAGGTTATCTCTACATCCCTTAGAAAAGAAAACCCCGCCTTATGTGTAGTTGAAAATTTGAGGAGAACTCGATAGTTACCATCCCATATTTTATGGCTCAGTAATTAATAGTGTTGGAAATATTAATTCATTAATGATAGCCATATCAGTTTGAATTTAGATTTCCTATAAAATTAATGTAATGTGGTGAATTTTGTTTTGTTGCATTTACTTGGAATGTGATTTGTGATATTCATAGTTCTTGGCTGAGAGGACTCTCAATTGATGTGCCACAAATATGACACTATTGTCTCTTTCCCTACATGTTCCTGTGGCTGCCACAACAATCTCACTTCTCTTGGAGTTCGTATTGAGTATTTCGGCCATATCCACTTTGGGAAAGTCCTCTTTATTTTTATTTTTTAATTAAACCAATTGAAAACATACACAACTCATGCACCTTAAATTCATTACAAGAGATATTCCCCACTTCTGACGAGTCTGGGTGTATAAACACCCACTAATAGCAATACATCTCCTCTCGTACAATGCAGTTCTCAAATTTTCCCAATCAGAATAAGTTAGCATGTCAAGCTAAACTACAAAGAGTATTGGAGAGTGAAAATCCTATCCCCAATCTCGTTTATGTCTTTGATGGTTCCTTTACAAATGAAAATTCATTGTTTTGGGAAATAAAATAATAAAATGATATGCTTTTGGAAGTTGAACTAATGGGGAATGTCCAATATGAATTGCTCATTGAGAGGGATAAGCAAACATTCACTCCAAAACAAAGGTGAGTGTTCCCTCAAAGAATCTACTTATGTGGCAAGGAATCAATATTCATATTTGCTCTTTTTCATATGCTATACTTAAGGTGTTCCCTTTGCAACATTTGGTGCAATTACTAGTATTATTATTATCTAATTTTAAGGTCGCTATCAAGCTAGACACCAAATTGGTGTATGAGATTCTTGTTTGTGGGACAAGAGATTAATTTTTAATTTTACTTATTTTGTTCAATTTAATTTAATTTAGTAATGTTATTATATTATCTAATTTTAAGGTCATGACCAAGCCAAACACCAAATTGGGGATCAATTTTTAATTTTACTTGTTTTTTTCAATTTAATTTAATTTGGTAATGTTATTATTATTATCCAATTTTAAGATTTAATTTAGTAATGTTATTATTATTATTCAATTTTAAGGTCACTAAAGTCAGAGGCCAAATTGGTGCATGAGACTGCAGGACCCACCTCCCCACGATTTGACTGCTAAGTCTACAAAGACATACATACTCTACATTAACCATATATGCACCTGGAGCCTCCTGCTCTTGATGCAAATATAAGGTTTTTTAAACAATATATTGGATAAATCTATAGATACATTGTTTGTGTACAAATCTTAGCAAACTAGACTAAATTCCATAGAAAAGACGATACTGTCTCATGAGAACAGATGCAACAATGTATAATAGTGAAAAATGAGAGAATTGCATACATAGTTCAAACCCAATAAGTCCATCCAAAACTTGAACTCTAAAAAGCCCATAAATGAATTCATTATAAAAAATTATTTGACAATTATTGGAATAGAGAAGAGAGCTGTACATGTTTTGGCCCTATAGCCCGAAGGAAGAATACATCTGGTTGGCAAAGGGGCTGCCTAAACAATAATGTCCAGAACTGGATTGTAGACAGTCACTCTCTCTAAAAGGAAATAACAAATGAATGAGAAAAAGACTCTGAAGTTTAGAAATCAATCAGTAATACTCCTTGTACTTGGCATGTAAAGGGTATTTATGGTGCAGCTTTCCGTTGGACCAGCCATCTCGCAAAATTTGGATCAGGCCATAGAGGGTGAATACTGCAGGAATAAAAAGAAATGTGGAAAGTGATGAATAGTAAGGTAGCCATTTGACATTACCGAGAATTGCACATGCACCACGGATTGTGATACTGTAATCTCCACAAAAATGCTTGAAATATAGGAGCTTACATTAACCTAGCAATAGCTAAGGTTGAACTCAATAGCAGATAATATGAACAATTTGGCTTCATCCTAGAGGTCTTTGAATGAATTGCTCACAGATGAAAATGAACAAACTGAGGACTCATTGGAGAAACGATGCTGAAGATCTGCACAAGGCTGAGGATAAACTAACTCTGAAAAGCCTTTCACATTTGAACAGCTCCATGCATCTTCTTCCGAGGTGACATTGAAGAAAATGTTTGACATACAAATATTACTGAAGGGAGCTTTCTGGATCCCATTAAAGTAACCCGCAATAGTGATATTCTCACCCACAATGTCCTTAAAGATGATCCTATCTACGACAGGGAGAGCATCAGGATTATAGCGATCATCAGGATGGTCACCATAGAACCCAGTAAAACCAATGGCACGCTTCACATTTTTCATGGTCACATTGGATATAAAGATGCCCTTCACATAACCTCCTCTGCCTGCAGACGTCTTTACACTGATAGCTGTTTCTGTGTTGATTACAAGAATATCTTCTACATGAATATCTGTGATCCCTCCAGACATTTCACTACCCAATGCAAGTCCTGCACTTGTATGGCTTTGACTGACTATGTGGCGGATAATAATGTTGAAACTGGGACGGCCAAAAGCAATACCATACTCATCCCAGCCACTCTTTATAGCAATTGAATCATCACCAGTGCTGATGTAACAATATTCTATGCAGACATCATTGCAGGAATCTGTCAAATAATACATCACAATGAGAAATCAACATTAGAGCCACTATGTCACTGTAGTGTACAAGGCAGTAACAAATAATCAGCAAGTTTCTTCTATGTTGTTCAGAGGTGTAATTTTAATTTGAGAACCCCAAAATCAGTTTATAATGGACTGTAAAGATTAAAGTTATTGCACTTAGGTCGATGATCACTGCTAACAAGAAATATCACATTCAGACATTTTGGTTGAATAGTGACAGCTGTTAGAACGAGCATGTAAAAGCGAGAAAGTAAAAAGTTAAGGGGCTGATTTCAGAGATAGAACTGATTTAAGGTGAAGCATTATTTTCTTGGAATTGAGGCATTCTTTTCTGTAAATGGACAAATTTTCTTCTCTAATGCATTCTTTCTCTGTGTATGGATTTTAGCATGGTTATGCTTCAAATTTATTTCAGGCTGTGCTTTGCCCTTGTGGGAGGAGGACTTCATGTCCATTTGGCTAGATAAGTACTGTAAAGGCGTTGACATCTCCAATAAAAATCCAAGATGGTTCCAAGTGATATCTCCCCTTGCACACCCTATTATTGATCTGCGATCATTTTTAGAACTGTTCTATTCTTGCTGGCATTTCCCTCAAAATGCACGATTAAACCAAGATTTATGGTTTCAGGCGATCCCAGAATATGTATTTTAAAAGTTATATTATATAGCAAGCACATATATTTCAGCACTGGTATGCATGAGTATGCCTGATAAATGATAAACCTAGATTTCCCTCTTTGCCATAGGATGGGAAACAATTAGCTAAATCCCATTGTGGGAATGGATAAGATCATGTGGTTTATGCCTTTGATACAATATATTAATGCACTTTATACTTCTTTAACTCCTTTTGGAAATGCTATTTCTAACCGAGCAAGGGGTATCACTGTAACAAACTGAATTGCCATGCGGCCATTTTCCCTTTAACAATAACAGCCCTGATTGTGCATTTGTATTTAAGTGTCTAACATATTATTCTTCTTCTTCTTTTTTTGGCTAGAATTAAATGATATAAGGGTGGGTGAGATTGTGATCTTTGTTTGTTTAAAATGTATTTTTGGCTACATAAATAAATTCAACACTTATTGTGAAAATGGATAAGATCATGTAGTTTATGCTTTTAATACAATATATGAATGCACTTTATACTTCTTAAACTCTTTTTGGAAATACTATTTCTAACAAAGCAAGAGTACCACTATAACAAACCTAATTGCCATGTGGCTATTTTCCTTTTAACAATAACAGCCTTCACTATGCATTTTTATTTGGGCTTTGTCTAACGAATTCTATGTTTTGGGTTTTCTGGCTGGAATTAAGTGATACAACTATCAGTGAAATTGTGATTTTGTTTAAAATGTGTTTTTGACTGCATAAATAGATTCAGCCACCCATTGTGGGAAAAGATAAGATCATGTGGTTTATGACTTTGATATAATGTATGAGTACACTTTATACTTCTCTTTTTAGAAATGCTATTTCTAACCCAGCAAAGGGTACCATTATAACAAACTGATTTGCCATGTGGCCATTTTCCCTTTAATAATAAAAGCCCTGATTATGCATTTTTATTTAGGCTTTGTCCAACTAATTCTATGTTTTGTAGTTTTTAGTCGTTTGTGGGCGAGATTGTGATCTTTGGTTGTTTAAAATATGTTTTTGACTACATAAATTTATTCAGTACCCTGAAAAACCCTTCTAACATTTGGATTATGCAAATTTCACAACTCAAACTTGTAATTTTAACAAATATCTACCAGAATTTAGACAAAATTAACCACAAAATATACCCAAAAAAATCCAAAATATATAATTAAAAAAAAACTCCAAAATATATAATAGTTAGACTACAATTTTTGTTTATGCACTCTTTCAAGCTAAAAGTCTCATAATGAGAGGTAAATATTACAGGTGACAAGTTGTGACTTGTAACAGGTTCCGTTTGGACATGCAGCCATTTCATGTCGGACTTTTTCCTAAACAACTCATAGTTATCCCCATTCGCATACACTGCTACAATAGAGTTTCATAAATTTAGAAAAGCAGGATCAATGCCCTTAGGGTTTCCGAGCAGGAGCTTGAAACATTTCAGCAGGATGGTTATTCAGTGTAATGAACATTCACTTGCCTCGTGAAGGGTGCTTCTAGCTCAGAAAAAATATTGCTGTACTTGTAACAGTAAGTGGTTAATCTCAAAGTTTCCATAGAAGAATGATGATGGCTGGTATCAATCAATTCTGGATTGCTCTTCCTGATATTGTTTGGGATTCCGTCATAGGAGAACCAATACAGATATCTTCTTCAACGAGTATGTGTTCAATTTGCATTGTATTGCATGAAAAGTCAGCGGCTATCCCGTGTATGGTGACATGGACTAATTGCCTACTGTTTATGGGTTTTGGTGTAATAACCATAGCAGTTTAATTTAAAAGTGGTATCAGAGAGTGTAGTTCACGAGTTCACTGCACATCTAGCTAGAGGTCAAGAGTTCACTACATACCTAGTTCTAGCTAGGGAAATTGTTGCACAAAACAAGTTAGCTACTGGATTGCTATTGCTATTAAATCATAACCCATAGACAATAGTCAACTAATACATCACCAGCCCATAGACAATAGTCAACTAATACATCACCAGAGTTAAGGATCCATGAAAAATATGTCAAGATAAATCAAGAGCCTTTTGTACAACACATTGTTAGCTAAGAATCAAATCATCATTAGAGAATGGATAATCTAGCAATGTTGATTCAATGAAATAACTCACATATACAAGTTGGAATGTTAAAAGCTATCTATGATATTGTATGCCTCCCTCTTCCATGCCTCGTAACTTCATTCATCCTACACATATTTATTTCCTAACCTCGTGCCTGAAGAGGCTGCTTTGCATTTACATAAGACAACTGTTATTCTAGATTCTAAATGGTTTCTATATCAAAGTTGCCAACCTAATTAGAATCTCAAGGAAATTTGGCATATGCTGATTAGAGAACATAACAAAAATGCATCTCCAGTGGTCTTTTCATATTAAGTTCTGTTTTATATATTCACATTGCACATGTGTGAAATCCTACCAGGAGTGCATTGCTATAGCTGTTTGAGGCTGGAAATGCATATAATGGAACAGGAATATTGAGCTAAATGGCCCTGTCATTTGCACCATGATTCTGATGGAGATCTATGCTACTTTCCTAACCATTGAGAAAATAAGCCACCCTTGGAAATGTGGATTTATAAATTGGTAAGGAAGAATTAGCCCACCTGGATCGATTCCATCTGTATTAGGTGAGTCGGATGGTGCGAGAATCGTAACGTTCTGGATTCGCACATTGCTGCAAACTCACCAGAAAGATATTAATTTAGACAAGAAATTGAGAAGTGGCCACAAAATGGCATCACAAAATTCATTTTACACTCCAAAGACGCTAAAATTGAAAACATTAAGCTTAGATAAACATGCATTTAAACCGCACTAACATTCAAGCCACAAACCTGCTATACACTGGATGAATGTTCCAAAATGGTGAATTCAGAAATGTCAAATTTGCAATCACAATGTCAGTCGAGCTTCTCAGCTCAACAAGGTGAGGCCGAGTGAAATTAAGTGTATGGTTATGAAACCAATCCCACCAAATGGCACCCTGACCATCAATAGTTCCATTATCCCCTGTACACATATGTGCAAAAGAAAATTTCAGCCCTAACTTAAGACCCAGAATAAATCTTCATTCAATGCAAACAGACTGCTTCCGCGGCATTTACCCCGTCTAATTTTCCAATGATCGCTTTTAAGTCCATCTGCCAACATCAGTCCAGAATACAATTTCTCCTAAATGTTCAAGGTCCAAGAATGTACCCACCTGTTATGACAACATCTGTAAGGTTGTAACCGTGTATGAGGCTGCAGTGTCTTCCACCAGGTAGTTCTCTTCCTCGGCCATAAGATGGCAAGGGATCAATAACTGGCCAATCTCGCGATTCCTGAAACCAAATGCAGGGGGATCTTAGAACCAAATATCAGGGATTATCAAGGACCCTCTGCCAATTTGTCATTTCTCTAGCCTTCATGTAAATGGGCATACCTATTGAACAGATATTATAAGATTCCACACATTCTGCTAACGGAGTTCTTTTGTATCTTATTGGGTAAAATTTCTGATCGATCTAAAATTCGGAAGGTTCTATCACCGAAGCCACTAAGTATGCAGATCACTGGGATTATGTATTACGGGATGTGGGATGTCATTATTGACCCATTAACAGCCTGAATGCATAGAGGATCTGGCTGGCTATTATTATTACTATCCATTTTTTTATTGAATGCAGAACAGAGAAATGAGAAATAGTGTGGGCATAAATTATTATTATTACCTGGGATCCGAGAATGACAGAGTCTCTATCCAAGTACAGTGTAAGATGACTAGTGAGATTAAAGCTACCAGTCAACCATTTTCCTGCTGGAACATAGAGCTGAGCCCCACCTTTGTCAGCAAAGGTGTTAACGTAGAAAATGGCATTCTGAAAAGCATGTGTGTTCAGAGTAACCCCATCACCCACTGCTCCAAACTCCGTTATACTCACACTGTGAGGCCTGGATAACCATGCTCTGTTCAGGCTGCAGGATGTTGTACGCTGCTGTATCTCCAATCCGAATCCTATTGCAATAATGTAGCTCAGCAGCAGCAACCGAAATTCCTGAAGAATGAACAGACGGGTCTTCAGTTTTCTACTCCAGAGAATGGAATCCGAGAGGATTCGAACAGAGATCATTGTGATGAGGGAGAGGAATTCACTTGCATTCACGAGGATTTGTATCCTGGAATGGTCCTAGAAATATGGTATTTGCATTTTGCAGATGGGTAAAATGTACGGGAATGGAATGAGGCAACAACCTTCCTCGCCTCTGGGCTCCCCCATCTGATGCAATGTCGCTCACTGCAGTTGAATTCAATTGAGATCTCCAAATTCTCCACTCTGTGACTACACTCTGCAGAAATGGGGCTGGGCTGACTGGCACTATCGGAGACAGTGTTCGTTTATGGAATGTGTAGGGACACTTGCCAGCCAAGCAATAAGCCCCTACTATGTTTTTCAACCCCTTCACATAGCGTTTTGTTACAGTTCCCACTGCCCAAACAAGCAAATAGCCCCTCCGATTTTTCTCAACCCCTCATAGAGTTTTCTTAGAGTTCCCTGTCACATGGCACGGATTTTTTGAGCTCGCTAAAGTAGGTAACTTTGTGTTGTTGTTCGCTATCTGTGCTGTCGTCGTTATTATTATTATTATTATTATTATTTTTAACTTGCTATAAAAACTCACGGTATGATAATGTTATTTTATTTTATTGTTTTTATTAAAAACCAAAAATGTTTTTTAAATAATTAAATTATATAATTTTATATTTATTGAACATTTACATTAATATTATTATTTACAGAATATAGAATTAGAATAATAATTTTATCTTTAAATTTTAATTTTTGATATTATATATATTAAATATTTACATTTATATTATTATTTAATATAAATTTTAAATAATATTTTTTTGGTTTTGCTTTGGAAAGAGAAAGTTAAAGTTTATTGTGAAATTTCAAAGAAAAAATTTATTGTAAAATTTAAGAGGAAAATGACCAAATACAAGA
Organism: Pinus albicaulis; assembly: GCA_034641835.2. Classification (NCBI taxonomy): domain Eukaryota; kingdom Viridiplantae; phylum Streptophyta; class Pinopsida; order Pinales; family Pinaceae; genus Pinus; species Pinus albicaulis. The sequence goes on from CM076580.1 coordinate 476,822,265, forward strand.
ACTAGATAAAAAAACAATATGTCTTATAAGTTATCTTTAACTTTGTAAATGGTAAAATAACTTCTACTTCTTCTTAATTAAATTTTAGATATTTATAATATTTATAATTAAATTTATACAATATAAATCTATTATTTTTCATTTTTTTTCCATTTATTATAATATTTAGCTAGGCATAGGTTATATTTAGATTTCAAATAATTATTATTTTAATTATTATTTAATAAATTATATTTATTTCAATCAGATTTTTACCATCATTTTATTTAATATATATATATATATATATATATATATATATATATATATATATTCTAACTTTTTCCAATTTTATATTAAAAAAAAAAAAAATTTAAATTTACCAAATTACAATTTTATATCTATATTTTTATTGTATATGGATCTTCCCAATTTTATATCTATATTTTTATTGTATATGGATCTTACTCTTTGTTTGAAATTTTAAAATAATTGATTTTCGAATAAATTAAAAATATATTAATAAATTCCAATCAAAATTACCTAACCACTTAAGGCTCAAACGAAGTTGATATAAAGACATAAGGGCTTGGTTAAACCATTGAAAGATCGACCAAAATGTTGCATTGCAAAATATTAATAACATTAAAAATATTGTTACTTTGAAGTTTAAAGAGAAAATGTGATGTGAGAAGATTTAGAGCCTAAAAGAAAATTAAGATATTATAAGTGTAGGAATTACTTGAATAAATCACTTATTCACCGAGATTATCCTGGTTACACACTATTTGAGCTTCATGCATAACACGTAACCTCTTCTACCATTGATCATCAATTTGCGGAATTATAAACAATCGCATGCGCACATTAAAACATCAACCATTCACACATATAAACACAGGTTGTACTGGGGAAAGCATGCAGCTAAAAACCCCAAACTATATGTATATTATAATGATAGAGAACATGTAACAATACATAACACAATACTCCTCACAAGTATCTCGATACTATCTCACATGCTACACACAAACTAGCTCAGATTTGAACAGGTCACTGGTTCAAATCTCCTCCGCTGGCTTGCCTGCCTCTACTGCGCAATCCAAGATGGAATAATGAGAGATCCAAGTTCGAATCTCCTTGGCTTGTACTACGCAATCCTCATTGGAAATCTCAATCAATGATTGTGCAAATCTTCATAAACCGAGGTCGTCAAATCGATAGCAGACTCGCCTTTCTCTCACTTCCTCTTAACGTCTCATCGAACCTGCCCGATTCCACAATATGTCGATGCTCAGTTTATTTATGAGTTAATAATTAGTGAATTAAATAATATTTAATTATTACTCACTCATCACTAGTGTATTTGTCGCTTAACTAAAATACAACTAGTTCAACTAAGTTATGAATACAACTCCACCAATCGTCTTCATCAATTCCACCAAACTCCGCTCACTTGAGTTCAATCAATAACCATAACAGCTCAACCAAACCCAGAATAGCGTAATTCCTTTGTCGTAAGGGGCTAGCATCCGTAGCTCAAATTGGCGTCGTGTAAGAGGATAAGATAATGTTTATAGTTCAAATATTATTATGGTTCATAATATTTGACTATTTTTTTTAATCGGCAACAAAATAGATCACTAAAGATGTCTGGGTATTGAGAGGTCCATCTATTTTTACCAACTTGACCAATCATCCATAAATAGCATCCTGCAACTCATAGACCATGATCCATATGTCTAAAAATAGACATAGTCTAAAAATAGACTTTGCAACAAAAATCACTTGTGTGGCCCCCACCTAGTTTTGGTGATCACTTTCCAACTAGGATCAGGAAAGATGTTTCAGGATGCCTCCTTCACTGTTTCTTGTTTCCATCTTCAACACTCCCTCTCAACAAGAAAGGATTGTATTTGCATGCAACATGCAACTCCATGCATTTTCCCTGCAACTCCATGCATCTGCTCTGCAACTCCTTTGAAACTGAATAGGCTCCAAACAACTCAATCAGTCTGATGCATCTATCATCAAAGTCTTCAACTTCTGCTGGGCCCAATTGCACATGTCATCAGGAACCACTGCGTTGTTGAACTCTTGCACCCATGCACTCTTGCACTTGCTGTCAACTCTGATTCGCGCTCCAGTATCCGACACTGTCACTTTGATCTGCTTGCATCAATCCAACTGATCATGTTACTGCTGCGCTGTGGGCACCTCGTAGCCAGGTTCAATTCATGAGATCCACACCATCTCATGAATCCTGCCCAGAAATCTCCTTTTGGGATTAATCATGCATGTCACCCCACCTCTCACCTGGTGGTATAGCTGCATGCACTCCCTCTGCCCATCTGGCACGAAATTTCTCTGCATGAGTGGTTTCTTCCACTCCATGATCCTCATCTTGTTGCTGCTCCACATCCCGAGGCTCATTCTTACCTGCATGCAAAACTTGCTCCCTCTCAAGCATCAGTTGCATGTCTTTCTTACACTTCCCAACAGTAGGAAGCTCCGTAGACATCCCATCTACTTCAAGTCTGTAGAGATTCTTTGCTCGAATCCCAACCTTCTTGACTTGTCTTGTTGCCTTGTGCCGAAGGAAAATTTTTCCTTCACTGAAGACAACTTCATACCCTTTATCCTCTAACATTGCGACTGAGATCAAATTCTTCTTTAAACCTGGAACATGCACTACATCTTGTAAAAGAATGAGTTTACCTGACTCCCTCTTAAAGGTTATGGTACCAATGCCGGTCGCATTGTTTCGTCCATTGTCGCCCAACTCAACATGCAACTGGAGATCTTTCTCCACCAAGTCACTAAAAAGATTCACATCTCCCGTCATGTGAAAGGAAGCGCCACTATCAAAATACCACCCCGATCCCAATGCACTAGACACCATGCATTCGATCAATGAGAAGTCCAGCTCAAATTGCAAAGCAAGAGCCTCACCAGCTGCAGCTCCAGCAGCCTGCTTGTTCTTCTTCTTCTATGGACAATTCGTGGCGTAATGTCCGTGCTCGTGATAGTGAAAACACTTCACTTTGGACATGTCACGCTCTTTACCATCCGCACCGGATTGAGAAGCATTCTTCTTGCCCTTCCCCTTCCTTGCTTTGGCAGCCAAAGCGCAATCCTCTTCATCAGATGTCTTTGATGAAGATCCATCCCTGGTACTTCCCCTTATCTCCTCTTGCACAAGATCCGACCAAAGTCGCTCCCATCCTGGCAATTTCTCCCGACCATTGACAGAGTCCTGATAGGAGTGCCAACTCTTCGGAAGCCCTAGGAGAGCCAATCTCACCAATTCCTCATCATCCACACTAACTCCTACACTCCCAAGCTCATCCCTGCAGTGGACAAACTTTGTCAAGTATACCGGAATAGTGTCATTCTTCTCCATCTTGATTTTCCTGAGCTTATCCTTGAGCGTCAACTTCCTCTGGTCACTCTTGCTTTGGAATAGATCTGTCAAAGCTTTCCACATCAAGAATGGAGAAGCCTTACCATGCAGGCTGGACACAATGTGATACTTCACGCCCTCCAACAGAATCCTTCGACACCTTGCTTGCTTCTTTTGCCAAGCTTCAACAACAGCAGCATCATTAGAAGTAGGCTTTGGAACTTCTTTCTCTATGAACTCCAACAACCCATTGTCATCTAACACCGCCTCCATTCTGTCCTTCCATGCGATATAATTCGAGCTACCCTCAAGGGCATACTCAAGTCACAATCCGTTGAAAGACATTTTCGCTTCTCACACCAAGAACACAATTCTGCAAATTCGAATTCCAACAACTTAAAACTCAACTGTTTCAATTTTTGTAAGAACAAATAATTTCTAATACAGAGATCGAATGTATGGGCATTTACTGGATCTCTCACCTTTCAAGGAAAGGATGAATCCAGAGGCTACCTGGCCCGATTACAGACTCTGCCTATAGAAATAAAATGTAATCACTGTGATCGCTCTGATGATCAATAATGCTCCGATACCATGTAGGAATTACTTGAATAAATCACGTATTCACCGAGATTATCATGGTTACACACTATTTGAGCTTCATGCATAACACATAACCTCTTCTACCATTGATCATCAATTTGCGGAATTATAAACAATCACATGCGCACATTAAAACATCAACCATTCACACATATAAACACAGGTTGCACTGGGGAAAGCATGCAGCTAAAACCCCAAACTATCTGTATATTATAATGATAGAGAACATGTAACAATACATAGCACAATACTCCTCACAAGTATCTCAGTACTATCTCACATGCTACACACAAACTAGCTCAGATTTGAACAGGCACTGGTTCAAATCTCCTCCGCTGGCTTGCCTGCCTCTACTGCGCAATCCAAGATGGAATAATGAGAGATCCAAGTTCGAATCTCCTTGGCTTGTACTGCGCAATCCTCATTGGCTATCTCAATCAATGATTGTGCAAATCTCATGCACTGTATAGTCACAACTGATAGTAGACTCACTCTTTCTCCTACCTCTTCCACTGGTCTCCACTGAACTGTCCATGCACTGCAGTCAACTGATGTGTTCTTTAGTTGATTTATGAGTTAATAATTAGTGAATTAAATAATATTTAATTCACACCACTCATCACTAGTGTATTTGTCAGTTTAACTAAATACAACTAGTTCAACTAAGTTAAAGCGAACACAACTCCACCAACTGTCTCATCAACTCCACCAAACTCCGCCACTTGAGTTCTAACTGAAGTCAACCATGCAATAGCTCAACCAAACCCTAGGAATAGCGTAATTCCTTTGTCAGCTGCATGGGCCACATCCGTAGCTCAAACCGAAGTGCTGCAAGAGGATAAGATAATGTTTATAGTCTAAATATTATTAAGGGTTAATAATATTTGACTTTCCTATTTTTAGACTGGCAGTCTAAAAATAGACTTCGCCCAATATGTCTAAAAATAGAGATCCATCTATTTTTACCAACATGACCAATCATCCATAAATAGCATCCCGCAACTTATAGACCATGATCCATATGTCTAAAAATAGACTTTGCGACAAAAAATCACCTGTGTGGGCCCCACCTAGTTTAGGTGATCACTTTCCAACTAGGATCAGGAAAGATGTTTCAGGATGCCTCTTTCACTGTTTCTTGTTGCCATCTTCAACAATAAGGAGGTCATCAACCCTATTCTAGAAGATGTGAGAAGATTTAGAGCCTAAAAGAAAATCAAGATATTATAAGGAGGTCATCAACCCTATTCTAGAAGATCAAAAATATCTTTGTTTTAACTAGCTCAAAGAAAAAAAATTAATATAACTAAGATAAGAACGAACTCTCATGAGCTCCATAGTGAAACAGGTCCATAGTGAAACAGGTAGTTGGGAAGTTCCTAAAACACCATGGGTGGAAAGGATCTGCCATCTCTGTGAGAATATGAACATCGAGGATGAAAATCACTTCCTCTTAGAGTGCCTTGCATACACCCATCATCATCATCATCATAAATTTTGATGTAAAGAAATAGGTATATTACTCATAATTTGCAAAAAAAACTAATATCTTAAAATTTATTAATAATTTATTTTAATTATTTTTTAAAATATAATTTTGATATTTAAAATATGTTTTCTTTCTTTTTATAAAAAGAAAAAATGGATTATCAACAAGTAATTTTGGTTTTCCTTAAATAATAATGATGAGTCAGCTTGCATTCATAGAATGATGGTTGTTTTGGCAACTAAGTTATGATAAATTTTCCCACTAACTTTTTCCAAATATATATATATATTACCAAATTACAATTTTATATCTATATTTTTATTGTATATGGATCTTATTCTTTTTGTTTGAAATTTTAAAATAAATTATTTTTCCAATAAATTAAAAATATATGAATGAAATTATAACTAATTTATAAATTTTGATGTAATACAAGAAATATGTATGTTATTTATGTATTTGCAGAAAAAAATACTACAAAATTTATAAATAATTTATTATAAAAAAATAATTTTTGTTAGTAGTTTCAGGTGGCGTGGTTTTTTCTTTAAATAATAATGATGAGTGAGCTTGCATTCACAAATAACAACGAATAATGATTGTTCCACTACTACTTTGAGAAGTAAATTATTATAAATTTTCCCACCATTTCAAAAAAAAAAAAAAAAAACCCCTAATAAAATTATAAAATATAAATCATATTTTTCTTAATAAAAAATAAAATAAAACCCACTTCATCAAAACACAATACATCACGGAGAATACCAATCTCCATATGTATTTTTTGCTCTTCCCGAAAAGTGGAAACAGAAAAACATTTCATTTTAAAATAGAGGTCTTCAAAGACAACATGGAAAATTATGCAAAGACAGCATGGAAAATTATGCAGGTATTCTGAATACCTAGCTCTTGTATTCTGAATACCTAGCTCTTGGGATAATCTATTTAGCGAAGAGTTTGTCGAGAAGCTAAGAGGGTTTATTTTAAAACTCCACAGGAAAAGGGTCGAGGAGCCAGACGGAGAAACAATATGTCCCATAAACTACCTCGTAAATGTAAATACTTTCTTTCTTTGTCCAAGATTACCTTGCCCAATACCATGAAAATACCACAAATAATCTGTCCCATAAACTACCTCGTAAATGTAAATACTTACTTTCTTTCTTTTTCCAAAATTACCTTACCCAATACCATGAAAATACTACAAACATTCTATCCCATAAACCACCTCGTAAATGTAAATACTTACTTTCTTTCTTTTTCCAAAATTATCTTGCCCAATACCATGAAAATACTACAAACAATCTATCCCATAAACTACCTCGTAAATGTAAATACTTACCCAATACCATGAAAATACTACAAACAATCTATCCCATAAATAACCTCGTAAATGTAAATACTTACTTTCTTTTTCCAAGATTACCTTGCCCAATACCATGAAAATACCACTCCCTATGTTCTCTTATTCTATGGCTTTGTTTAACCGGCATGTGAGTTGGCTGTTAGTGTGTCAATGAATAAAAAATTCCCCACAGTTGAATTTGCAATGACACTTGGCAACATGCACACCCCTTAATATGATTGTCCACCTGGCCCATGTGAATGACTTCGACCTCCCGGGTAAATGAAGGGCCCATTGGAAAAGGGGCAGCAATTATTATGATATGGCGGGGTCGGCCAGGCTGGCGACCAGGAAGTCAAGTTGGTGAACATGGATTACAGTGTACTTCTCCTTCACCAATCCTGATTTGCCCGCCCCAAGTCGTGCCACATCATATCCACTTGGCAAAAGCCAACCGTCTTCTTTTACGCGGCATATTCACATCAACGAAAATGTCTCGCCACGTGGACTCGAATCAACTGTACGTGGAAGAAAATGCAACGTCACTGAGTTTTTCACTTTAAATCGGCGCTGATCATGATTGAAGAGGAAAAGACAGTTCAGCAACATCAATGCGTCATCACCTCGTCCTCCTAACCCAAACTGTACCGGGAACCGTACCTTAACTTGGGTGAGGTTAAAGGCCAGTCATGGTAAAGGAGAGAGGCTTAGTGTGTATAACTGGTTGGTCGTATTTAGCCGTTGGGATCTACTAATGCTTGACGTACACGGCCCCTCTTGTCCCACGGACGTCCAATGCAATCATATAATAATTATTATGGACAAAGGGTATCTAGAGCCCGAGTTGTAAAGGGTTTAAAGCTAAAGGTGCTTTTAAGGTTCCAGAAGAAAAAGATCCAAAGCGTTGTCTGAATTTTGGCACCAGAGGAAGGAAGGTATCATATTCGCATATGGAGAAGGTTAAAGAGTCAAACTTTTGAGATATAAAGTTGTAAATTTTGTAATGGTTATCATGTGTTTTCAGATTCAGATTTATTTATTTATTATTGTTATTATTATTTTTTATTATGAATGAAGTATTTATCTAAATATTGTATATTTTAAAAAATTGTGGTTATTTTACATATTTGTATTATATTATTTTTTTTGTTTTAATTTTATTTCTATTTCAATAGAAATTTATAATTAGGAAGTTTAGTTAAATTTTCAAAAAAAACAAAGTTTGTGGTAAAAGAGAAATATCAATTATTGATTGTATGTTGATAAGTTGTTAAGTTTAGTTACAAATAAAAATAATAAAATAATATTTATATTAACAAATTAAAAAATACTAATGATAAAAAAAATCAGTATCCTCATAAATAAAATATTTCAATTTCCATCTTAATTTTAGAACAAATTTTATACAAAGAGAAAAAATATTGTCCTTTTTAATATGAGAGAAAAATATATAAATAATATTATTCACTACATGATGTATAATTCAATTGACATGGAACATTCAAAATTAAAATATATTAATAAAAAAATAAAAAATAAAAATCATTATTAGTTATAAATAACATAATTTATTAAATTCCCCTGGATGCGGGTGAAATCTTTAGATCATGCGATGAAAGCTCCTCCCATGCTCAGACCAACAATGCCCTGCACAACCAACTCGATCCTGATGTAGAACCTCAAATCACTGTTTAATTTCGTCGACGCTTTCCTACACTTGGCCTCCTGCCATACCATGCATGACATGCAGCCACACTTGGAACTTCCCTCTCTGCTCCTGTGCTCGGATTTAGTGCCTCAAGCATTCAAATGCACAACGGCTCTTCAATTAGCCATTTCGTTGTTGCTCTTGCCTACCTCGCGAACTCTCTCTATCATCAGCCCCCTACTCTCAGCCCTGTCTCTCAACCATCTCCCCATCCTTTGCTTGACAGCCACTCCATGGCCCCATGCCAACGTCAGAAACCCATCAGGGGCAACTATAGAGGTGCACTCTCTGACTGCTTTCACCGTGGCCATGACTAGCGTTTGGAATCCACAGAGGGCTCTACATCTGGCAGCCATGAGATGCTGAATCCTCAAGCATCTGGTAGCACTTAGGGGGAGATTGTTTAGCCTCCAGAGAAGCCCAAGGGTAGAAGAGGTTGCAGGAAATCCACAATTGCACAATCTGTGCAGCCTTTGCCCAGGAAAACCAAACCGCTTCAAGTTTATGAGCCCACAGCGGAGGAGATAGGCATTTTGGGTTATGGACTCTGACGGTGTTTGGACCAGAGATTACAATGCTAAGTACCCAGTTGCTCCCATCGTCCTCCTCGAATGCCCACAGTTGAGGAGGAAGCCATTGCTAGAGAATATGGGTGCCTGATAGAGGAAGAGGACCAGGCGACGGATGAAGATGAAGGAACTCCATGATTGTTCGGTAGCAAGGTTAATCTCTAATTTTTGTCACCTCAGGACATACTTCAGCTATTTTGTTTTCATATGTGTCACTGAATATTTTGTAATACAAGACTGTTTGACTCTCTTAAGGGGTTGGTTTCCTCCTTTGAGGCAACCCCAAACTTGGTTTATTTTGAAAAATACCAAGGTGAGGATAGGCTAAGTACTGCTTGCCATATCTGCCTATAGCCTCTGTACAATTTTTTATGCTTTTAATATAGTACTTTAGCCCAAGTTACAAAAAAAACATAATTTATTAAATTAAAAATGTGTGATAGAGTTCATATACAATATTTAAAAATTCATGTAAAAATAATATTATTGACTACATGATGTATTTTTTTTTTTTGTAAGTAGAAAAGTTTCTATTAATCAAAAAGCATATACATAGATGTCAAAATGCATGTGGTCTCGCCTCGACCAGGTTTGTTGACCAATGTGATAGCCATACAACATACAAAAAGCAAAATTGTCAGTTAAGAGGTCCATAGCCCGAGAGACCTAACATACCAAAAAACTAGAAGAACAAGAAAAACACCAGTGATCATAATCAGTCGTCAGAGGTATTTGAAGCAAGATTGTTTGGCCCTGTACCTAGAGGAGGCAGAGGGTGATACATGCAATTGGCATGGTGCTCAAAGTGAGCATGCCAAGTTTCCAATTTTTCCACTTTCTCCGTCAGCAAATTTTTCTCACGCTAGACAACCACTACCCTTTCGCGAACATGGCACTCGAAGTATTGGAGTTGTTCAAGTTTGGCCATGATGGCCTCATGCTCTTCCCTTTGGGCTTGATCAAGAGCTTCTAACCGAGAAATGACAGATTGCACTAGTTCCAGGATCACCGTGGAGGTGCTTGTATGCCTGGAAGGAGCCCGACCTACTAGCACAACACATCCCTGACTACTGTGACCCTGAGAAGCCATAGCACGACCACGAACCTATCCTAGACCATCTCTGCCTAAGCCTTGACCACACTAAATTGACATACTGTTGTGACTTTGTGCTAAGGAATCGGCCAAGGAACTGCGACCCCCTCAGGTTCTATGACCCCCATGCTCCAGACCCCTCGATGGACCTGCACCCCACCTGGAACTTCTACCACGTACAATTGTGCTACCACCCCGAGAACCAACATGAGCAGGTGAACCTTTTGGCTTTGACGAGGCTAAGACGTGCGAGGAGCGAGGGCTAGGATTCATGATGGAGACCAGAAGGAAGTCGAAGTACTGGAGGAATGAGAGCCCCAAAGCGCAACCACCTTCCACCAGGGGCCAAGCAGACCCCACTGCAGACCAAGCAAGAAATATTATCCAATGAAGAATTTCCCACAACGGCGGGAAATTCACCACCATACTAGAACCAAACCATAATAAAATAAATGAAAGAGACCAAAACGGAAAAGACCAGATGGAAAATAACAACTAGCACACGAGAGAATTGAAAACCAGGTTCCCAGATTCCAAATCGATGCCAAAAAAACGGTGGGACGCCGAAGGGAGGTATGGAACCAATGAGCCTGAAAAGAAAGAACTAAGAAGCGAGAACGCTTGAACACCGGCACCACCCTTGAGCCAATTCCACAACCCAAAAGGAAACAACACCAACAACAGACCCAAAGCTAGTAAAACAAGCAACAGACACCTGACACAAACAACCCAAGAAGAACCCACTAGAAGACCAAAGCGATAAACCTAGAGAGTGTAAGGAAATTAAGCCTGAAACCAACTACAGCCGCAAATGACATGTCCTCTAGTATAGGATGAAGAGGGAAAGTTTCTAAAATTACAAGAATGAGCGAGATAATATCACATTAGACTCGCAAGAGGAGCATGAGACAAACAACCACCACCCTAACCTAGTAACTAGAAGAGATAAGAGCAGAGATGGGTACGCAATACTTTGTGAGCCATAGAACAACCAAATAACTTTACGAACCATGCAATATAACCAAGGGTTTGGTGGCACCATTGAATCCCATATCAAAGTGAATTGATTACATGTAGATGAGAGTGAAAGGTTCACACAAGCGAGCACATGAGCAGTAATTATTGCGTGGTGGAGGGGTTGATGTCCTGCCCTCCCTCATATTAACTAAGGCCCATATATTATCTATCATGTGACGGGTGGGTATCATATCCCAACACCCCCATCGAGGAAGCCTCTTCTCTGTAAATGATTTGGCTGAGTTTGTCTAGCATCGATGAGTTGTAGGGAAGCGACCAATTAGAGAGGAGATCCTAATAGTCATGGTCGTTGCCACAGTTGGCTAACTTGTCAGCAGCTTGATTCCCTTTTCATCTGACGTGTTCCGTGATCACGTAGTCAAAGGAGGAAAAAGAGGCCTAGATTATTTCACAGATGTACTCCAATCACCAGCTCTTGAGAAACTTCTCCAAAGGGGAACCATTAACCAGTTTATGAATAATAGAGATTTCTAGTTGCGAGTCCCTTGAGACTTGGATATTTGTGACGCCCATTTCTGATGCAAGGTGGAGACCCTTATCTAAAGCCAAAAACTCAAAAAAGTTATTGGTATTGGTTCCACATGTCGTTGCAAATACTTTGATATTATTCCCTTTCACATCCCGAATTAGACCACCCATCCCATCAGGGTTGGCGTTACCTTTGGAGGCACCATCGAAGTTTATTTTGGCGAAATATTGAGGAGGATGGACAAAGCTATTTTTTGAGGGTCTCATCACCGCTCGTTGTCTGGGAGGAGACGAAGAGGAAGCAGAGGGGCGAATATCTAGATCCTGAAGAATGTGGGCCTCTCTTCCATCTACTTTCTAGTCATCATCCTCTCAACATTCCACAAGGATGGTCTCTTTAATATTACGCTTGGTCACTGCCCAGATGTGATTAATTTGTATAGGGTCTAATTAGAAGATTGTTTTATTCCTTGCTTTCCATAGGTTCCATAAAGTGAACCCTTGGGATAAGTGCCATGCTTTATTGTCTATTGGATTTTTAAACAGGTTTCAGCGCCATAGCACCAAATATCCTTTCAGACTATTGACCGAATGAACTTGTGCTCAAAAAATATTTTCCACTTGCATCTAGAGCTCAGTTGCCGTCGGGAATGAGTTCAGAAGGTGATCTGTTGTCTTTTCTTCATTTAGACAAAGGGGACATTGTGATGGACCTTCAAAACCTTTTTTTTCAGATTTTATCCCATATTAGAAGTTTTCCATGACCAATTAGCCAGAGGAAAAATGCTACTTTTGGCCAAAATCCAGAATACCAAATTCACTTCCAAAGAGGATCTAGGTCAGGCGTGTCACTGGTGGAGAGGATGGCATATGCTTCTTTTATCGAGAACATACCACTAGATCAGTAGCCCCAATAGAGTTTGTTTGGGTCTTCGCTTGACAATATGTGGTATTTGTAAGGTCCCGCCTTAACAACCATCAGTATTATAGAGAAATATTGAACACTAGACTCAAAATGCGATCTATTTTTTTCCAAATCCCAAGACAAGCCCAAAATCAATGTCTCACTCAAACCCCAAATCAAAACTACCAAACGACAACCATCACTTGATTCTCAAGCTCAAAAGTCATATTTAAAAGAAAAATTCTTTAGTGGGATGAATAAATATCAAACTTTACGAGCCACAATTTCCAACAAGCTAATTTTTATAGGTCAATTTGGGCACCATTCCCAAAGACCTGGTTAACTGGGCATCATCTCCAGGACCGATGATCAAAGGGTCTATCATTCCCTATCATCTCAGTTGCTATATGCCCTAAGACAGGAAAAAACATGAATCAAACAAGACTTTCATCAATGCAAGGCTTTTCCATGGTTTGAAGCTTATTATTTAACATGTGGGAGCTCACCAACGCAGGCTCTAAGGGGCCTAAGTGCATTTCATATGAAGGTAGCCCCATTCAAGGCTGCTCTGCAAAGCACTTCCCGACATTCAAAGGTGCGTTGGTCACATTGGGAGCGAAATTCTCATTGTTTCGGAATCTCCACTTGGCCAGTGTCTTCTAGAAGGATTCACATGTGTCATGCTTCGGATCCAAGTGTCCATTTGACATCTACATGACTAGAAAACATGTCTTGCCTATTTTTGGAATGCAATTTATTGCAAAACAACCTACAGTTCATCTATAAATTGAACACATATCTAAGTGTTCAAGGAGAAAGAATTTGAGTAGAGAAATGCTGGAGAATTTTCAATAGAGAGTTTGATTTGTGGAGCTGCTGCTGGAGAGACTTATGCTGTGATGAGACTTGGGAACTTTGCTGGAAGGTCACGATGAATCAGTCACTAGGTTGTAACCTCTCCTTCTATCATCAATAAAGAGTACTTCTTGCTTTTCCCTACATGCATCCATGTTTACTTTGATTTTCCATGTTGTAAGATCTTGGTTGATGAATGTAGTTTATGCTTAACTGATTTGGCTAATTAAATTGAATAGATATCTATATTATTGTATCTTCTGCTGTTTCAATGCTCTTTCTTGTAGGAAGCGTTCATCTATTTGAAATCGCTTGAATTTGAGGCTGTAGTGGAAGCGACAGACAGGAGCCATTTGGAAGTGACTAAAACAGGTAAGCATCCAATCCTCTCTGTATATTTGTTCTGAGTTAGGAAAAAGGGTAGTGCGGTCTTTCACCTGTTGCTCTAGACTAGACACCGGTCTAGGGAAGCGTAGTTTATCCGTAGATTACAATTCTAGCCCAACAAACTAGCGACTCTGCTGGGGAGAATTTCTCTTGAGTCTTGGTGTTTTAGTCTCTGATATGCTTTCTAAATCCACCTAGTAGTTTTTTCACATAAATATTAGACATTTTCATAGCTTAATTTGCAAATTAAGTGAGCCAAACAGTAGCTTTTTCTTTGTTTACTGTGCCCAACGCACCCTTGGTCAGGGCACAGTGCTTTGCAGAGCACTGTCTCCCTTGTCAGCCCGCATTACAGAGCTTTGTATCCCTTTGGAGACTGTGTTGGCTCCTGAAAGGAACAAATCCCCTTAAATCTGACTTTGTACTTTGCTTCAATTTTGTTTGCTGACTTGTTCTGAAAAGTTTAATGCTCTATTTCACCAGTAACTCTATATATTTCTTCTCCTTTGACTGAAAATTTGTTCAATGTTGTTTTAAAAAAGTTTTTCATTATCATTGACAAGTTGATTTCAAAGCACTTTTTATGGTCGCATTAAGAATCGTTTGCTTTCGAAATAGGAAATTGTCGTAAAATCTTCATTTCCTTGATAGGAGAAATTGTTGTTGAAATCTTCGTTTTTCCTTCAAAAGAGAAATTGTTGTTTGTATTCTTTGTTTCTCGAAAGTAAAAAGCATTTTGATTATTGATATAATGCACCTAGTTTTCTTTCTGCATTCATAACATTAAGGAAACTGAAAAGAAAAACTTGCATTTGCATGTAGGATTGTGTGTTTTTTGCAAAAGGAACATTAGGAAATCTGCATTTAGTTTGAGATTCATTGATTTTGTTTTTGTTCATTGATTTGTTTGCTCTCAAATTATTTTCTCTCTTCCCTTAGTAGCTAGGTCTTTCATTGAAAAAGCTAAAAGTGAAAGTTTGTTTATCATTCTTAGCTTGCATTTTAGGAATTTCATATACATCATCATGGTGAACCTGAAAGGAAAACTGTTAAGAAAAATCAACATAAAATAAATCTCAATTTACTTAACAACACTTTGGAACATTAACGATAACATTTAGAGGTCTAGGCTAGAGACGTGTTCCGGTGTCGTAAAACATAGCAGCTGTCGTTAACTTTTCTGCGATACATTCCGAGTGTGATACCTCACTCCACGTACGTAAGTATATCGTAGCTCGTCCACGTACTCTCGGGTATATCGGGCGGTGTTACAGTATGATAAGTATAAAGGGGTGCTCTCACTGTGCGGTTTCACATCAGACAACGCTAATACGGACTTGGGCCTCCATGTACCTTCAGGTATATTTGGGAGGACAAATTTTAGGTGCTATCCATCCATAGTGAATCGAGTCGGCCGCCTTGAAATTGTGATACACCAAACAAAGCGTTCGGGGAGATTACCTGCCCTTACTTCTTGGTTCGCCAAGAGGTATTCTGCAGTCCACAGTTTCCTGGTAAACCCTTTTGCCTAGTATTACCCTCTTTTTGTTTTTTGGATAAAATAAATTAGTAATCATGGAAGAACACAATCCTACCCCCCATCATTCGCGTAGATTGGCTTTAAAACCACCTTTACCATCGGAAGTTATTTCTGGTAGGCGAAGGCGATCACGATCTGTCGAATCAAGTACAATTCGTACCTCTGGCGAAACATCATCTTTTAATCCAGAGTTAGCTCAAATTGTTTCCACACATCCCGGTTCATCTACTGTTGTCGAAACAGAGTCTTCACAGTTACCCGTGGTCACGATCCATTCAATCGCTGAGACCATACCTCCTGAACCCGATGTTGTTTAACTGGAAGTTGATCCAAATCCCATTGTGCTTTAGGGGGCTATTGTTATTGGTCAAACTGGACATCATCCCCAGGACCAATGAAATAGGGTCTATCATCCCCTTATATTTCAGTTGCTATCTTCCCTAAGTGGAGAAAATCTTGATCCCGAAGTTGAGAAACCAGAATTTGTTCCTACCTTGGTCATCCCACAAAGTTCTATAGCTATTGAAACTCCCATATCACACAGTTAACCGTCTGAAATATATTTTGAGCTTGACGGTGAAGTTCTTCCTCCTGGTTTAATTGTGATTGAAGAAATATCACAAGACGAGACACCTTTAACTCCAACTCATTTTCAGTAGGAGATTTACCTGTACGAGTCTTTTCCTCAATCACCTTCCTCTGCTTTTGTTGATCCTGTTTCACTTTCAGTTCCCATAGATTCTATAGGGTATACACTAGGTCATTTGACCATGGCTGAGATAACATCCGAGACTAAACCATTTATTTCAGTTGCAACAACATCTGTTGTTGCTTCATATTTGATGTTTTTTCCATTGAATTCACCCATGTCATCATCTGGAATCCTATCTGGTTCCTCCCTTATGAGTACTGAACGACTTGATCCTTTATTCACATCTTCAGTGCAATATCAAGCTGATCCCATAAGTTATTCCCTATGGTGGCTAGTGATTTCACATAAAATATCCTCTGAAATTCCAAAATTCAATGAAAACCCTAGAGAAGACCCATCAACGCATGTTATAGCTTATCATTTGTGGTATTCATAAAACTCCTTAAATGATGACTCCATTAGACTACGTCTTTTCTAGAGCACGCTCATTACTCCAACTGCACAATGAGGATGGTTCTTTTTTCATGTGTCAACCTCGTTAAAAAATGAAACAGGTGTTGAGGATAGTTCTTTTTCTGTGTCAACCTTGATAAATGAAACAGGTTCCCATGAGGATGGTTCTTTTCTGTGTCAACCTCGTTAAAAAATGAAACCGAGTTATGAGGACGGTTCTTTTTCTGTGTCAACCTCGTTAAAAAATGAAACATAGTTATGAGGATAGTTCTTTTTTCTTATGTCAACCTCGTTTAAAAAATGAAACAAGTACCATAAGGATAGTTATTTTTTCTTGTGTCAACCTCATTAAAAAATGAAACAAGTGCCTTTGAGGAAAGTTCTTTTACTGTGTCAACCTCGTTAAAAAATGAAACAGGTCATGAGCATAGTTCTTTCCCTGTGTCAAGCTCGTTAAAAAATGAAACAAATCCTCCCCTGTAATGAACCTTCATTCCATCCAGCTATTAGTAACTAATATTCTACTTAGTTGAATGAAATGAAGCTTGGGGGGCATATTCTCTTGCAGGGGGCATTCGACATGTGCTCTAGCAGGGGCATTCAAAACATTCTTACCAATTACACGTAATCGACCATTGAAGTTCGGGCACAAAATCAGGTTCAGAGCTCCAAAATGCAAATGGTAACTATGGAATGGTAAAAATGAATAGTGAACTGCTTTACACAGTCATTTAATTATTTGAAAGTTAAATTTATTGCTATGACTATGGTTTTATTATGTTTTTATCATGAAACAGGTATTTTTAATCCATTTGATGTTGCCTTGAAACAGGTTTTACAACTGATGAACAGAGTAGTCGTGCAGATTTATTTTAAGAATGATTTGACCACAAAGCATACTTTTCCTCCTTATTTTTCGGGCTTTGATAAAAATGAAAAAGGATTTGAAGCACACTTTTATCTCTTTTTCGAGCTTCGATAACAACGAAAAATGAACCCCTAGAGTCTTCTTTCAGCTCTTTTCAGACACCGATAATGTGAAAAGATTGCAGAGCACTTGTCATTTCGAGTTCGTTAAAGTAAATGAATTGATATCTACTCGGTATAAGTTTAACCCTTTTCCAGACTGAGATGGATTATTTACGAAAAAGAAATACCTTGGTTAAACATGACCAAAGAGTTTCTTTCAAATATTATTTTACACTTTTTAGGATCTGAGAGAAAAATTAATGAAAAAATACTTTTGGAGTCCTCTTTCGTCCTCTTTTTCAGACTCTCTAAACATGAAAAAGGACTGGGCTATCACTGTCGTTAAGCTCATTAAAACATAAAATAGCGACGGGCTTGTCAATCATGGCAAGAATCGAGTTTCATTCATCGCTAGACTCGTTAAATTCCTAAATAGCGATACTTCATTCTTTATTCGCCCGAAGGGTTGAATTATAGATCAAGAAAATTTTATCCTCCTCAAGCTTGTTAAAAAAATAAAGAGGTACTGGTCGACAAATGACCAGGGAAAATTTGGGAAAAGCAAGCAAAGTTTCTTTTTGGTAGGAAGTCGCTCTTGAACATGACACTTCTTTCACTCCATGTCTGTGACTATTTGGGTTGGGTAATCATCTTGACGGTTCATTCACACCTATGGTTTATCATACCTTCACTTCGGTATTGGGTCAATGCTGCCAACTCATCACAGTGTCGTCGATATGTTCAAGAGAAGTCATCCATTGATTTAGAACTCATCCATCTACAATACTCATAAACCTTCATTTTCATGACCGTCATCCCTGAAAATTGCTATATCAATTCATACCCTTGTCTCCGAATTCAGTAACTCCAGTTTTGCAATAAGGTGACTTCCTGTCGACTACAAATCAATATCCAAGAAGTTCACTTAGAAACATCAGATTCCAGTACCATGAGGCTTGTTATAGCATCGACAAGATCCTTGCTTCCAGACTTTTGACCGAAAGATTTTGTTTGGCGTTCGACATAAAAAAATCTATTCATGCCTTATGAAATGTACTGCAGTACCTTGAGGGCCATTTTCATTAATGGTGGTTCTCTCGCATTTGTTAACAGCTTTCATTATTGGCTGGTAATAAAATGATGTCTTTCCATGTTCGACGACAAATCATATATTCGCATGGCTAGACTTGTACCTGAATGATCGAGTGAATGAGATAAGAAGACCCCAGATCTAGTTTCAACCATCCGGGCTGCGATTTCAGGATTTTTGTACACATCATCTATATGGTGACCTTACATACAGATTTTCATCCAAACATGGGCCTATATCTGTAGGCGATGTCTGCATCTGGGCAACATTCCAATATAGACGACTTTCTGAATTATGTAAATGTTATTAGATTGTTTTATGTGCTAACTATGGGAATGCATACCCTCAAAAATTATGATCAATAGAGGATTTATCATGATGTAATGTATTGTAATATTGATGCAGGTGACCATTCCACTTTGTTTCCAGGCTCATCACAGTGCAAAGCATATCAATCAAATGTTCTTATTATTTGGATCTCATGCTTTAGGGGGCAATTGTTATAGGTCAATTTGGGCACCATTCCCAAAGACCTGGGTAACTGGGCATCATCTCCAGGACCGATGATCAAAGGGTCTATCATTCCCTATCATCTCAGTTGCTATATGCCCTAAGATAGGAAGCAACATGAATCAAACAAGACTTTCATCAATGCAAGGCTTTTCCATGGTTTGAAGCTTATTATTTAACATGTGGGAGCTCACCAACGCAGGCTATAAGGGACCTAATTGCGTTGCATATGCAGGTAGCCCCATTCAAGGCTGCTCTGAAAAGCACTTCCCGACATTCAAAGGAGCGTTGGTCACATTGGGAGCGAAATTCTCATTGTTTTGAATTCTCCACTTGGCCAGTGTCTTCTAGAAGGGTTCACATGTGTCATGCTTCAGATCCAAGTGTCCATTTTGACATCTACATGACTGGAAAACATGTCTTGCCTATTTTTGGAATTAAATTTATTGCAAAACAACCTACAATTCATCTATAAATTGAACACAGATCTAAATGTTCAAGGAGAAAGAATTTGAGTAGAGAAATGCTGGAGAATTTTCAATAGAGAGTTTGATTTGTGGAGCTGCTGCTGGAGAGACTTATGCTGTGATGAGACTTTGGAACTTTGCTGGAAGGTCACGATGAATCAGTCACTAGGTTGTAACCTCTCCTTCTATCATCAATAAAGAGTACTTATTGTTTTTCCCTACATGCATCCATGTTGTAAGATCTTGGTTGATGAATGTAGTTTATGCTTAACTGATTTGGCTAATTAACTTGAATATATATCTATATTATTGTATCTTCTGCTATTTTAGTGCTCTTTCTTGTAGGAAGCGTTCAACTATTTGAAATCGCTTGAATTTGAGGCTGTAGTGGAAGCGATAGAAAGGAGCCATTTGGAAGCAACTGAAACAAGTAAGCATCCAATCCTCTCTGCATATCTGTTATGAGTTAGGAAAAATGGTAGTGCAGTCTTTCACCTATTGTTATAGACTAGACATCGGTCTAGGGAAGCGTAGTTTATCCGTAGATTACAATTCTGGCCCAACACTAATTGTTACTTCATTTGTGACTAATTTTATTTTATTTTAAATAACATGCTTATGAATTCTTTACTTAAAAGGAGAATTCAAGATCTATAGAAGTGGTATCCAATATTTTTAATTTCATATGTAAGTTTACACTACAACAATTCACTTACCCAAATTTGACTTTATCAGCATGGACTGTAACTCAGTGGGATTACCACGCATATTCATTGAGACATTCCATAAACATATTGGTTACAAATCCTAATTTCACTCAGGCAATATTTTATAGAGAATTCATAAATGTAAATAACTACAACCATTGAATCATTATGACAAACATTTTACAAGCATACAATATACAACCATTGAGGCATTCTGTCAAACACTTGGCGACCATCATCTCTTAAGACAATTTTGACAACCATTAGCAACATGAATATATGATTCTTACTCAAACTATTTGACTCACAAAATTCATAAATTAAAATTTAAAATATTTTCATATTAAAAAAGAAACTAAAGCTTCTTAATCCTTGACCAAAAACTAGAGAACATACACCCGTAGTTGGCAGTTGTAATCTGCAAAATCGCCCAGACTTATAATCTTGGTTCTAAAATGTATTTTTTTGGAATCAAATGGGGGGTTAAAAGGTCGTAAGGAAAGGATACCCCCTGATGTTGGGCTGAATCACATTAAAAATGCCTTGGAATGTGATTCTTAAAACAAAATTTTTTTAGATCCTTAATGTTTCATTTACGACTTTTGTCAAACACATGGAATGAAAACTTTCATCTACAACTCTACATGAGGAAATACAACCCATAGTTATGCTACTAAGATATGTTCATTGAATTCACACATTTCTAAATCCGCCATAGGAGTTCTTGAAACATTTTACGACCCACAAGCTAATTCCTTTGACATGATTTGACAAGATTATTTCAACCATTGCTACAATTTGACAAACACATTGCAGCCCTGAATGCTACATACATTCAGGCTTTCTGTCAAAATTCTAATAGTACTATTACAAAAATCTGAATAACAAATCATTGAATTATTGATAAGAATATGAAACATAAGTCATAATTGAAATTTACCTCAAACTTACCTCAAGCCTTTGATCTTCCAAACCATATTTTAGTTGCCATTATATTTTTAATTCTATTTTAAGGGCTGGTTTTGTAATTCCTTTAGGTATATTTTGGGTAGATGTCCATTTTATTTCTTCTCTTGTAAGTTGCAAGTTAGCACTTATTCCTGCATGAATAAATTGCATAGCATTACTCATTCTCAGATTTTTTCAAACACTTTGCAAAATATCCTGAAACCCTTTCTAAAACATGCATCTAATTACTTGAAACAAAAACATAACTCATGGAACACTTACCCAAGTCTTTTGGAATTTATTTATTGCAATTACCTTCAACAATATTTGGCTTTCCTTTCTCAAATGTTACAATACCAAGGTTAGTACAATAAACCACACCAATAATCACTCCATAACATCTTGAGATCTAAAAATCCACACATATAGACCATGCTTAGTCTTCATGTTCAACTAGCCAATAAGATTCCAGATAACATATGCTTAAACCAAAATTAGATGCTTAAAACAATTTAAATTTCTACTTTTTATTTCATGCTAAAGCCATACTACAATTTTAGGACAATGAAAATTATACCCGAAGAGATATTCAACTCCAATCGTTGAGAATATGCTCCATCTGTGATCCCTTAACCAAATCATTTGAACCATCTGCTTTTCCACCCATCCATATCCACTCCATATCCAGGGAGAACTTCTCCCCTTGGAACCCCCCGAGTTGTAAGAGCTCACAAGTAGTACCAAAATATAGCAATAGAGAGATATACAACGCAAGTTGAGGAAGACAAGTTTCACTTCCTCTCAATACCACTCATGGTCAAATCCATTAGATTGAGTTACTTACCAATTTAGATTATCATTTGGTTACCCTCCAACTCTCTCCCTCTTACAATTTTTTATTTTATTTTATCAATATCTCAAACCTTGGTATCACAATGCACCTCCCCAAGTGAGAATACATGAGACACATATATAGGAGGAGAAACAAATTATTTCCATAAAGGAGGAGTAATATGCATGCCTTGTAATATATATAGAGGAGTGTAACTCATTCCATTAAGGAGAGGTATGCATTGCTTAGTTAAGGAGAGTGTAACATATGCATTAAATAAAGCGTAAGAGGAACATTTTATGACATGTCTTTAATGAGTGTAAGAGGAATACACCATTCTTTGATGAGTGCATAAAATAGAGTGTAATCTATTATTAAAAGAGAGAGAGAGTTACATAGAGCCATGAGAGTCATCAAGGAGAGAGGTGTGAAGTGATTGAGGAGATGAAGGAGATTTGTAATTCCCTTTTAATAATAATATCATAGTCTAATAAAAGATAATAGTAATATTAATAATATTGAGGATTAAGTCGATATTGAACTATTAGGATTGATTAATGATAAGTTAAGTTATTTTCCTTCAACTATACTTGATTACCCATTGGTTGAAGGTGAGTTACTATTTTTGGAAAGTCATACTTGAGATGCTAGACATGATTTTCTATTTTTAGAACGTCACTCCAGAATTGTCAGAAATTATATTTTATTAAGGACATTCATCCCTAAGCTTCCCATGAGTGGTATTTTTCTTCAGGAGAATAGGGATTCTGCATCCCTATTGCATACATCTTCGTGCCTTAGTAGATTGAGGATTTTGCACCCTTATCTAATCCATGGATCCAATATTCCACACCTTGATCTTTTAAATATTTAGGACTCCACGTCCAATCCTTTTATTATAGATCCAAGGCTCCACGTATTCACCTTTAATGGATTTAGGATTCCACGCCCTAATCCTTTTATTATAGATCCAAGAATCTACGTCTTTATATTTCATGGATTTAGGACTCTGCGCGCTAATTTCCATGGCTTCTCATCTACTCTACTTTGATTCTTTGTGCTTCACCTTGAGGTATTGATTGTGATCTCCTACTGTTAAGCTGGTAAATCCTCTTTGCGGACAGAGACGATACCTCTAGCCCTAGAGTGGGTCTAGAAACAAAGAGACATGCTAGAGTGTTGATTCCTAATTATTGAATGAAAAGAGGACACGGTAGATCGACCTACCTAGAATCCAATGCTGTCGTCATGGCTGTAGTGGTGGTGCCCTCTCGCTCCTGCCTTGGCAAGTCACAATCCTTCCGCAGTCATGCTCAGATACCTGCACATAGAACAACAAACAAGAACAACATATGACATAATAACTTCATTCATAACTATTATCTAGTCAAAGAGGGCTAAGCATATTGTATTAAACATCTAACATAATACAAAATGGGAACCAAACAATAGTCACATATATGTATTGATAGAAGGAAGAGTTACAATCAATGCTTTGACGTCGCATTCTCCTCCAGCGGGGTTCAGCCGAAGCACGTCTCAGATGCTCGTCAGGGAATTCAGACGAGATGAAGGCATGG
The DNA here is from genome assembly GCA_034641835.2 of Pinus albicaulis. NCBI lineage: Eukaryota > Viridiplantae > Streptophyta > Pinopsida > Pinales > Pinaceae > Pinus > Pinus albicaulis. Next base: position 476,845,854 of record CM076580.1, read on the forward strand.
ACTCAAGATCTCTCAACAAAGTTCCTTCTTATCCTATCTCTTCAATATTTTAGCTATAATATACTCAATTCTCAATGTTCAACTAGCTTATGCAAAGAGAGATAGCTTCTTTTTATAGAGGAAAAGGAGGAGGTTAGGATTCCTACAAAGGTGGGAGGGAGGACTATCCTTTAGGAAGTTCCCATAAGAGGTGGAAACCATAAACTAAAGGAGGGATTCCGTGGTTTATTCAATTCAACCACTCCCAATGACTCATCCTCTAAGTTGTTGGAGTGTAATCTCCACCTCTATTTTTAAAAAACATTCCATAAATAGCTCAACGCAGGTGGCTAACTGAGACAGAGTGCCAACTGGCACGGGGTCCAGTGTTAATCTTCCTCTTCGGCATGAGGGCATAACTAACTACTCGCGCCAAGGAAAAAACAAGGGTTTTTGAATCTCTGATCAGGGAATTGTCAATAGAAGGAATATTACTCTCATGTAAAGGGATACAATGATGGTCTTTGCAAGGCATGACTGCTTGTTATTCTCAGAAATGACCCCCCAGTGGGCGAGATTGGGATTGCAGGAATAGTGACAAAATGTTGTGTAATAGATGACCCCTAAAGCATGAGGTCTGAGGGAGAGGGAGGGGCGAAATGCTTTATGAGAATGCGTTCGAACCAAACACAACTGTCAGAAAACCTACAATTACAAATACAATTGATATCTCTGATACATGAACACGTGGTATGGGTGCAACCATCCATAATAGAGTATATAAAAACTGAGATCCGAGGTATGGATGCAACCATCCAACACTAAGGATCAACAAATAGACTCAGGTATGGTCGCAACCATCCAATCAAAAGAGTCATGCACTAAGTCATGATAATCCACAAAAATCCGCAGCCTGGATTTTATCAGACAAAACCTAGGGTCTTGCGCTCCATCTCGATCCGAACAAGTACAAATTCAAGCATGTGAATATATGAGCTGAAGTCGAACATGCAAGAAAATCACCTGATTACCAGCCAATGATGAAAGCTGTTAACATGCACGAGAGAAACCACCAATAATGAAAATGGATTTTAAGGTAAAACTGGTACAATCCATAGAATGTGAAAAATGATCTAGCGTCGAAAATCCGTATAATCACTTGATCGAAGGCCAATGATGTGGACCTTGCGTCGAATGTGAAAAACCTGCCATTAAGGCATGTAGGCTCCAAGGTACCAGAAGGGAGTCTCTAGATCAAATTCCTGGATAATGAGATGAAGTCGACATGAAGTGACTTGATCGAAGGTGGGCCATAATGTTCTCCACATCATCAATATGAGACAGAGGAATATGATAATAGTGAATCAGGACCAACAGAGAATCAAAGGGAGGTTGAGAACTGCAGAGGCAAACTTCTCTTGAACATATCAGTGACACAACACTGGATTTGATAGTATTTTACATCAAAAGGTCTGAGGTCATGACGACGTGGAAAAGAGTAGATGAGAGGTCAAAAGAGATTACCCCAACCCAGGGAGGCAAAATTTACGAAATGAGATGTCCCCAACCCAACACGAATGCAGACAAGTGCCATGTTCAAGAGTGACATACTGCCAACATAACTAAAACTTGGTTCCATTTTCCCCCACCATTTATGGCGAGTACCCCAATTATTTTTTAAAACAAGCTTGAAGGGGATAGCATATGCTTGTGCTATAATTTTTTCCTTAAGACAAATCCAACCTAGTACATTTTACGAGCCCTAGGAAGGAGGAACTCGAATAACGTCATGGCAACGAAGTCCGATGTCATCAGGTTTTAATGAGTTTGACAAAGGGACAACTCGACACCTTTTCATGTTTAGAGAGTTTGAAAAGAAGGTAGAAAAGAAAAATCCAGCATGACCCTTTTCGTAAATAGTCTCTCAGATCCGAAAAGGTAGAAAATAATATCTGGAAGAACCTCTTAGTCATGATAGGCTAAGGTATTCCTTTTTCATAAATAATCTATCCCAACCCAAAAAGGGGGTAAATGTATACTGGGTAGATATTGCTTCATAGCCATTTAACAAGTTCGAAATGACAAGAGTCTCGACAATCTTTTCAATTTTAAAGAGTCAGAAAAGAGCTGAAAGATGACTCCAGTAGTGACGTTTTCGTGTTTTTACCGAGTTCGGAAAAGTATAAAATATAACTCGTTACTTCATCACTATGGATTGAAAACCTGTCGCTGCACAAGAGACACGTGTAAAACGCATTTCTCGAAAATAATATAGTAAAATAATCGAAAAACATTTCTTAAAACCTAATTATGGTTGTGAAAAGTCATAAAATGCCAAAAATGGTAAAAATAATTACTTTTCACTTTTTACCTCTTGTGGAGCAATAGTTACCCATTTTATAGTGTGATCTTGTGGCGACGAGAGTAGACGATCCTGCAGACCAATCTCAAATCCGTCAATTCCAAGTAAGAGCCGATATCTCTCCCTTCATTTTAAGTCATGTTTCACTACCTGCAACCTCCAATTTTGATTTCTGGGGGAGGAAATGAAAATTTTAGGGCACAGCGGTTGGCACGGGTTTTAGGCACGGACTCGCGCCAATCGCCCATTTTTTTGAACTAGGGCGCACCCATTGGCGCGACTGTTCAGACCATTTTGTGCAAAAAATGCAAGTTAAATACCCAATTTTTTACAAATCCAAGCTTCAAAAATGGCTAATACAATCCATATGAACACATTTGCAGGTAGAAAGCGGAAAAATGGTAATCGAATGGAAAGAACAGGAACATAGCGAAGAGGATGAGCTTGCCATGGAAAATGAGAGATGCATGGAAGCTCTCAGAGACTGTGGACTGAAGAAGTTCTTCTTAACACCATGTCTCTGAGCTCAATCGAAGCTGCTACAATATTTGATTAACATATGGGATGAGAATAAGGAAAAGTTCATCCTTCGAGATTAGGAACTTGAGATCGATGTTTCTGATGTCTATTTCATAACAGGATTATCACGGAGGGGAGCAGCACCGATCCTAACCGGCACCCGGCCTTGCATGGAGAGCATGTCCATGGTGATTGACAGGGTATGTCTGGGGGCATGGAAGGGAATAGGAAGTGGGAAAGTTGATATCCAGACTATCCCAAACTTGGCACTAAAAGTAGTGCTACATACCATCACACGAGTTGTGGGATTGCAAGCACCGCACGAAGCAACAAAGACACAATTGCTTCTTGCTGTAGATTGCTTGACACCGACCATCTACAACTGGGCAGAGGTCGTGACAATAAACATGAAACACCAGCTAACAAAATGAAAGAATACCAAATTGAAGCAATTTGGTTATGGGTCTATCCTGGTATCATTCTGTTTGGAACGAATACCAATTTTTCAGCGTTAGGAGGTCATAGTCCCAACACCACCAGCGAGGGAACCATGGATGGCCTGATGGGCAGCTCTGATGCCATGGGCAGGGGGCGGTCAACAGATGTCCTAGAGACCGGAGTTCTTTGATTGGCTCCATTGATAGTTGATTGTCGTGGAGGACTGGCCCTACTATGGTACATATTTTACTGGTGATCCAGACCTCCCACTTCCAGAGGGAGAAGATTGGGATGAAGATTTGAGTAAGACTCATTTTTAATTTTCATGAGTGTTATGATTTTTTTAAATTATGTATGTTCTGACATTAAATCCATGCATTTGAAGATGTTGGCCTAGAGATACTCGTAGGCATGTCTCCGATAGCGAGGCGAATCCCTCGCGATTTTGACCCTCATGGCGAGGCAGGCGAGGAAGAGGAGATCGTGCGCAACCTAGAGGGAATCCCATGTGGAGTCCCGGACTATGCACGATTCAATGATGTTACTCATGCCTACTAGAGACATACCATAGGGGTGCCAAGCTACATTCATCGCTTACTGAGGCAGCTCGTACGGGCAGTGACATGCTACCATGAGCATCATGCCAATTAGACACCTAGGATTTATATCTGCATATTTTGAGAGACATGGTATCTCAGGATGTAACAGAAACACACATATTTTTTGAATTTATGATGCACACTGATGCAAACACCTGATATATATATATATATATATATATATATACACACACACATCTATTTTCCTACATGGATCTTTTACATATGATGATGATTTTACAAAATACGCAAATGTCTATCTAATATAATGTTAGCCATTGTATCAGTTAATTCATTCATTTGTCTAGGAATATGTTGATATGTAATAAAATCAAAATGTCTTTCCAACAAACGAATACATAAATACAATCTTAGAATGTATGGGTTTCTGACCGAATAATGATCATTGAGTTGCAGAACAACAAGTTGTGAATCTAGATTTACAAGTAATGCACGTATGCCGAGGTTAATTTCCTCGGTTAATAGTTCAAGGACAACACTATATTCAGCAACATTGTTTGTAGTCCGTCCTAGACAAATACATTGCAGTTCTATCAACTCACCAGTAGGATCATAGATTACCCAGGCTACTGAAGACAAATTCCTGGTATTGTGGGAAGCACCATCCGCGAAACCGCCATAAGGGGTAATAGAAATCTGCACAAATAAGAAAGACCCAATAAGCAGGAAAATGCTTGCAAAGCACACCAAATAAAAACATGTACAAAAACACATATGGACACAAATAATGCATGAATGACTCATGCATAATATTTTTTGAGATACAACCCATTTCTGGGTTGTTCTAGAGGATGACCTTCGTAATCAATGAGCTCATAGGCCCCATTCTACAACACATGTTTAATAATGTAGGGCCCATGCCACATGGGTTGAAATTTGCTTGCCCCCACTTATCATGAGCTTAGTCGTACATGAGGACGAGATCTCATTGAATAAAGGAGCGAGGGGAAAATGATTGGTCAAAATAAGCTTTGACCTGCTTTTTCTGTGCTTCAATAACCAGAGCAGTAAAGCGGCGGGTTTCATCCAACCTTTCTAAGTAAAGGAGACACTCTTCCTTTGGTGAAGTTTTTGGAAGTAATTCAACAGCCAACTTGAGCGAAGGTATTTCACACTCAATCAGAAGAGTAGCTTCCAGACCATAAACCAATTGAAAAGGAGTGAATCTGGTTGCACTCTTAACTGAGGTTTGGTATGCCTAAAGAGTCGAAAATAACATGAGATGCCAACTAGATTTGTGGATCCCAATTGTACGTTGAAGAATGGTAAGAAGAACTTTGTTCACAGCTTAAACCTGGCCATTGGCCTGAGGGTAGTACAACGTTGAGCTGTCGTGACACAGACCCAACTTAGAAGTCAACTCCGCCACCATGTAATGCCGAAAATGGGAACCATGATCGGTAACGATGGCTTGAGGGACACCAAACCTAGAAATGATGTGATTGAATATGAATTGAGCAGCTGTCTTATTGTCAGTGGTAAGTGTAGGCATTGCTTCGGCCCATTTGGTGAAGTAGTCCATGGCTACGATAATATAAGCATGCCCCCTGGCCGAGTGAGGGTTACACATCATAAAATCGATGCCCCACTTCACAAAGGGACCAACGGTAATGACATGATGAAGAGGTATAGGTGGCACACGCATCTTGCGTTGATAGATCTGGCAACCATGACATTTACGAACCGCGACAATGCAGTCCTTGAAGATAGAAGGCCAAAAATAACCAACACGAATAATATTATGTGCAGTGGCATAACCAGACATGTGACTACCACAGGCGCCACTATGATAATCATTTAAGGCTTTCTCAACTTCCTTGAGAGTCAAACATAGACAGACTATGGAATCTAATCCAACACAATAGAGTGTATCTCCGACTATACGATAAGGTTGCAACTGATGACGGATGTGTCGACAGGCATCCTTTGTCAACTCAGATCTGAAAGTAGAAGTATGGAGATATACGATGATATCACCATACCACGGATCGAGGGTGCTAATCAAGAAAAGTGTATCGTCTGGAATGTATTCCTCAGAACGAGACGGAGGAGGGTTTGAAGGGAGGGAACAGATCAAATCATCAAATATTAATGATTTCTTCGACTTGGTAGCAGTAAATTCCAAATCGAACTCTTGGAGGATGACAATCCACTTCAAGTATTTGCCCCCCAACAATTTTCGAGAAAATATATAGGTCATAGGGTTTCAATCAGAAATCATAGTCACAGTACGCAAAAGAATATAATGACGAAAATGCTAAACTGCTTGAACCGCAACTAACGCTAACTTCTCGACATGTGCATAGCGTGTCTCAGGATCAGGAAGGTTACGAGACAAGTAATAAATAACATGCTCATTACCGTAATTATCGTCTTGTACCAGAACCATGGCGATTGTGCTGAAAGCGGTGGCTAAATAGAGGGAAAAATCATGATGATAGTTGGGAGGACGCAACAGAGGAGCATTGACAAGCAACGTCTTCAGTGCCTCAAAAGACTTCTGAGAAATCTCTTCCCAACAGAATGGGACGCCCTGCTTTAATAATCGTGTGTATCCTTTAGCCACTTCTGCATAGTTAGGTATAAAACGACGTAGAAAATTAGCCTTCCCTTGCAAACTCTGCAACTGATGCAGAGAGGAGGGAGAGGGGAGATTGATAATAGCCTCAACCTTGAGTGGATCGAGACAAATTCCATCTTTGGACACAATAAACCCTAAGAGTCTACCAAAATCAACGCAGAAGATGCACTTGTGCGGATTAAGCCAAATGTTGTAACGTCGAAAACGAAGAAAAATCTGATGAAGATGGTCAGGATGGTCCATATGCTTAGCTGGATGAGCGGGAAGGACATCCAGATAAGGCTGAATGATGTGACGAATATCATGAAAAGCGTATGACATCACTCGCTAAAATGTAGCCCCATCATTCTTTAAGCCAAAAGGGAGCTTCTTATATGCGAAAGTACCCCAAGGACAGATAAAGGCAGTATTGTGTTGATCAGTCGGGAGAATGTTAATCTGATTATAACCAGAAAAACCATCCATGAGGGAAAACATCTCACTCCCGACATAGTCGTTAGTGATTTGATCAATAAAAGGAGTAGGATAATTATCCTTGGGACAAGCCTGATTAATATCACGATAATCAACACAGACTTGAATGGTTCCCTGTTTCTTATCTATAGGAACAATATTAGAGACCCATTCTATCAAAGGAATCAGATAAATGAAACCAGCTCTGAGAAGTTTTTCAACTTCACCTTTAATGGAAATAACTTTTCTAGGGTGCACCGGATGAAGACGCTGGCGAACAGGCTTCGAGCTAGGGTAAGTAGGTATTTCATGCACCACTATACTAGGATCAATGCCGGGCATTTCCTCGTAGGACCATGCAAATACATCACAGAACTCGTGGAAAAGGCTAGTATAAACTTGTACTTCATCGAAAGAACAAGTGACCCCGATATGGATGTTCTCGACGATTCCCAGTTTAACGGAAATGTCAATAGGCATCGTCTATGTAATATTACTCGAGTTACCTTCTGTAAAGACGTCATGTGTCAGAACATGCATTTGAAGTGGAGGAGAAGGAACCTGAGATGCAAAACACTTAAGACAAGTAGACATGGTCTCGAGGCCAAGCATGAACGAGGAAAGATGATGACCATCATCCCACAGCAGATCTTCGAGAGACATAGTTTCCATGATGGCTTCATCAGAGGGAAATGCTTCTTTCAAAGGATCAGGCGAATCTGAATCGCCAAGCCAGGGGGATTGAGAATAGATGTCAAGAGACATGCTCAAAGGAGCATGAGTAGAAGATGGAGTTTCTGAAGCCACAATGAGTTCATAATAATAAATCTCAATCAGACTCAATGGCATTGAATCTCCAAAGGAATTGATCTATTCAGGCGAAGGAATAATCCATGGGTCCTCAGACCGAGAGATCATATGGATTTGAACAATGTTTGGTGGAGGAAGAGGAAAAATACCCATGAGGGCAGGGTCCTTAAAAAGACTTGGCCCTACGCTCTCGTAGGGAGTAGGAATATGATCTACATACGGAACGTTGTTCTCGGAGGAAGAGGTGAAGAAGGACAATTGATCAACAGTAACAATCTTTCCTTCATGTGGAAATTTCATAACACGAAAGAGAGTGGACAGAACACATAACATGGTGTGAGTCCAACTACGACCGAGGAGAAGATTATAATTGAGTTCATCATCAATGAATTATACCTCGACATTGACTGTCTTACCTTTCAAAGTAATCGGTAAACTAGCGAGAACACCTAAAGGCTTTGATTCTCTTCCATCAAATGCTTCAAGAGAATTTGGTGATGAATTCAGGGCTGGAGAATCAATAGATTTCCATCACGAAGATGACATGACACAGGTTGATATACCCTTGTCCACAATTTCTCGATGGATATCGAGACCATTAATAACAACTTGAATAATGAGCGCAATCTGATGTAGAAGTCATGAAAAAAAATTCTCTAAATCGAAAGCAAGAAGGCTAGTATTAGCAAGATCAATCCCACCAATTGCAGATAACAAAGCTTTCCATTGAGATGGAAAACTATGAAGTACTTCTAATGCGGACATCACGGAGGGCGCTTGAGCCAAATCCTCAACAATATTGTAATGGTGAGTGGCACGGGCATTGGGATTATAAGAAGACTTGTGGATTACACCTTTGGATGGTGGCCGTACAAAGGATTCAGCATTGAGCCTTTCAATTTCAAGAGGACCAGAAACAAGTGGAGGAGGAGGACCATCAGTGATCTCCTTCCCCGTCGCCTAACACAATATTTCGATCGAGTAGCAATAGAAACGACTGCAGAACCGTTCATCATGAACACCTGAGAGCCAAATGGGGTAGAGGACTGAGGTTGTTCAACCATATGGGTCTGCTAAGATGGGAAGGGTTCCTTAAGAATGATCAGTGCCTTTGAGCAATCGGCTCACTTCGGATCGTCTAAGACAGTCCTTGGTGAAGTGCTCATCATCAAAAATCAAACAAGGGTACTTCGGCTTGCGTTGAGAACCATCACCAGCACGAGGTTTCTGAGAATCATTTTTTGGGGTATCAGCTTTGGCCTTACCTTTGCCCTTATTTTTACCTTTATAAGCATTATTCATAAGATTGGCCTGAACGACATTAAATTTTGTGGGTTTACCAGAATTCGAGGTGGACTGAGAAGCAACATTATTGGAAGAAATAGACTTCAGCTTCCCAGAGTTTGAAGAAGAATACTTCTGAGAAGTTTGAGACACAGAACCAATAATACCATCGACGGATGGAGTTGCCAGTGGTTTAGAAGTTCCAGGTCGGGGAGCATCAGGCAAGATATCATACAATGCGCCATACTGAGAGTACACAAGATCAAGGTACTAGGCGTACGCAATGGCTTGTTCCTCGGTTACACATGCCCCTATAGCTATGTTTTTCGCAATCTGATTGACAAAGGAGGTGGTGAACCAATAATTCAGAAGTTGATCAGGAATTTCAAATTTGATCATGTGATGATGACGTCGCCACTCATGAATATGATTCGAGATATGAGTAGCTTAGTCTTGTTTCAATGAAGTGAGGAGGTGCGTCCCAGTCTCATAGCGGACTGGTGACTGAAAGTGCATAAGGAATTCCATGGCTACAGAATTGAAGTCTTGGAAGATGCCTCAAGATAGCTCAAAGTACCACTTTGCAGTGGCACCAGTAAGAGTTCGCTGGAAAAGATGGAGTTGAATAGAATCGTCAACCCAAGAGTTAGAGGAACACCACAAATGGTAAGTCATAACATGCGCTTGGGGGTCTTCGCCAGACTTTCCCTCAAATTTAGGACAATCACCAGGAATATTGGTCGGAACCGGAAGCCAATATTGGTTATGAAGAATGGGATCATTTTTTAACTTTGACAAATCAGGTAATTCCAACGTAGAAGTAAACGGTAATTGAGTGTTGAAAGTCATTGGAGGTCTTTGATAAGGACCCGTGTTTACATTCCACCTAGCCCGAGAGGGATTCTGTCCCCACACATTATGTCCCTGGAGGATTTGGATCATAGGGGTTAGAAGCAAGATAATTTGGTTGATATTGGGGTTGAGGACCAGGATACTAAGTTGGAGTAGACCATTGAGGTATCTGCTTAGCAGCGTATGGAGTTTGTTGTAGAATGTAAGCATGGCTTGGAGGTTGATGATATACGGGTTGATTTTGAGGGTAAGAAACCTGGGGTGCACTATATACCGGCTGATATGAACCTTGAGGGTAATAAGCACCTTGTGGTTGAGAAAGCGGACCCGGCTGAGTAGGTTGAGTGGGCTGTTGAGCGGGTTAACCTGGTTGACTATAAGCGGGTAGAATTGGCTGCTAAAACGATGGAACCGATTGAGGAGCAGGTTGAATCGGTTGCTGAGCTGGTTGAACCGAGTACTGAGGGCCACTGGGCTGCCCTTGTGGGAAAGGTTGGCCCAATGGTTGTGATGGACCAGGTTGTCCCTGATAACCAGGTTGACCTGGAGGAGGAGCGTAGGGTTGTCCTTGTGGCACAAAGTTTTGGCCATACGAAACGCATGGCGACGGTTGTGGTGCCAAAGGTTGTCCCTGTGGTGGATAGATTTCCCCCCCAGGAGCATAAGATGGTCCTGGTTGATTCTAAGGTTGAATAGATGGATCGTAGGGTTGACCATGTGGGACCAAAGGTTGGCCTTATGGATCGTAAGTTTGTCCCTGTGGACTAGAGGCAGGGCCCTGCTGAGCTAAAGGTTGTTCCAATTAGGGTTGTCCTTACAAACCAGAGGGTTGCACAGGTAAGGTAGGTCCAAGATGAGAAACGGTCTAATAAGGATCATAAATAGCCTGATGAGGATCAATAGGAGGAAAATATACAAGATTACCATATACATCATAATGATGCGAGAATGAATAAACGTGATTAACAACAACATCATAGTGATGGAATTGAGGATTTCTAGGAGCTTGGAGCAGCTGTGAACCCTGAGAGCTCTGTTGCTGAACAGCCAATAGATACTCTTCAAAAGTAAGGCTGCCAGGAATAACAGGAGTAGTGGAAACTACACTAGAAGCAGGTGGGGCCTCCACAGCACTAGATTGTGATCTACTATGACCGGTATTAATAGGCCACGTAAGATTAAGAAAAATATACATGTGAGTGTGAAAAGATCCTGATGACTGAGTGGTAACAACTGGTGTGGAGGAAGCCACACAGACAGTCGGTTGGACTAGAACAGATGTAACAGTAACTGATGAACCAGGTGTCGAAAGTGATAGTCCCAACGAAGGGAGGACCAAACTCTAAGGAGGAGTTAATGTACTGGATTGTGTTATGGATGCAACACCAGACATAATCTGACTCAAGGACATATATCCAAGCAGAAGTGACACCGATGGTGGAGACGACTGAGTCGAAACATGAGGGACATCTTTAGGAAAAAACTGATATTCTCCTGTAGAAACATACATTCCTTCAATACCAACAGGACTGGATGAATCCATGTCCGAATCCGCCATAAGATCTTCGAAAATACTACGGGGAATAGGAGGTTTAGCAACAGCAAAAAATGGTGAGCCCGACGTAAGAGGAGGAAAATCTCCTTCTTCCCCAAAACCAGACCAAGCACAAGAAGGAGGCCAATTGAATTCAACTTTCTCTTTAGGAGGAGATCGAGTAGCAAGAGGCAGGACAGATGTGAGAATAGGCTACGAAAACTCAGTAGACCTAGTGGACTGAGGGGTTTCAAAAGAAACGTTTGAGAAAGAACTACCACTAGGAGGCAGTGAGGATGACGAAACTGGTCATTCCGCCACTGTGACTGTATATCAAAACAGAAAGGAAAAAAGATAACTAATCAAAGGCTCCAAGATCAAAATATAAGGAAAATAAAAAACAAGCCAAGTAATAAAACTTTTAACAGGCATGTGATCGTAGATGATTAATTTTATGACACTTAAACCAGATTTTGCTGTTTCATATTTTAAGAGTCGAGAAAGAGGCAAAATATGACTCTAGTCACTTTCAATTTTAAACGAGCATGAAAGGACAAGTGCTCGACAATCTCTTCTCTTTTTAAAGAGTCATGAAAAGATCAAAATGACTAATCTGGTACTCTAAGCAAGAGGGTATACCGGGTTTCTTTGAACTACCATATACACCTTGGTGATCAAATGAAAGATAAATTACCAAGGACTTAACGTACGTGCAGGTAGTCTCTCCGAATGCTGTGTTCGGTGTATCACGGTTACAAGGTGGCAGACTCGTCTTCCTATGGATAAAAGGATTGCAACCTAGAGGGGTCTCCCTTTATATACTCAACGGTACGGGGAGCACAAGTCCGTACTAGCACTGTCTAAAGCCAGATGGCGAACAACAGTTACTAGATTTTAAGACGCCAGAACACATCTCTAGCCTAGACCACTAAAAATATTGCGTTAGGTTTCAATGCTTCCTTAGGTTAATTGAATAAATTTTAAAGTTGATCTTGGATTATGTTTCAGTTTCAAGGCCCTATCGAATTTGGATCTCAAATTTCCCAAATGCAAGCTATATGCAAATGAACATAATTTTTGATTCAATGAATGCTAGTTACGAGAAGGATAGAGATATTTAAAACAATAGAAAACAATGAAAGTATGCGAAGAAATCCACTAATGCATATAACACAATCAAAAGAAAATGAAACTCTTTTCTAGACTATCAAATGCTAGTTATGCGAAAGAAAATTTCACTTTCGATACAAAAGAAAGAATGCAAAATATGTTTTTTTTTTTAATTTTCAATGAAAAAGAAGTACATGATGCACTAATTACATTAAAAATGAAAACAAACACTAGAGTGAGTATTGTGTAAGGATTGAAATTGAATGACTCCATCAAACGCAAAGCAAACACAAGAAAGCACTCAAACTAATGCTACAATCTTCCAAAACAAAAGAAAGTTTTCAAAACGACCCAAAACAAGCAATGTAATCTATGCTTGGAGCAACAAAGAGAAGAATCAATCGAAAAACGAAATGGTCATTCAATCAAAGAAATCACTCAAAAGGATCAATAAAACTTAGTGCAATCGACCTGAGAATGAGACTGACAGTAATAAAAAATACTTGATTTCCAAACATAAGGCTCAGTGAACCAAGACACCTAGAAACCCTAAGGCCTTGATTTACACTGATAAGAAAATAGACAAACGACTGAGAAAAACAAGTCGACAGTAATCAAAATAGTCCCAAAGGCATAATTACACACAAAAATAACCCAGAGGCAAGCACAATTGACCAAAAGTCTCATTAAGGAGGTAAAACCAAATCCTATAGGATTCGTCGCGACTGTAAGGCTGTAATCCATGCCAAATAGGGGTTGGCGCGACTGCAACAAAAGCAACCTGCGCCAATTGGTGCGACTGTTCAAACGAAAAGTGCACCAAGCTGGATAACTATGGGAAAAAAGGAAAAACCAAAAATCAATGAGCAGCGGTCAATATTGACACTCTGGAGTTGAACAGAGGATATAAACTAAGCAATCAAACCAGAAAAAGATAGATAAGCAAATCAATGAATGAAATTGACCCAACAAGATGAAACGACAAACTCACACTGTTCCCCAGTGTATTTTCCAATATGTTAAGCAGGTAAATCCTCTCTCCGGACAGAGACGATCCCTCTAACCCTAGAGTGGGTCTAGAAACAAAGAGACATGCTAGAGTGTTGATTGCTAATTACTAAATGAAAAGAGGAAACGAAAGATCGACCTACGTGGAATCCAATGCTGTCGTCGTGGCTGTAGTGGTGGTGGCCTCTCGCTCCTGCCTTGGCAAGTCACAATCCTTTCGCAGTCATGCTCGGATACCTACACATATAACATCAAACAAGAACATCATATGACATAATAACTTCATTCATAACTACTATCTAGTCAAAGAGGGATAAGCATATTGCATTAAACATCTAACATAATACAAAATGGGAACCAAACTATAGTCACGTATATGTTATGATAGAAGGAAGAGTTACAACCAATGTTTTGACGTCATAGTCTCCTCCAGCTGGGTTCAGCCGAAGCGCATCTCAAATGCTTGTCACGAAATTCAGACGGGATGAAGGCATGGACTCAAGCTCTCTAAACGAAGTTCCTTCCTATTCTATCTCTTCAATAGTTTAGCTATAGTATACTCAATTCTCCAGTATACTTAATTATCCATGTTCAACTAGCTTATGCAAAGAGAGATAGCTTCTTTTTATAGAGTAAAAGGAGGAGGTTAGGATCCCTACAAAGGTGGGAGGGAGGCCTATCCTTTAGGAAGTTCCCATAAGAGGTGGAAACCATAAACTAAAGGATGGAATCTGTGGTTTATTCAGTTCAACCACTCCCAATGACTCATCCTTGAAGTTTTTGGAGTGGAATATTCACCTCTATTTTTAAAAATAATTCCATAAACAACTCAGCGCGGGTGGCTAACTGAGACAGAGCGCCAACTTGCGCAGGGCATAGTGTTAATCTTCCTCTTTGGCGCGAGGGCATAACTGACTACTTGCGCCAAGGAAAAAACAAGGGTTTTTGAATCTCTGCTCAGGGAATTGTCAATAGAAGGAATAATACTCTCATGTAAAGGGATACAATAATGGTCTTTGCAAGGCATGAAACTACTTATTATTCTCAGAAATGACCCTCCAATGGGCAAGATGGGGATTGCAGGGACAGTGAAAAAATGTTGTGTAACACCTACCCATTTGATGGTTTGTTGTTAAGGCCTTTTTCCAAGACCTGCGCACATCAAAATCTCATAGATTAAAGGAATCAAATGAATTTCATAATTAACTTATTCACATTTTACCAAATATTGTGCATGATTTCTGCATCCATTTATGATTTGAACATCCTTGTTTGCAAATAACCATGTCTCTTGCCACATCTTGCTCAATACAATAATTAGCATATATAATCATACAAATCATGTATCATGACTTCCAAAATCATTTATCATCCATAAATCATAATTAACAATATGTTCCACGTAACCATGATCATACATGGATCTATATTTTGTCTCAATCCTAGATCGCCATCCATGTCATGCAACAATTCACCTACCCAAATTTGACTTTATCAGCATGCACTGTAACTCAATGGGATTACCACGCATATTCATTAAGACATTCCAGAAAGATATTGGTTACAAATCCTAATTTCACTTAGGCATTTTTTTACAAACAATTCATAAATGTAAATATCTACAACCATTGAATTAGTATAACAAACATTTTGCAAGCATACAATATACAACCATTGAGGCATTTTGTCAAGCACTTGGCGATCATCATCTCTTAAGAAAATTTTGGCAACCATTAGCAACATGAATATATGATTCTTACTCAACATATTTGACTCATAAAATTCATAAATTAAAACTTAAAATATTGGAATATTAAAAAAGTGAATAAGTCTTCTCAATCCTTGACCAAAAATTCGAGAACAAACACCCATAGTTGGCAACAGTAATCTGCAAAATCGCCTAGAATGATCTAGGTTCTAAAAAGTATTTTTATGGAATCAAATGGGGATTTACAGGGCAAAAGGGCACAAATACCCCCTGATGTTTGGCTGAATCGCATTCAAAATTCCTAGGAATGCGAATCTTAAAACATCAAAAATTTAGATCCTTAATGTGTCATTTATGACTTTTGTCAAACATGTGGAATCAAAAATTTCATCTACAACTCTACATGAGGAAACACAACCTAGAGTTATGCTACTAATCTATGCTCATTGAATTCACACATTTCTAAATCCATTATATGAGTTCTTAAAACATTTTACAACCCTCAAGCTAATTCCTTTGACACGATTTGACAAGCTTATTGCAGCCATTGTTGCAATTTGACAAACACATGGCATATCTGAATGCTACAACCATTAAGGATTTCTGTCAAAATTATAATAGTACTATTACAAAAGCTTGAATAACAAATCATTGAATTATTGATAATAATATGAAACATATGCCAAAACTGAAATGTACCTCAAAATTACCTCAAGCCTTTGATCTTCCAAACCATATTTTATCACACATTAATTTTGAATTTTATTTTTAAGGGTTGATTCTATAATTCCTCCAGGTATATTTTGGGTACATGTCCATTTTCTAACTTCTCTTGTAAGCTGCAAGTTAGCACTTATTGATGCATAAATAAATTGATAGCATTACTCATTCACGGATTTTGTCAAACACTTTGCAAAATATCCTAAAACCATTTCTAAAACATTCATTTAATTACTTGAAACAAAACCATAACTCATGAAACACTTACCCAAGTCTTTTGGAATTTATTTATTGCAATTACCTTCAACAATATTTGGCTTTCCTTTCTCAAATGCTACAATACCAATGTTAGTACAATAAACCACACCAATAATAATTCCATAACATCTTGAGATCTAAAAATCCATACATATAAACCACTCTTAGTCTTCATTTTCAACTAGCCAATAAGGTTCCAAATAACATAAGCTTAAACCAAAATTAGATGCTTACAACAATTTGAATTTCTACTTTTTATTTTATGTTAAAACTATATTATAATTTTAGGACAATGAAAATTATACCTGAAGAGATATTCAACTCCAATAATTGAGAATATGCTCCATATTTGATCCCTTAACCAACTCATTTGAGCCATCCAGTTTTCCACCCATCCATATCCAGGGAGAACTTCTCCCCCTGGAACCCCCAAGCTGTAAGAGCTCACAAGCAGTACTAAAATATAGAAGTAGAGAGATTTACAAGGAAAGTTTAGGAAGACAAGTTTCACTTCCTCTCAATACCACTCATGGTCAACTCCATTGGGTCGAGCTACTTAGAAATTTATATTATCATTTGGTTATCCTCCAAGTCTCTCCCTCTCACATTTTTTTGTTTTGTTATCAATCTCTCCAACTCTTTGTATCACAATGCACCTCCCCAAGTGAGAATAAATTAGACACATATATAGGAGGAGCAGAAAATTATTTTCATAAAGGAGTAATATGCATGCCTTGTATTCCATTTAGAAGAGTGTACCTTATGCCATTAAGGAGAGGTATGGATGCCTTAGTTAAGGAGAGTGTAACATATGCATTAAAGAGAGCATACGAGGAATCTTTTATGACATGTATTTAATGAGTTTAAGAGGAATATGTCATTATTTGATGAGTGCATAAAATAGAGTGTAATGCATTATTAAAAGAGAGAGAGAGTTACGTAGATCCTTGAGAGTCAGCATGGAGAGAGGTGTGAAGTGATTGAGGAGATGAAGGAGACTTGTAATTCCTTTTTAATAATAATATCATAGTCTCATAAAAGATAATAGTAATATTAATAGTATTGAGGATTAAGTCGGGATTGAACTATTAGGATTGATTAATGATAAGTCAAGTTATTTTACTTCAACAATACTTGATTACCCATTCATTGAAGGTGATTTACTATTTTTGGAAAGTCATACTTGAGATGCTAGGCATGAATTTCTATTTTTAGAATGTCACTCCAGAATTGTTAGAAATGAGATTTTATTAAGGAAATTCATCCTTGAGCTACCCATGAGTGGTATTTTTCTTCCAGAGAATAGGGATTCCACATCCCTATTGCATACATCTTCGTGCCTTAGTAGATTGAGGGCTCTGCACCCTTATCTACTCCCATTATCCAAGATTCCACACCTTGATCTTTTTAATATTTAGGACTCCACGTCCCAATCCTTTTATTATATATCCAAGACTCCACGTCTTTTTATTTCATGGATTTAGAACTCTGTGCCCTAATCCTTTTATTATAGATCCAAGACTCTACGTCTCTATCTTTCATCAATTTTGGACTTCACCCCTTAATTTACATGGATTCTCATATACTTTTATTTGAAACTTCATGCTTCACCTTAAGGTACTGATTGTGATCTCCTACCCATCGATTGTTCGTTGGTAAGGCCTTGTTCCAAGACTTGCACACATCACAATCTCATAGATCAAAGGAATCAAATGAATTTCATAATTAACTTATTCACATTTTACCAAAGATTGTGCATGACTTCCGCAATAATTTTGGTTCTGAAGAAATGTCTTCCATAGCCATTTATATTTGAACATCCTTGTTTGCAAATAACCATGTCCCTTGCCACATCTTTCTCAATACAATATTAAGAATATATAATCATACAAATCATGTATCATGACTTCCAAAATCATTTGTCATCCGTAAATCTTAATTAACCATATGTTCCACGTAACCATGATCATACATGGATCTATGTGTCTCAATCCCGTATCACCATCCATGTCATACACCTATGTCCAAACTAGGATACTAAAAGATAAAACATTGATAATATGCTCTTAACCAAAATTGATTCTTATACACACAACCATAGATATTATCATAAGCACATAGAAACCATGTGACACAAACTAGGTCTACAACATATAAGCATGTACATAAGTCTGTCATCAAAATCACCTTCTCTAAGTGTCACAAAACTAACCTTGCCAAGGTGGGACACTACAACGTTGATGAAGAAGATTGGTTAACTAGTCCCATGGAAGGGGTGGGTTGTGGTTGGGACAATGATCTTGTGCTTTCCATACCCTCTAGTTAGAGGGAGGGTTGGAGGCAATCTATAAGTCTCTAACGTACACTACCCCTAGATGAGAAGAAAAGGCCTGGATATCCCTGCTATTTTCCTATTGCATCAACTTAGGATATTGAATCCATGATTCCTCCCAAATTTTGGCATTATGCCCATTTCATATCTCCCAAAATTCGTGATTTTGGATTAAATTCATGCTTTTTTTGCCAGGGTCTAGATAGAAGATCCAGTGGCCAAGGTCCGAAGATCTAACATGGGATCCTGGATGCAATGTTGGTCGTACTTTTGAGTCCACAATGTTTTCCATATTTCGTGTCCTCCTTAGAGCCATTTCCACCAGATATTGGCTCCAAGAGCCTTTGATAAAGTCTTTGGATATTTCAACCCTATAACCCCATGAATTTTAGGATTACATAGCTTGTGCCAAGAAAATAGTGGCCACTTCTTGCCTATCTGAGAACCTGTCCACAAGAATTTACAAAATGTGTCAACTAAATCTTTGTAAACACTCTTGGGGGTTGGAAGAGACGAGATTTGATAAACATGGAGAGCTTGCATGACTGATTTTAAAAGGGTGAGTCTACCCACTGAATTTAGAATCTTGAAGGTCTAGCTGGAGAGCTTACGATCCATACATTCCATAAGGTCTTTCCAACAGGATGCTCGCAACATATTTAGAACTAGGGGGATCCCAAAATAAGTAATAGGTATGGATCTGATTCGGAAGCCCATGGATTTGGCAAAGTGAGACTGGAATCCCCTATGGGTATTGAAGAAGAAAATGCTAGATTTTTCCTTGTTGATAACCATCATGGATGCTTGTTGAAAATTTTCTAGGATGGAGCTAAGATGACGAGCTTCACGTAGATTGGCTGTAACATCCCTGGTGAAAATTTCCATGTAATTAAAGTTAATAACGGAAAAATAATAACCATGTTTATGGGACACTTATTCCAAGTTGAATGTTTTGAGAAAACATCCTAGTGTGGGTGTTCATTAGGTTTATTATGGCTAAGGAAATTGGCAAAGGCAATGGAAAAGGATTTGGAAAGGAAAAGTGGCATTAATTGGCATTTTATTTATGAAAATAATGGAAATTAGGAGAAAAGGAAGGTGAAAGGTCACATGTTGCATGTGAGGAGGAAATTGAAGGAAAATAACCGAAAATGAAGAAAATAGAGGCCTAATTGATAAAAAGGCTTATGAAAATCAATTGGTACCTTTTGTCAGTTCAGTTTTGGAGATCTCTCTGTATTCTCTCTCTCTCTCTCACTCTTGGACATTTAGAATTTTCTTGGAGAATTTCAACATTGGATCAAGAAAGATAAATAAGGAAAAGAGGAAGCAAAGCTCAAGCAAGAAAGAGCAGGATCAAGCAGCTACAGTAAGATTATTTGCAGGTATTGATTTTCTTGTGTGGTTTCCTTGCTAGATTTTCCATTCATGGTTATGCATGTGTTTTATTAGTTCTCTTTCTGTCATTGGCATGGGTTTTACCAGGTGTGACAATTTTCTTCAGTCTAGACTTTCCATTTCTGGATAGCCATGGTGTGATGGGTTTCTCATGTTTTTATTGAGCTGGATTTTCAGATGGGTTCAAAGTTGAGTGAAGCAGATCTATAAATGAAAGGACACATGGCCTAGTAACCCCTGAACTAGACTATGGGTTGTGGTAAAGTTGGATAGTGTGTTGCCTCAGTGGGCCTAGTAATCCTCGATCGATGAATGGTAGGATATACGGTAAATCATAGAGGCAGGTGCTCTCCATCAGTCCCAGGAATCCCGAGATGGGATATACGGTAAATCCTAGAGAGTGGAGTCTCAGTTATGGCCTACTGATCCCTGGATCAGATTGTGGATTGTGGTAAAGCTTAGAGACTAGGAGACAGGAAAATTCCTCATGGTGTAGGTGGAGAAATCCAGTGGCATCCATGCTTTTTTTTTCCTAGTGAACTAGTGGAGATCATCGTAAAGCCTATTATTACATGTTCATTATTTTTTTCTAGTGATCTAGTGTGGATTACGATAAATACTGGTTTCTATTGATGAGGGTGAGGTGGTTTAGCCTCGAGAAGTCCTGGTTGGTTCTTTTGGTTTGAGTCCCACATTCATGATTGGAATATGGTACTGGGGTGATTGGCTGAAGAGGTATTTGGCTCAACCGATCTATGGTCAGGTGGAACATGGTAGTCCCATACTGGGTTGGATTTTGCATTCATGAATAAGAGCTCATTTCCTTGGTAGTTTATGTGTAAATGTACTATTTTATATATGGATTCTATGGTTGATGTATCCTTGGTATTTATGTTGTTTTCATGTTGGTTATGGATGTATTTTATTACAGTGATGATGTATGGATCTCATCATTTTTTGATTTGTAAATGAATGAACATTGTATCTATGACCTAATAGATGATAATGAAGCTAATTTTATAAGGGAACAATGCTTCTTAGTGATTCTCAGATAAGTATGAGACCCATATGCTCAGTTATGTTATTTAAACTTGTAGATTACATATTTGTGACATCTTTGAAGAAATTATTATCATGGATAGTATGGGTCCAGTCAGGTCCTTGTTCAAGTAATTGCATTTTATTATTATTTTTCATTTATATTTCAGTTCTGAAAGTGTCATGGAATTTTGGGCAGTGACCAAGGTTTTGGGCTTGAAAAAATGACACAAAAATCGGGGTCGCGGGCTCAGAACAACTAGGAAAATTCCCTAGTCGCATGCATACCTATGTTGTGTGTGAGATTGGAGGTTTGTAATCGCTCTCTTACCCATTTCAGGTGTGTGACTAGGGGATTGGTGCCTGAGAAATTTAGTTTGATTCAGGGGCTAGGCTCCTGGAAGGTGGGGATGGCTCCTAGGTTTTCTTGTAGCAGGTGCAGAAGTTTTGTATAGTGGTGTGGCGTCGATTCCACTTCCTTAAAGTGATCTCAGAGGTTGAACCAGATCATAGTATTAAATCATCACATTTTTACCCTAGTTGGTCGGTTACTTAGGTAGATATGGGAGGAGGGTGTTACAGTGGGCTTACTAAAAAGCATATTTTCATCCACAAATTGCTGATGAGTAACTAGAGGAGCATCTAGAGATATTTTCAAACCTTTGATAAGGCCATGGAGGGAGGAAGATTTTATTAGTCTACCCAAGCCCTCTGCTGCAGTGATATATAAGAAGGGGGAGAGAGTATCCCCTTTCCTCAAACCCCTTGAACCTCTGAAAGGCCAGGAGGGAGAACCATTGAAAATGATAGAATAGAAGGGGGTTTTGATCATGGATTTAACCTAAGCGATCCATGACTGAGATAAACTGAAAGCATCAAGCACAGAAAGTATTTAATTCCAGCTTATGCAATCGAAAGCTTTTGACATGTCTAGTTTTATGAGCATACCTTAAGACTTAGAATATTTCAAAGAGTGTACCATTTCATAAATTGTGATGATGCCATCCATTATTTTCCTACCTTCTACGAATCCTGTTTGCTACCGGTTGATGATGTGTTTCATTAAAGGTTTGAGCTAACATACAATGATATATGAAATTATCTTTTATATAACATTACTGAGAGTTATGGGTCTAAATCCATTTGGATCCACCATCACTCCTTTTTTTGGGATAAGTGTTAGAAAGGTGGCGTTTAGACCTGACCAGATTCTACAAGTTTGATGATATTCTTCCACCAGTGCATGGATCTTATTACCCATAAAGGGACGACAGGATTTGTAGAAGTCCTAAGTATAGCCATCTGGTCCTTGTAGAATTTATAAAATAAGCATGTATATCTTGGATTCACACGATATAACAATGTACTAAATTTAAATACTAAATATCTTCTACAAATATTTTGCAGAATTAAAAACACAATCGCTAACCACATGAACATGAAGAAAGATCAATCACACACAACACAGATAATTTCCCAGGGAAATCTTGCTACTCAAAACCCCTCTATCATATATTATATATTCCACAAGGAATCATGAAACAATTACATACAACTCTTCTCACAAGATCCCTCCTGTATTCAACTAATTCTATCAAACTGATCGAGACAAAATTGGGAAAATACTCAACCAATTCTCATCTTGCTTTGCTCATGCAGTTCATGAGGAATGCAATCCCTATTCACAAGGAATTCCAGCCTTCCTACATTGCACTAAGTATCATGGGCATACTATGGTGTTTTAACTACACCTGGGTAGCCTGAAAATATCACAATTGATAGTCACACTTCCCTTTCGCCTAGATCTCAACTGGGTCTCCACTGAAACTGACATACATGCAGCGAATAATAGTAAATCCTCAGTTGCATGTGAGATCACTAATTGGGAATCAAATAATATTTAATTCACTTGATCTCTCACTAGTGTATCTAATAGTTACAACTAGCAAAACTGGGTCTAACTCACTTAACTGAGTTAAAATGATTACAAATTGCACCAACTCATGCACCCCTGCACTTCGAACTCTGTTACAACTAGAATTACTCTACATGCCTCACCAACTACCTCTAACTCGAAATCCACTAGCTAACTGAATTTATCACTTTCAGTTAACTGATTCAAGTCAACATTGAGAATGGATTACAGTTTATTGTCCATATTAATTAAGGGATAACCAAAATAGACATGCACCAAAAATAACCATGTGGGACCCACCCTAGTGTAGATGCTTAATGCACTAGGTGTGCGTGCTGAATGTTGTTTCCGGAGGCCAATTTCAATGTTTCTTGTTGCAAAATTCAACACTCCCTCTCAACAAGAAATGAATGTCCTTGCATGCAACATGCAACTCATGCATGCGACATGCAACCTCATGCATGCGACATGCAACTCTTGCATGCAACGCTTCTCTAGTGTTTCTCGCACATGCAACCTTTACATGCTACACTTCCGAAACTGAATAGCCTCCAAACAACTGAATCATTATAATGGATTTTTCATCAAAGTCTTCTGACTACTGGTACCTACTGCACATGTCTATTGGATTCTTTGCACTGTTGACAACAGCATCCATGCACTCTTCACTGCTGCCAACTCTGATATGCACTCCAGTATCTGACACTGTCACTTTGATTTCATGTCCTCCTAACATCTGACTGCATAAATCTAACTGATCCTGCTACTACTTCTCTGTGGGCTCCTCGTAGCCAAGTTTAATCCATGAGACCCAACATCTCTAGGATCTTGCCCAAATTTCTTCTTAGGATTAATCATGCATGTCGCCCCACCTCACACCTGGAGGTATAGCTACATGCACTCCCTCTGCCCATCTGGCTCGAAATTTATCTGCTTGACTGGTTTCTGCCACTCCATGATCCTCCGCATGTGGCTGCTCCACATCTTGAGTTTCATTCTTTGGAACCAAGAGTTCCTCATCTGCATGCAAATCCAGCTCCCTCTCAAGGGTCAACTGCATAGCTTTCTCACACTTTCCATTGGTTGGAAGCTTTGTAGAAATCGCATCTACATCAAGTCTATATAAATTCTTCACATGAATCCCAATCTTCTTGGCTTTTCCCATGGCTATGTGTTTAAGGAACACCTTTTCTTTTCTGACTCACGCACATTGTAATTTTCCCGCTATCGCAAAGTTTTCTAACAAAAGAGCTCATTTTAAATTGACGATATCTCCCTCATCCGAGCTTTGATTCGACATATTTTTTTTTTCAATTTTGGTATTTTTTCGCAAGGAATCCAAATATGCTATTTTGTTTTCAAAATTTTGCATCAAAATGTTTATATATTCTCTTCAAACTCGTGCACCCAAATAATTCTTGCTTTCATACCATGTAGAAAATTTATAACACAGCTGCGATACCATGTAGAAATTATACAACAAGCATGTATATCTTGGATTCACCCAATATAGCAATGTACTAAAGTTAAATACTGAATCCCTTCTACAAATATTTTGTGGAATTAAAAACACAATCGCTAATCACATTAACATGAAGAAAGATCAATCAGAAACAACACAGATAATTTCCTGGGGAAAGCTTGCTGCTCAAAACCCCTCTATCATATATTGTATATTCCACAAGAAATCATGAAACAATTACATACAAATATTCTCACAAGAGCCCTCCTTTATTCAGCTAATTGTCTCACACTGATCCAAACAAAATCTGGTAAATACTCAGTTAATTCTCAGTCTGTCTTCAGCCTGCTTTGCTCATGCAGTTCATGACGAATGCAATCCCTATTCACAAGGAATTCCAACCTTGCTACACTGCGTTGAGTATCATGGGAATCCTGTGGCGTTTTAACTACATCTGGGTAGCCTACTAATATCACAACTGATAATCGCACTTACCTTTCACCTAGATCTCAACTGGGTCTCCACTGGAACTAACATGCATGCAGCTAATAATAGTAAATCCTCAGTTGCACATGAAATCACTTATTGTGAATTAAATAATATTTAATTCACTAGATCTATCACTAGTGTATCTATTAGTTACAACTAGCACAACTGAGTCTAACTCACTTAACTGAGTTAAACTGATTACAACTTGCACCAACTCATGCACCATTGCACTTCGAACTCTGTTACAACTAGAATTACTCTACATTCCTCACCAAATTCCTCTAACTTGAAATCCTTTAGCTAACTGAATTTATCACTTTTAGTTAACTGATTCAAGTCAACATTGAGAATAGATTAAAATTTATTGTCCATCTTAATTAAGGGATAACCAAAACAGACATGCACCAAAAATAACCATGTGGCCCCCACCCTAGTGTAGGTGCTTAATGCACTAGGTGTGGGTGCTGAATGTTATTTCCGAATGCCAATTTCATTGTTTCTTGTTGCAAACTTCAACAATCCTATGGCCTTATTGGAGGGGAGATCAAAAATCACTTTTTCTACCTCCATAATAGATATTTCCCACATTAAGGCTTCATTTTTCTCTTCGGTTACCACATGAGCGATGCATTGTCGGATCTTAGAGATGGCTTCCCTTTTATATTCCCGAGGTTTCTGAATAATGGCTTGAAAGTGGTTGATCAATTCTTCTTTTATGTCCTCATGATGGACTAGCCTCTGACCATGTTGGCCATTAAGGGAGAAAAGTTTGTTCACCTACATGTGTTTGAGCATTGTCCAATGAAAAAACGTTTTGTTCTACTCCCCTTATTTGATCCATTGGACTCTTGATTTCTATTTACAAAGGATCTCTTCTTGCTTCCTTATTTGTTCCATAGCCTCTAGTACTTGCCCCTCCTGGGCCTCCAACTCCTTGGTCTGTCTGTCCAGAATTAATTTTTGCTAGATTTCTTTCATTACAACCTCCAAAGCCCATTTATCCTTATGTATGTTGCCAAAGTCGAATATGTTCCAATATTTAATTTGTTTCTTTAGCTCCATTAGCTTGAGGTGAAAATTTTCCATAAGGTTACGCCCAGAGACTAAGATATCCCTCCACCATCCTTCAAGCTTCTGGATGAAGTCAGGTCTTTCAAGCGAAAATGATTCAAATTGGAAGGGTTGATTCCTTGGGGCCATTCTTAAATCGATTTCTAGTCGAATTTGCCAGTGATCAGATCCAATATATGGGAGGATATAGGCTTGAAAATATAAATCTTATAATATTATCAGATAAAAGAAAATGATCTAGCTTCGAGGTGATTTGTAGCTTACCTTCCCGAAGGTTGTTACAGGTGAATATATCGTTGTAGAAGTCGATGTCCTCCGTGTCTAAATCCTAAATTGTTTCTTGGAAAGCTCTATAGATGCGGTCAATTCTTCTAAATCATCCTTTATTTTCACTCATATCCTTGATCACATTGAAGTCCCCAGCGAGGATCCAGTTTTCGATGGCCAAGATATCTTTCAACTTCAACAGACTAGAAAGGAAGCTAGTTTTTTTCTCTGGGGATCATCGAGCCATAGATTCTCGTTAACCAGACTTGAGTTGTGGAACCAATCAATAGTACATATGGGCATAGTTCTAACACTTTAGTTCCGACACTTTTGACGTAGTGTCGGAAAGTTCCCCAATTTTTCTCAATATTTTTAATCTTTCCAACAAGCGTCGCTCTAAAGACGTCTAGGAAAATTTTCGGAATTGCGACGTTTAGGAACATTGTTAGAATACCAACATTTCGGGACAAAGAGTCGGAATTGTGACGTTTCAGAGACAAAGCGTCAGAATTGCGATGTTTTAGAGACAAGTGTCGGTATTACGATGTTTGAAGACAAGTGTCGGTATTTCAACATTTGGAGATAAGTGTCAGTATTGCAATGGTTTGGAGACAAATGTCAGTTTTGCGACATTTGGAGACACGTGTCGATATTGCGACATTTTTTTGGAGTCGTCGCAATTCCACCATTTTCAAATTGTCTGTCTCTCTTCCGACCATTCACGATTTGTCTTTCTTCCGACGTTTGTAAACGTCGCTATCACGATGCCAACGAACACTATTACCGACGTTTTGAGTGTCGCTCTTCCGATGATTTTTTTTTTTTTTTAAAGAGTAACGGGTTGATGATGTGTTTCATTAAAGGTTTGAGCCAAAAGATAATGATATATGACATTATATTGTATATAAAATTACTAAGAGTTATGGGTCTAAATCCATTTTGATCCACCATCACTCCTTTTTTTGGGATAAGTGTTAGAAAGGTGGCATTTAGACCTGACCAGATTCTACCAGTTTGATGATATTCTTCAAGCAGTGCATGGATCTATGTGCCCATAAAGGGACGAAAAGCTTTATAGAAGTCTGAAGTGTAGCCATTTGGTCCATGTAGAATTTATACAATAAGCATGTATATCTCGGATTCACCCGATATAAAAATGTACTAAATCTAAACACTGAATCTCTTCTACAAATATTTTGCAGAATTAAAAACACAATCGCTAACCACATGAACATGAAGAAATATCAATCACACAAAACACAGATAATTTCCCGGGGAAAAATTTCTGCTCAAAATCCCTCTATCATATATTATATATTCCACAAGGAATCATGAAAAAATTACATACAACCCTTCTCACAAGAGCCCTCCTGTATTCAGTTAATTGTCTCACACTGATCTAGACAAAATCGGGAAAATACTCAACCAATTCTCAGCCTGCCTTGCTCACGCAGTTCATGAGGAATGCAATCCCTATTCACAAGGAATTCCAGCCTTCCTACATTGCACTGAGTATCATGGGCATACTGTGGTGTTTTAACTACACCTAGGTAGCCTGCTAATATCACAATGGATAGTCACACTTCCCTTTCACCTAGATCTCAACTAGGTCTCCACTGGAACTGACATGCATGCAGCTAATAGTAGTAAATCCTCAGTTGCATGTGAGATCACTGGTTGTGAATTAAATAATATTTAATTCACTTGATCTCTCACTAGTGTATCTAACAGTTACAACTAGCACAACTGGGTCTAACTCACTTAATTGAGTTAAACTAATTACAACTTGCACCAACTCATGCACCACTGCACTTCGAACTCTATTACAACTAGAATTACTCTGCATGCCTCACCAACTACCTCTAACTCGAACTCCACTAACTAACTTAATTTATCACTTTCAGTTAACTGATTCAAGTCAACATTGAGAATAGATGACAATTTATTGTCCATCTTAAATAGGGGATAACCAAAATAGGCATGCACCAAAAATAACCTTGTGGGCCCCACCCTAGTGTAGGTGCTTAATGTTATTTCTAGATGCCAATTTCAGTATTTCTTGTTGAAAAATTCAAGACTCCCTCTCAACAAGAAATTAATGTCCTTGCATGTGACGTGCAACTCATGCATGCGACATGCAACCTCATGCATGCGACATGCAACTCTTGCATGCAACGCTTCTCTAGTGTTTCTCGCACATGCAACCTTTACATGTAACACTTC
The DNA here is from genome assembly GCA_034641835.2 of Pinus albicaulis. NCBI lineage: Eukaryota > Viridiplantae > Streptophyta > Pinopsida > Pinales > Pinaceae > Pinus > Pinus albicaulis. The sequence goes on from CM076580.1 coordinate 476,874,285, forward strand.
CGAAACTGAATAACCTCCAAAAAACTGAGTATAATGCATTTTTCATCAAAGTCTTATGACTGTTGGTACCTACTACACATTTTTATTGGATTCTCTGCACTATTGACATCTGCATCCATGCACTCTATACTGCTGCCAACTCTGATATGTGCTCCAGTATCTAACACTGTCACTTTGATTTCATGTCCTCCTGACATCTGACTGCATCAATCTAACTGATCCCGCTACTGCTTCTCTCTGGGCTTCTTGTAGCGAAGTTCGATCCATGAGACCCACCATCTCTAGGATCTTGCCCAAATTTCTTCTTGGGATTAATCATGCATGTCGCCCCACCTCACACTTGGAGGTATAGCTGCATGCACTCCCTCTGCCCATCTGGCTCAAAATTTCTCTGCATGACTGGTTTCTGCCACTCCATGATCCTCCGCATGTGGCTGCTCCACATCTTGAGGTTCATTCTTTGGAACCAAGAGTTCCTCATCTGCATGCAAATCCAACTCCCTCTCAAGGGTCAACTGCATGGCTTCCTCACACTTCCCAATGGTTGGAAGCTCTATAGAAATCACATCTACATCAAGTCTATAGAAATTCTTCACATGAATTAAATAATCTTGGCTTGTCCCATGGCTATGTGTTTAAGGAACACCTTTCCTTTTCTGACTCACACACATTGTAATTTTCCCACTATCGCAAATTTTTCTAACAAAAGAGCTGATTTTAAATCGAAGATATCTCCATCATCCAAACTCTGATTCGACGGATTTTTTTTTTTTCAATTGGAATATTTTTTCTCAACGAATCCAAATATGCTATTTGTTTTTCAAAATTTTGCATCAAAATTTTCAGATATTCTTTTCAAACTCGCGCACCCAAATAATTCCTGCTTTCATACCATGTAGAAAATTTATAACACAACTGCGATACCATGTAGAAATTATACAACAAGATGTATATCTTGGATTCACCCGATCTAACAATGTACTAAATTTAAATACTAAATCTCTTCTACAAATAATTTACGAAATTAAAAGCACAATCGCTAATCACATGAACATGAAGAAAGATCAATCACACACAACATAGATAATTTCTCGAAGAAATCTTGCTGCTCAAAACCCCTCTATAATATATTGTATATTCCACAAGGAATCATGAAACAATTACATACAAATATTTTCACAAGAGCCCTCCTATATTCAGCTAATTGTCTCACACTGATCCAGACAAAATCTGGCAAATACTCAGTTAATTCTCAGCCTGTCTTCAGACTGCCTTGCTCACGCAGTTCATGACGAATGCAATCCCTATTCACAAGGAATTCCAACCTTCCTACACTGCGATGAGTATCATGGGCATCCTGTGGTGTTTTAACTACACTTGGGTATCTTGCTAATATCACAACTGATAATTACACTTCCCAGTTTTCACCTAGATCTCAACTGGGTCTCCACTGGAACTAACATGCATGCAGCTAATAATAGTAAATACTCAGTTGCATGTGAAATCACTGATTGTGAATTAAATAATATTTAATTCACTAGATCTCTCACTAGTGTATCTATCAGTTACAACTAGCACAACTGAGTCTAACTCACTTAACTAAGTTAAAATAATTACAACTTGCACCAACTCATGCACCACTGCACTTCAAACTCTGTTACAAATATAATTACTCTACATTCCTCACCAATTACCTCTAACTTGAAATCCTCTAGCTAACTAAATTTATCACTTTTGGTTAACTGATTCAATTCAACGTTGAGAATAGATTACAGTTTATTGTCCATCTTAATTAAGGGATAACCAAAATAGACATGCACCAAAAATAACCATGTGGGCCCCACCCTAGCGTAGGTGCTTAATGCACTAGGCGTGGGTGCTTAATGTTATTTGTGGATGCCAATTTCATTGTTTCTTGTTGCAAACTTCAACAATCATGCGGCCTTATTGGAGGGGAGATCACAAATCACTTCTTCTACCTCCATAATAGATATTTCCCGCCAAAAAGCTTCATTTTTCTCTTCGGTTACCACATGAGGGATGCATTGTAGGATCTTAGAGACGGCTTCCCTTTTATATTCTTGAGTTTTTTGAATAATGGATTGAAAGTGGTTGATTAGTTCTTCTTTTATGTCATCATGATGGACTAGCCTCTGGCCATGTTGGCCATTGAGGGAGAAAAGTTTGTTCACCTACATGTGTTTGAGCATTGTCCAATGAAAAAAAATTGTGTTCTACTCCCCTTATTTGATCCATTGGACTCTTGATTTCTATTTCCAAAGGATCTCTTCTTGCTTCCTTATTTTTTCCATAGCCTCTAGGACCTGCCCCTCTTGGGCTTCCAACTCCTCGGTCCGTCCGTCTAGAATACATTTTTGCTAGGTTTCTTTCATTACAGCCTCCAAAGCCTATTTATCCTTATTTATGTTGCCAAAGTCAGATATGTTCCAATATTTAATTTGTTTCTTTAGCTCCTTTAGCTTGAGGTGAAAAGTTTCCATAAGGTTGCGCCCAGAGACTGAGATATCCCTCCACCGTCCTTCAAGCTTCTAGATGAAGTCAAGTCTTTTAAGCCAAAATGATTCAAATTGGAAGGGTTGATTCCTTGGAGCCATTCTTAAATCGATTTCTAGTCGAATGTGCCAGTGATCAGATCCATTGTATGGGAGGATATAGGCTTGAAAATATAAATCTTATTGAATAATATTATCTGATAAAAGAAAACGATCTAGCTTCGAGGTGATTTGAAGCTTACCTCCCCGAAGGTTATTACAGGTGAATATATCGTTGTTGAAGTCGATGTCCTCCATGTACAAATCCTAAAATGTTTCTTGGAAAGCTCTAGAGATGGGGTTAATTCTTCTAAATCATTCTTTATTTTCACTCACATCCTTGATCATATTGAAGTCCCCAACGAGGATCCAGTTGTTGATGGCCAAGATATCTTTCAGCTTCAATTGAATAGAAAGGAAGCTGGTTTTTTTTTTTTTTTTTTCTGTGGGGATCATCGAGTCATAGATGCCCGTTAACCAGACTTGAGTTGTGGAACCAATATTGCGTTCAAATTGGAAGGAGATGCTTCGAGGGAAGGTTATCCCTGACCTAAAACTTATAGATCTAGTGTCCCATTGAAACCCAATCGCGTCGATCGTGCCCTTAGCATCCAGCTCCATGCAATGTGCCCCTGGCCAGCAGTAGCACCCAATTTCCTCTAGATTTTCTTGTGTCACTTTTATTTCCTAAAGAACCATTATATATGGATTCTATTCATGTATCATGTCCTTAAGGTGCCTCAATTTACCTGTCAAGATGAGGCCCCAAATGTTCCATGAGATAGATTTCATTGAGGAAGGGGAAGAGATCTATGGTAGTACTTTGTGAGGACATTTGTTTATCTTGATTTAACCATGATAGATCCATATTCCTTGATGACACCCCCTGTGTTTTTCCTTTCTTTTCTCCATTTTAACCTTAATATTCTCATTCTTAAATCCGATAAAGGTAATCTATTATTATGAACTCCTCATATTACCATTGTAAGATGATGGATCTTCTTTCCTCCTCTTCCTAGAATCCCCTATCTAAAAACCCCCACCAATCCTTATTCAACATGGTTACCAAATCCATTAAATCCTCTTCCCTTGACCCTGCCACCCAAAAGTGCCTCATTCCCCTTAACCTGATCACCCCTAGGATTTATGGTCAACCCAAAGTTCATAAGGTGGATATTCCCCTTAGGCCTATTGTTAGTGCTATAAGATGTCCCACCCATGCCCTCTCCAAATACATTGCCAAGAAGCTTCATCCCCATTCTAGCCATTCTTCCTCCTTCAACAAAGACTCTGTTGATTTCATCAAGCACATCAAGACCCTTAAAGTTGACAGGAATGACATTATGTTTATCTTTGATGTCATCTCTTTATTTACCAAAATTCCCATTCCTGAAGCCATTGAACTCATTCCGAAGCTTGTTGATTATGAAACCCTTAACCTTATCAAGATTTGCCTATCCACCACCTTCTTCACCTACGATGAAGTTTGTTACAAAAAAAACTAAAGGCATAGCCATGGGATATTCCCTCTCCTCTGTTGTATTTAACATTTTCATGGAACACTTTGAAGCCAAATCCCTTGAATCCTTCCACCTCAAACCAAAATTTTGGAAGTGTTCTTTGATGACACCTTTTTCATTTGGTCCCATGGTATTCCTTCTCTCTGAAAATTTTTCTCGCATCTCAATAGCATCTCCCCCCACATCTAGTTCACTATGGAACTTGAATATAACCAATCCCTTCCATTTCTAGATGTCCTTTTATCATGCCTCTCTGATGGTTCCATATCCCACTAGGTCTACCAAAAAAATACCCACACAAATAGATACTTGCATGCAAACTCTTACCACCATCCTGCTAAAAAATCAGCAGTTATTAAAACCCTTGTCTCCCGAGCCATTCGAATCTCCTCATTCCACTCCTTCCCTAAAGAAAAATCCCATCTCTCAAGAGCTCTTAAGTCTAATGGTTACTCCTCTTCCCATATTAATAAGGCCTTCCATTATTGTATCCATCCCCTCCCTATAAACCTTCAAAACCCCCCTCCCTTAGCCAAGGTAACCCTTCCTTACATTCAAGGTGTCATTGATCATATATCCTGAATCCTTTCTAAAAATAACATTAAAACCTTCTTGATCAAACCCCAAATAACCCTCTGTCAGCTATTTAGGTCAGCCAAGGACAAAAATGACCATATCTTAGGTCCCAGAGTCGATGAGATCCCCTGCTCCTGTGGAAATTCTTACATAGGTTAAACCATAAGATCTTTTAAAACTCAGTTGAAATAACATATGGCTAACACTAACCACAACCGCATTGCAAAATCCGCCATTTTTGAACACTCCTATTCTACCAAACACCTTATCTGTTTCGATAAATCCAAAATCTTATCTTCTGCCCCCTTTCATTCCAACCACATCATTCGGGAAGCCCTTGAAATTGAAAAGCATCCTAATAACTTTAATTGTGATTATGGTTATCAATTAAGTCATTCCTGGAAGCCCACTTTCCACTTCCTATCATCTAAATTCCATTCCTCCATTCCTAATTCTAACCCTTCCTAGACTTTCTTCCTCCTCTCTCCCACCCCCCCCCCCCCTTTCTTCAATTTCGGTCATTTCAATCCCTTCCCCTTAATTTAATTTTTGTTTCATCCATATTTTATGTCACTAAAAGTTTTGATTCCTAACCTATTTAAATTTTCATTCTTATCCCAAGATTTCCTAAGTTGATTAGTTCATCCTTCAAATTCACCAGTTTATATCTTCTTCCCAATATTCTTCTTCTTTTTAATAAATTATTTACTTTAATTATTCCATTTTACTTTTAATCTTAAGCCCCCTTACTTTTAATCTTATAAAAATCCCAATATCCTTATTCTATTTAATAAATTATTTACTTTAATTATTCCATTTTAATTTTAATCTTAAACCCCCTTCCTCTCCCTAATGACTAGTTCATTTATTATCATTTTATATATAATCATTTATTTTCATTAATGCATCCATTAAAATTAAAATTTAATTTTTAAAATTCAATCCTAATATTCCTATTCTTATTCTATTTAATAAATTATTTATTTTAAATTATTTTACTTCCTTTCCCTAATAGCTAGATCACTTATTATTTTCTATTTAATCATTTATTTAATTATTTAAATAGATCAATTCTTAATTCCATTACCCTAATACTCTAACCGCTAATAAATAATTAATATTTTAAATTTGAATCCTATTTTTCGTTCACCTTCTCCAATTGCTAGAATTTTCCTTATTTATATATATTCCCGACGTGCACTCTTCCTATCTTACGCTAAGCTTCTGTTTCCTGAAGATGGGTGAAGTGTTCACCCGAAACATCGATCTTGAAGGGATCTTCAATCATAACACACAGGTCTCCAGAAGTTCTCAAAAATATTTTAAAAAGTATTAATACCAAAAATAATTCAATGTATAATGTGTGTCTCTAGAGAGAGATTTTAAAAAATATAAATAAAAAAATAATTCTATGTATTATACAAAACAAATAAAAAACAAATATTTTTATAGATCAAACATTTTATTAGTGTATTTTTCAACCCCATATCTACCAAGAGCTGAGAGGAATCAAATCTCTCCATGTGAATTTTTTTTCTCAAGTTTTGCACTTAAAAAAAGTTTTGCATCTTAGGAGATTTGATCCCTCTTCGCGTATGGTAGATCCTGAGTTAAGATAGATCTATGCTAGTATCAACTCAATGAAAAACATTCAATTTTTTTTACAACCTTTACTAAATGACATAAGGCTTGAATTTGTTGTGAAATTCACTATCCTCGAATTCACTACATGTAGATATGTTCCAAAGACGAATGCCAATCACATAGTTGTGGCTGGTTTGAAGATGGAAAAGAATTTATTCACCAATTTTGTTGATGAATAATATGGCATTTCCATGTTCTCCAAGTTTGTCTCCACATTTTTTGCACTCTAATTTTCCATTGGATGTGATGCCTATATATTTCAAGTCTTAAATGAATCATAAGATTGTTTAAATCACTCACAACTTTGTAGACTGAGCTATATTTTCTTTTGGAATCATTATAATAGGCTTCATAGAGATGGTTTTGTTTTTAATGAAAATCTCAATAGAAACACTATGTTTGATGCTTTACCACTGATTACAAGGGTAACATAGTTTTCAAAATTTTTGGGCCAAGTAAACATGTCATGAAATTCCATAGTGGTAAATTATGTTATTTCCTTTATTTATATGTCTACATGCTAAAATGGTGATTCTAAAGATAGTTTAGAATAAGAGAAGCTAAGGATGAATTGGCATGGTAAAAAAACTCAGCACCAGAACATTATATTACAAGATTGAGGTATAAATCAATGTTTATAAATGAAGTGTAAGGAGATACTCATGATGGTGGAAGTATCCATGAAGATAACTGAGCCTGTAAAAGAAAAGGTATTTATGTGGTTATCCATCAAGAATTAAGTTTTACCATGGGAAGTTTTACAAAATAGGAAATGCCAAGGTCTTAGAAAGTGCACCTTATGCAAAATGGAAGGGGGAACAACTAGTTACCTTTTAGTATCATGTACATACACTTATAAGGTTTAGGATTATATGGATGGTATGACAAGATTGAAAAATTGTTAGCAAGGGGAGAATATTGAGGAAAAATAAAAAACGATGCCATAGAAACAAGAACTAAAATATTACAAGACACTATATTTGGTTATGGATTTGGGAATTTGATTGGATAGGAACACTGATGTTTTTTAATGATAAATAAAGTCCTATTAGTGTGTATCTCAAATAAGAACAATGTTTGAGAGTTGCAAGTCATCTCTAAGGTGAAGGCCTTGAGATAACCAATACAATAGTCAATTCATAAGATTGGAGCATGTTAAGGTACTTTGAAGGTGCTTGTCAAGTCATGCCCCCTGTTTTTGGGGAAAGTGGCATCATTTACCTTATTGGAACTCATTACATAATGCTAAAATACATAGGAGGAGGATTAAACAATTACACCAAGCTTTTATCATTGAAGCCACTCTTGAAATTGAGAGTAGATAAAAGAGTGAACAAGCTCAAGGTTTAGGTGACTCCTTGGTATTTATTAAATAAATAAATGGTAAATTTACTATGGGTAATCTAGTGCTAGTTCCTACATTTGAGTTGCTGAAAAGGATGGCATCAATTTTAAACATTATTCTTTTTTTCATGTTTATAGATAGCTCAATACAAGCATTAATTTTGTTTCAAAGAAGGGAACCTAGTTAGCCATTGATACATGGTCTATTTAAGGAAATTCAGGATAAGAGAATTGATCAATAAACTATCTTGGATATTCCATTAGAATAGTACATTACAATAGATATAATAAAATATTGAAATCCTTATTGTGAAGGGAAATTTCCTTTAGACCTTAGATTATTTAATTATTGGTTTTATACTTAAATGTATGAAATGACTAAAGTGCAAAAAATAGAGAATAGAAAAATATACACACATAACATCCAAGAATAAAGAAAATATTTTCCTTGAGAAATATGTTGTAGGATAAAACATAGCTAGAAGGTGAGGTTGCTCTGCTCTCTTTTCTCTACTACGGAAATATGCAATTACAAAGAAATAGGTATTGTTGTGGGGTTACCTAATACATTGTGGGCTATAAGGATGTAACAAAATCTTATCCCTATTTGTTCTTCTCTCTAAATTACACTTAGTTTCTCTACTTAAATATGGAACACATAAAATAACATACAATGGAACCACTTTTCCTCCTAGCAACTCAGTATTTAAAATTTTCTAGTACCCATATAGGGGTAGATTTTTTACTTCCTCAAGCCTCAATGTGATAAGGTTTTTTTCCTTTCAATATATTCTTAAAATTATTCATGTATCTAGACCCAAATGTGTGAGAAAATTGGGTTTGTTGGGGTTCCCATGCTTTGGCCAGATTGGCAAGACCAAAAGATGAGACAACATCAGAACCACTTTCAGACCTTAGGATCTAGCCCTCCTAGGTCCAGAGAGGGATCTCTCTATATGAGTCAAAGGTGTATGTCTTTGAGGCTTGAATTTAAGATGTTAGGCTAGTTATATGCATAGGGTTTGTTTGTTTGATTGTTGGGAACCAGGAAAGGAAGGGTCCAATATAAGACAAGGATGAGGAAAGAGGATTTTAGGCAAAAGAGAGGTGAATCAGGAAAACATCAAGGCCATTGGGCAATGGAGTTAGGAAAGGGTTTACTTGCTGTTCAACACGCAAGCTTTCATTTGGGCTAGTCATATAAAGCCTTAGATCCTAAAATATGGTGGTGGAATGACACAATAAGGAAAGAAGGTGAAGGAAGGAGAGAATACCAATTTCTGTCTATAGATCAGGTCAGAGGTCATTTAAATCCAGACTTGCTTGGACATACTCAGAGGCAACTCTCAAAGGAGCAACTTGAGGGATCTTAGAAAGGTTAATTGAAGTGAAAAAGATCCTAGTGATGCAAAGACTAAGTTCCAATCCTCCCAGTGTTCTCAATTCATCCAATTAGATCCTAACAAGAACATCTAAGAAACAGATTCATTAATTCATACATCAGCTAGTAGGCAATAACATCCACTACACTGGTTAAATCAATTGAAACCAATTCTTAGATAAAACATATAGCAGAAAACATTAAAGGCAAGGAGAGCAGAAGCATAGGGTACCTAACAAGGGTAAATCCTATACCATATTTCTGATGCAAGCCAGAAGAACTAAAAATAAATGGAATGAAGTAAAACACAGAGACAGAAAAACATCACCACAACTTTAGATCATGATCCAAAGAAATGTGCTTGTTATATTAAGAGCAACACCAATCAAGTACAAAATAGCTTACAGCTTGATATTCAGCCTGATGAACCTTCCTCAGTCTATCATACAATTTTACATAGAGAACTTGTCTCAAGAGAAGCAGATTGCGTTTCACTGATATCCAATCAACAACCTTTACAATATTTTATCATGAGTTTTATAGCAGAAAGATGAGCTGAGGAGGTAGGTGAAAACTAAATGCAGCATTAAAACTTCAGTAAAGAAGGAGGGCCAAAGCCCCTGCTATCTAAATTCTGAGCATTTAATTCCTGTCGCTCTTTGGATGGAAGAGAGGTCTTCATCAGACTTCCATTTACTCCAGGTATGTCTCTGATGTACTTTGGCTGCAGGACTCTGTGGTACTTTTGGTGAATAAACAAAAGGTAAATAAATGACTGATAAGTCTGCCATACTTATGAAACAAATGCTCTGGTAGCTTCAGACTATTTTCAGGGTGGAAATTTCTTTAGGAACACTGTGTAGAATAAAATCTGCATGGGCACTTTGTCCTTTTGGAGGAAAACATTCTGCTGCTGTGAAAACCCCGATGATATGGTTTTCTACGTGCTGGATCTTCTATCTAGTAATTTGTCTCTGAACCACTGTATAAGGCTCAAAGATCTCCATTTTCGTGCCTCAAACTTTCTGCTGCTCCATTTATATCTCTGTCAATGAAGACCGCGATTTTAATGACCCTGGGAAGATTGTACAGATTTTTCAACCCTGTTCTTTAAATGGAGTCATGCCCATAACCTTCCCAGGCTTCGCTTCCTTAATTCAATCTCTGCATCTGATATTTCCTGCGTTCTCTGTCACGGTAACAGAGACTGAGAAACACGGCGGTTTTCCGCCGCTCATAACCCTGCGAAACAAGCAAACATGTTAGGAAAACAGTGGACGGGGAGGTGGATGCGGTGGGGATAACGGATATGGAGGCGTAGCATGGCAGAATAGTGGAGGATGATAGCGTAAAACGTAGCGGAGCGATGGGAAATGATCATGGTGGAGGTTGGTAGACTGTGGCATCATTAAACGTAAAAATTTGACCATAGAATGAATATATACGATGGGCGGGTGAATATATGATGGGAACACGTGGAGCGGTGATGTGGCGATAAGGAGTAATGGCGAGGTGTGTGGTTAAAACTGGACCGTCCTATCTCGACGGAGACGAACGACGGAAAACATGTCAGACGGTTGCGTACAGTGGGCCATGGGTCCTTTGACTTGAGCTAAAACTCGTGCAACTTCATGGAGTGCCAACCGTTGGCCACCCTAGATCGGACGACGCACAGCGATATCGCTCCGTGTCTTCTGCTGAACTTTAATGTGTGATGGGAGGGTGGTTTTCCAGCCGTACTGGGGCCACGCGTCGTTCGATGTATGGAATCGCTGCAAAATGGAGAAAACCGCCAGCCCTCGGAAGGTGGTGCGATGGATACCGCTGGTTTTTCGAGCGGGCGCGCTGGCATGGGGACCACTGGGGAAGGTGTACTATGGACCGTTGATCGGCGGGTTAGATCAACGATAGATATTCGATTGGGCGATGAACGGGTTGAACGATGGATGCTGCGGGGGTGGCGATCGCCATCCAATCTATACAAATCAACAACGGAAATTGCTCCTGATAAACATTTGCAATAGGTGCCTTTCGGGCTAGCGGGTGGTTCTAGCGGCCAGGTCACGTGGAGGAAAAGGTGCGGGGGCTAGGCCGAAAGGGGCTAGGCCCAGACTATGTGGAAAATATGGTTTTTGGCCCGTTTTAAAGCATTTCAAAGCCAAATATGGATAACGATAGAGGAAAAAGGGGTTGCTTAAGGCCAAACAAGGGGTGTGTGCAGGATGTAAAGGGATTTTGGGAGGATTTAGGGAATTAAAGGGGAAATTGACAAGGGGAAAAACACAGGTTAAAATGGGTTACTTTGTAGGGGTTCAAGGGTAAATGAAGGCTTTTAGGAGCAGAATTTTCACAATCAGAAGGCTTATTGTTTTAAGAACAGCAGAGGGGAGTAATCAATGGACATAGAGTGTGTAGAGACTTCAAGGATGATGTGTCTTCAGGAGAGATGCATTCCTTGAAGGCTTCAGAAACAATTTAGCCCCCTGCTTGTTTGTCAGGAAATTTTATAGGGGGGCTAACAATGGCTCCACATGGGGATGGCTTCTTCTTGAAGGAGTCAAGAATTCAGAAATTGATCTTTGGTGTAGGTCAGATGCCTACTGCTTGGCACATCCATTTCTTTCTCTAGATCAGCTGCCACAACATGATAGATACATTAGTGGAAAGACTTTCCCCAACAATCTACCTACCCTTTCTACGATCCTAGCATTTTTTCTTCTTAGGGTGCGTTTGAGCTAGCAGACCCTTTGCATAATTTATTTTTTACAGACAAGAAAATAAACCTATTCTAATTCTACCCTTATTGCTCCATGAGACCAGATTAGATTGTTGGTCTCATATGTTTCTCTACCTAATCTAATATCTGCCGGGATTAAACTGTCCAACAGATTTCTTCTCTATATTCTACAACAAAAATTTAAAAACAACCAAACTAGGATTAGACAGTCTAGTTTGCTGTGGATCCAAGGCATAAATACGGTTTCACATGGATAGAAACTTGCAGAAAACTAGGAGCAAAAACTTGAAGGCTTGAAATCTGAATTTTGAAGCATCCTTCTTTCTTTGTGACTCAGGTTTTGAGCTAGTTAGAGTCACTTCTTTTTCTTCATTTCAACTCTGGTTTTGGGCATGTTAGAGCTGACTCTTTTCTTCTTCAGAGGTTCATGTTTTGAGCATGTCTGAACCTCTCCTGTTTCTGTTTTTTCTTTTTTTGGAAACAAACAACTGCAATGGTATGTACAATGGAAATGGAAACTGGGAATTGGAAATCAGTAGAAGTAGTGTTTGAGCATCCTGCCATTAACAGGACCCCAAAACAACTCTATGCCATCTAATTCTTGTAGGAAAAAGGCGTTAGGACCCATAGTGGCCTGGATGATGTATGGACCTTGCCACAAACTGTCAAACTTTCCATGCTTTCCTTTGTCCTCTCTCCTTGAGTCCCATTTTAGAACTTTATCTCCAATTTTGAAATCAGAAGCTTTGGTTCTCTTGTCAAATAATTTCTTTATATTTTCCTGAACTTTGACAGCTCTGTTATAGACCTCTTCTCTTGTTTGCTGAAGATGAATTGTTTGATTTATTCTCCTCACCATATTGTCTTCTTCTGTCTGGATCTCTTGGACAAGTTTGATAACCGGTATCCCAAGGCTTGTAGGAAACATTGCTTCTGTCCCATAAACAAGCTGGTATGGTGACATGCAAATGGAATTCTTTGTTGTAAGCCTGTCATCCCACAAAGCATGCACTAACTTGTTATGCTATGAATTTTTGTTCTCTTCCAACATCTTTTGATGATGGTCACCAGGATTTTGTTTGACGATTCAGCTAAGCGATTACCTTGTGGGTAATAGGCAGTTGAATGACCGAGTGCTATTCCATACCTGTGACAAAAATCAACCATTTTCTTGGATCCAAAAGCAACAGCATTATCAGTGATTATTTTCCTTGGGCAACCAAACCGAGAGAGGATATGGCCTTCTAGGAATCTAATGATGACTGAATCTGTGGCATTCCTAGTAGGTATTGCCTCTATCCACTTAATGAAGTAGTCTGTGGCTGTTAGGATCCATTTGTGTTGAGCAGAAGAATATGGGTGAATTTCTCCTATGAAATCTAGGCTCCATTGCATAAAAGGGCCTTCAATAGTGATGGGTTGTAAAGGGAAAGGGAGGAGTTTTCTCTTGCCTTCAAAAATCTGACATTTATGACAGGCAATTATCATCTTGTGGACATCACTGAAGAGTGTGGGCCAATAATAGCCAGCCGTGAGTATTTTATTTGCAGTAGCTTTCCAGCTCAGGTGGCCTCCACACTCTCCCGCATGGAATTCTTGTTTAATTCTTTCAGCTTCAGCTTCAGGGAAGCATTTAAGCAATAGGCCATTTGGATTTTTCCAGTATAAGTTTTCATTCAGAATGCAATAGTTTCTGGCTTTTAGCTTTAGGAACCTGGCCTTAGTCTTTGACAGTTCAGGTGGAGCATTGAGGTTGGTGAGCACATAAAGGACATCATAGTACCAAGGAGAGTTTTGAAACTTCTCCTCAACAGTGGGATCAGGAAATCCTTCCTGCTCATCTAAGGAAGCTATCATGTTAATGTCAAGGGCTTGCAGATTTGATTCAACCATTAATTTAGCTAGGCCCTGACCTTTGACCAATTTCGTGGGTCTTATCTCAAGGTCATACTCTAAAATCACAGCAATCCATTTGCCTCTTTTCCCATCTGGTTCTTGGGATAAGATATCTTTGACCACTATGATAGGCACGTAGGCTATGGTGTGGGAATGCGGTATGTACACCCTAAAGTCTTTCAAGGCCTTGACCAGAGCATAGGCCTATTTTTCCATTATGTTGTATTTCAAGGGTGCATCTCTTAGTGCTTTGCTGAAGAATGAGATGGGCTGTTCCAATCCCTCTGAATTTTTCTGCAGTAGAACTGCAGCCACTGTGTGCTCGGAGGCGAATGAAAATATCAGGAAATATTTCGAGAAATCAGGGCTAATCAGAACAGGAGCTTAGGTGAGTGCAAGTTTTACTGATTCAAAAGATTGCTTAGCTCCAACATTCCATTTAACTCCTACACCTTTCTTTAGCATGTTAGTCATATTTCTGAGGTGTTCAGCTAGGTTGGGAATAAATCTCCTGAGAAAGTTGATTTTCCCAATGAAGGACTGTAACTCCTTGATATTTCTCGGGTGTGTGATTTGTAGTATTCCCTCAACTGTTTGTGGGTCTATCCTGATTCCTTTTTCAGATATAATGTGACCAAGAAGTTTTCCTTCTTGCAACCCAAATACAGTCTTTTTTGGATTCAATGACAGACCAAACCTCCTACATTTTTCAAACACTCTTCTCAGATGTTCTAGGTGTTCTTCATCAGCCTTGGAGTAGACTGTTATGTCATCTAGGTAGATGACAATGAAGTGCCCTATTTCATCTGAAAATTCTATATCCATTTCTCTCTGGAAGGTTGCACCAGTGTTCATCAATCCAAAAGGCATTTTTACATACATAAAGGTGCCCCAGGGAGTAGTAAAGGCTGTTTTGAGTTGATCTTCTGGGAGTACTAAAACTTGGTTGTATCTTGAAAATCCATCTAACAGGGAGATCCTTCTTGAGCCTACTACCTTCTGAAGAATGTGTTCCATTCTTGGCAAAGGATAATTGTCTTTGAGTGAGGCTCTATTAAGATTCCTAAAATCAATACACAACCTGATCTCCCTGTTTTCTTTCTCACAGCCACTAGGTTTGATACCTAATCAGAGAATCTCACAGGAACTATTATGCCTGCATCATACATCTTCTTAATCTCTTTTTCAACTGCAGGGAATTGTTTTGGATTAATTCTGCGAAGTTTTTGTTTGAAGGGCTTCTGATTTTCTTGCAAGGGTATTTTGTGTTGTATGATGTTTGTGTCATAGGCCTTTAAGTCTTCATAACTCCAAGAAAACACATCAATGAACTCCTTGAACAGGTCGATGTATTTCTTCTTCATGTTTGTAGGTAAAGACTTAGCCAATTTAATCATTTTGGGTTTATCGTCAGTGCCTATGCTGCATTCTTCAACATCAGAGTCTGCATGTTCTATCGCGGTCTTTTTTGCTACGTCATCAAAGTCAAAAATATCCTCTAAAGGTGCTAGACCTCGAGGTATGTTCTTATCTTTGGCCTGCAGCACCTCTACTTCCTCATTTTCCGCGTTTTTACATTCTGTGATTGAATTTCTAGTTTCTTCACCTAAATATTTTATTTCTATGTTACAGGGTGGGGTTTCTTCGTCAGAGGACTCTTCACTTAGGCAGATGTCCTCAGATTTAGTGTCTGAATCAGAAAATTCAAACTCATTTCTGCCTATCAGGAAATCCTCAATCTGTTTATCGCCTTCAAATACCTGCCAATATTTTTCGTTATCAGGCACTGCAGGTCTGAATTTGGTCTGAATGATGATTTGTTGGTCACTGGGGGTCTTAGGATATGAACTAGCTAGGAAAGCTAATCCATTTGCGATTACATTCTGGCCCCTAGGGACAAACACCAAATCGTATTCTATAAAGGTTTTCAATAGATCCATTGCATCATTCCTATATGCTCTCAACCTGGGGTGTTTCGCTGCGTATTCACCATTTACTTGTTTTATGATCAACTCTGAGTCTCCTTACACAGCTATCCTACGGGCTCCTAGTTTCTTCCGTAGATTTAAGCCCAGGATAAGAGCCTCATACTCTGCAATATTATTTGTACATTTGAATTGCAAATTGATAGCATGGCTCTCTGCATAGTCACTCTCTGTGTTATGTACCCAAACCCCTGCCCCAGCAATTCTTCTAGTACATGACCCATCGAAGTTCATTTCCCACAAGGGTTCATTTTTCGTTTCGTCATCATTTCCTTCCCTACAGTTGGGTTCGCCATTATGTTGCGTTATAGGGTCTGTACTAGGCTGTGGGTTGTTTTTTTCTTTATGATATGTGTGGAGTTCAGAGAGCTGACTAGCTTGCTGTTTGCATTCTGTCTCTGTTTCTGTTTCTGGTTTGCTCAGAGTTTCATTTTTAGTGATCTGCCCATGGTTCTCTACATCGTTCTATTCTGAGTTTAGAGTAGCCATTATGTTAAAGTCCATGGGCTTTGTGTCATTGTTTGTATCCCTGTCTTCTGATGTTGATTCTCCTAAGGACTGGTCGTTGTAAAGAATGAGAGAATCCAGGTCTGTGTGTACAGAGTATAATGGTGAATTTTCAAGTTTTTCGGGGCTACTGACCAGGAATTTCATTTGGGCCTCTCTATACAGCCTTCTAAGTTGGCCAAATATAGGGATGGTGTCATATGAGCCATCCATCTGCATTGTACCTTGCAGCTTGGCTCCCCATGATATGGACAGTAACATGCCATACTTGGGTGGCACATCTACCACCACCACATCCATGACCATACATTTAGCAGGAATCTGGGTAAGGTTCACACATAAGTCTTTGATTAGGCCAAGGAATTTTACTATGCTAGAGTCAAATGAGTATAGATCTTTGTAAGGCCGGGTTATCTCTAGGCCTAACTTTTCCATCACTACCTTAGGCATTAGGTTGTGTGAAGCTCCGGAATCATGCATTGCATTATGCAGGATCTTGTCATGAATGTTGAGACCGACATAAAAAGGTGGGACTACCCCTTCCTGAAACTTTCCCTCGATTTTTGGACCAAACAGGAGGGTTGGTTGATCATCATTCAGATTTACAGTATCATTGTTTTCCCCTAGATTCAACGCTTTCAAAATTTGGCCTTTATATACATCTTGAGTGGCCAGCTCGGAAAGTGGAACAGAGATTTTAATTTTTGAAATCTCACTTTCCAGATTGAAAGTGGACTGACTCTTTGGAATGTTCAACTCTGTTTTGTTAGGCACTATCTTAGTGGCTGAATCAATTTGTGGATTCTCATTATGTACAAGGTTAGGGACTGTTCTATCAAGAGCACTAACTGCAGTGCTAGTGCTGCTAGTGGGTTGGCTTTGTTTTTCAGTGTTTTGGTTGTCCTTTTCTTTGCTCTTTCCAGAACTCTCAGTTACTGATTTGTTACTTTCAGCAATTACTTTAGAAGATTTCTCAGGCCTTTTCTTGATAGTGACCTTAGGAGCTTTGGATTTGGAAGTGTCTTGGATATTTTTTCTCCTAAGTTCATATTGTTCCCTGACCTGCATGATAGCATTTTCAAATCCAAGTCTGTAATCTTCAGATTCTAATCTTTCTTCATCCTAGTATGAGGGTGAAGGCTGATCTTCCTCTGAGTCGCAGTTATGGATCGAGTTCTCTGTTTCAAACATGTTTATTGTATTCCCTTCAGACTCTTCTATGATTCCCTCATCTTCATCAAGGAAGTTTTCTTGAAAAGGGGGAATAACTTGTTGATCTGAATCTCTTTGCCTGTTGGGAGTGTTATTGTTTCTTCTAAAGTTTTGGTTATGGTTTTTGTTTTGATTGCTAACTGTGACAACCATATTTTCCATCATTTCTGTAGTCTTTCCACGTTTTTAGATAATATATCATAATTTGGATCAGATGTGGAAGCTACATTGTCATCTCTATATGTTACCCTTTTTTTAGCTCTCAATCTTGCTCTTTTCTCAATCAAATTGGCCTCTACACTTATTGCTCCTTTTTGCATGTCTTCCAAGGTGTTGTAATCCTTCTCCCTAAGTTGGTAGGCCATGTCAGCATCAAATAATTCAGGGTATTTCGCTAGAGCCATACCTTGGGGTGGTTTCATATGTGGAGGAAGTGCATTGTAAATGCTGTTAAATCTTGTAGAGTAATCATGGACACTTCCCCTACGTTTCTTTTGATGTTCATGTATTCTGCTAGGAGTTGTCAAGGGTTAGCCTTAACTTCCCACTTATTTATGAAGGTATGATATAAAGCAGGAAGATCTTGGATACTACCAGGGGGCAAGCCTTTAAACCATTTCTTTACATCTCCCCCAAAAATCCTCATTTTGACTGTATCATCATCTATTTCCATATAGTCAAAAGAATCCTCCATTTTAGCTACATGTTGCTGAGTAGTCATGGACTCTTTAGCAGTGAAGTGTGGGATATTTGATTGATAATCATTTGGTAGGGGCACTAGAGGCTAGGGTAAAACTAGAGGTGCATACCAAGCTGCCATAATGATATTCTGATGATGTAAAGGGTTAACTTGAGTAGCTGGTATATGGATGACAGAGATATTAAGACCAGAAAAAGCCTGATGAGCAGATCTAGGGTGGCAGAGCCCCAAGTTTTGAATGAAGTGAATATCTGGAGGTGTAGATGGAGGGGTATCTCTATCCCTGAAGTGTTGACTACTTTGAGATGGTGAACCAGGAAGCTCAAGGCCTAGCTGATCTAGCTCGTCGGATGACCTAGTTCTTGGTAATCTACTAGGTGGGTCTAGGTCAAGATGAAAGTGTGATAGAGCTGTAAGGTCTTCTGGTGTAGAGTTAGCTCTATAGATGTGACTAGAAATAGTTGATCTTCTAGGTGTAGGTGATTTCTTGAGGACGATCTCAGGGTTATCAACTATTTCAGGTGGGTTCGGGTTAGGGTAAGCTCTTGTATAAATGGTTCTTGAAGCCAGAATGTTGCTTTCCAATAAAGGAGCTTAACCCTATTTGTTAGTTCTATTGTGATTGATGTTGCTATGGAGGCTAGTCTCCTAGTGGAGTCTTATGTGAAACCATGATAATCAGCAGGCCTACTGATCACCAGTGGAGTGTTTGATATTTTAGGAACTATGGAGTCACCAGGTGGAAGGTTTAGGGTGTTTCTAGGGGGTACACTGTCCACCACAGTATTTGAGAGATGTCCCTTTTCAGGGATATCTCGTAAACACAACAAACTCTAACCAGAGATTGACTGGGAGGGCATTTACCAGATATGTCACCTCTAAAAGGGTGTGAGATATGGAGGCTACCTGGCCCTTTCCAGACTCTGTCTAAGAGTATGGGGTAAAACACAACAAGAGGTAATTTAAATGTAAGCGTAAGTGTTTTACTACCAACCTAACCAGAGATTGAAGGTCTTTTGAATGCCTAAGAATGTTTGAGGTGAAATGCACTCAACTTCCCCAGCGGAGTCGCCATTATGTTGGGGTTCCCATGTTTTGGCCAGATTGGCAAGACCAAAAGACGAGACAACATCAGAACCACTTTCAGACCTTAGGATCTAGCCCTCCTAGGTCCAGAGAGGGATCTCTCTATATGAGTCAAAGGTGTATGCCTTTGAGGCTCGAATTTAAGATGTTAGGCTAGTTATATGCACATGGTTTGTTTGTTTGATTGTTTATGTTTGGTTGTTGGGAACCAGGAAAGGAAGGGTCCAATATAAGACAAGGATGAGCAAAGAGGATTTTAGGCAAAAGAGAGGTGAATCAGGAAAACATCAAGGCCATTGGGCAATGGAGTCAGGAAAGAGTTTACTTGCTGTTCAACACACAAGCTTTCAGTTGGGCTAGTCATCTAAAGCCTTGGATCCTAAAAGATGGTGGTGGAATGACACAATAAGGAAAGAAGGTGAAGGAAGGAGAGAATACCAATTTCTGTCTATAGATCAGGTCAGAGGTCATTTAACTCCAGACCTACTTGGACATACTCAGAGGCAACTCTCAAAGGAGAAACTTGAGGGATCTTAGAAAGGTTAATTGAAGTGAAAAATATCCTACTGAGGCAGAGACTAAGTTCCAGTCCTCCCAGTGTTCTCAATTCATCCAATTAGATCCTAACAAGAACATCTAAGAAACTGATTCATTAATTCATACATCAGCTAGTAGGAAATAACATCCACTACACTAGTTAAATCAATTGAAACCAATTCTTAGATAACGCATATAGCAGAAAACATTAAAGGCAAGGAGAGCAGAAGCATAGGGTACCTAACAAGGGTAAATCCTATACCATATTTCTGATGCAAGCCAGAAGAACTGAAATGAAATTGAATGAAGTAAAACACAGAGACATAAAAACATCATCGCAGCTTTAGATCAGGATCCAAAGAAATGTGCTTGTCATATTAAGAGCAACACCAATCAAGTACAACATAGCTTACAGCTTGATATTCAACCTGATGAACCTTCCTCAGTCTATCATACAATTTTACATAGAGAAATTGTCTCAAGAGAAGCAGCTTGCATTTCACTGATATCCAATCAACAACCTTTACAATATTTTCTCATGAGTCTTATAGCAGAAAGATGAGCTGAGGAGGTAGGTGAAAACTAAATGCAGCATTAAAACTTCAGTAAAGAAGGAGGGCCAAAGCCCCTGCTGTCTAAATTCTGAGCATTTAATTCCTGTCGCTCTTTGGATGGAAGAGAGGTCTTCATCAGACTTCCATTTACTCCAGGTATGTCTCTGATGTACTTTGGCTGTAGGACTCTGTGGTACTTTTGGTGAATAAACAAAAGGTAAATAAATGACTGAGAAGTCTGCCATACTTATGAAACAAATGCTCTGGTAGCTTCAGACTGTTGTCAGGGTGGAAATTTCTTTAGGAACACAGTGTAGAATAAAAGCTGCATGGGCAATTTGTCCTTTTGGAGGAAAACATTCTGTTGCTGTGAAAACCCCAATGATATGGTTTTCTACATGCTGGATATTCTATCTGGTACTTTGTCTCTGAACCACTGTATAAGGCTCAAAGATCTCCATTTTCGTGCCTCAAACTTTCTGCTGCTCCATTTATATCTCTGTCAATGAAGACCGCGATTTTAATGACCCTGGGAAGATTGTACAGATTTTTCAACCCTGTTCTTTAAATGAAGTCATGTCCATAACCTTCCCAGGATTCGCTTCCTTAATTCAATCTCTGCATCTGATCTTTCCTATGTTCTCTGTCACGGTAACAGAGACTGAGAAACACGGCGGTTTTCCGCCACTCATAACCATGCGAAACAAGCAAACATGTTAAGAAAATAGTGGACGGGGAGGTGGATGCGGTGGGGATAATGGATATGGAGGTGTAGCATGGCAGAAAAATGGAGGATGATAGCATAAAACGTAGCGGATCGATGGGAAACAATCATGGTGGAGGTTGGTAGACTGTGGCATCATTAAACGTAAACATTTGACCATAGAATGAATATATACGACAGGCGAGTGAATATATGATGGGCACACGTGGAGCGATGACGTGGCGATAAGGAGTAATGGCGGGGTGTGTGGTTAAAATTGGACCGTCCGATATCGGTGGAGACGAACGGCGGAGAACACATTGGAGGGCTGCGTATAGTGGGCCATGGGTCTATTTGACTTGAGCTAAAACTCGTGCAACTTCACGGAGTGCCAACCATTGGATGGGCCGCCCCAGATCGAATGACACACAACGATATCGCTCCATGTCTTCTGCCGAACTTTAATGCGTGATGGGAGGGTGGTTTTCCAGCCGTACTGGGGCCACGCGTCATTCGATGTATGGAATCGCTGCAAAATGGAGAAAACCGCCAGTCCTCGGAAGGTGGTGCGATGGATACCACCGGTTTTTCGAGCGGGCGCGCTGGTGTGGGGACCACTGGGGCAGGCGTACTGTGGACCGTTGATCGGAGGGTTAGATCAATGGTAGATATTTGATCGGGAGATGAACAGGTTGAACGATGGATGCTGCGGGGGTGGTGATCGCCGTCCAATCTATACAGATCAACGGCATAAACTACTCCCGATAAAAATTTGCAATAGGCGCCTTTCGGGCTAGTGGGTGGTTCTAGCGGCCAAGTCACGTGGAGGAAAAGGTGCGGGGTCTAGGCCTTGGCCCATTTTAATGCATTTCAAAGCCAAATATGGATAACGATAGAGGAAAAAGGGGTTGCTTAAGGCCAAACAAGGGGTGTGTGCAGGATGTAAAGGGATTTTGGGAGGATTTAGGGAATTAAAGGGGAAATTGACAAGGGGAAAAACACAGGTTAAAATGGGGTACTTTGCAGGGGTTCAAGGGTAAATGAAGGCTTTTAGGAGCAGAATTTTCACAATCAGAAGGCTTATTGTTTTAAGAACAGCAGAGGGGAGTAATCAATGGAAAGAGAGTGTGTAGAGACTTCAAGGATGATGTGTCTTCAGGAGAGATGCATTCCTTGAAGGCTTCAGAAAAAATTTAGCCCCCTGCTTGCTTGTCAGGAAATTTTACAAGGGGGCTAACAGGGTTTACATGGTATCCACTCATAGCATGGTGGTTAACAGGGTAGATCAACTTTCAGGAGGAGTAAATTTTACATACAAGATCTGATTGAGGTGATTTTTGCACCATTGGAAAGGCCTCAATGTGTTGATCAATCCCATGGGTGTCACACATAAAATTTGGACCCTACAACCCAAAAATATCATTTTATGCCTCAAAAAGGCCCTAAAAGGTGCTAAACCCCAATTTCCAAATTGGGACCTACTGCTAAAATGGCCATGCAAGCTAATTCCTCTAATTTTTTCCACCCATAAAATTTAGAGACTCATGAAAAATAGTATAATTATCTAGTCCATACCAACAATATGTAATGAAAGATATAATATCTATGCATGGACCTAAACTTTGACTTGCACAAGCAAAATATGTTAGGGATATGTTCCTTTCTCTCTCTTCTCCAAGTTTTTTATCTCTATGGTCCAAGAGCACGTGGATTTGAAAAATGGATGTGTGATCTTGAGCTAAGGAGGTTTTTTCTAACAAAGTCAGTTCATCTTTTCGTATAGGTATTTTTCATTGTGTTTGTTTCAATGACATTATCCAAAAATGGGAGGTGTGTGGTGTGTGATATGGAAAATATCAAAATGTAGAATCACTTAGTGTAATGATAGTAGTGCCTTAAAATGATAAAAAGTCAATGAATAAAATTCTCTTTGAGGGGGGAACCTCCTTTTATAATGAATCCAATACGAAAGATAAGCTGGGATGATCCTTATACTAGGTCTCCTTGGTATATATAGGAGATAAAGGGTGCAATCATAATGAAAGGGTGGAATGAAAGGTTCTAGTCTACCTACTAATATAGCATTAGAAATGTAACAACTCCATATATAGGGATTAATAAGTGGTTTTATGCTTAACACTTAGTGAGGAGTGACAAAATCAACATCATAATAGAGTAAATAACATGAAATGTGGGAATATCATTTATTAGTGGAAGCATATGAACATGATAGGAATGATATTATGACTATGGTTTAGATTAGATCTATGTTGAAAATAGTGAAAACATTAAACTTCAAATACAAGCACATGAGGCGAGGTGTTTATCATTGAACACATTACTAGACTCAATAGCCTCTATGGTAGATAATTGATGTAGAATCGATCATATTATTTATCATCCATCTTGATGCGTTCAAAGTGAAAGAAAATAGAGAAATCAACTTGCAAGAGAAGTTTTATCAATGGGACCCCATTTGGATAATTAAGGTATTAAAAAATTAGAGGTATTAAATTACTTTTTGGGGAGTAAAACTTTCCCACTCAAGCATCAAACTTTGTGGCATTGTTATTGTTGGTGTTCGGATATGAACAATGTTCAACCCTTTTTCCACATAAATTATCAACCCAAGGACGTTAGTTATTTCAAGACTAACAACACAATATATGCAGGAGCAATCATATGACTTTCTATAGATCATAGGCTTAAATCCATAACACACAGACTACTGTAATAGAAATTAAAATAAATTGCAAAATTAAAAAGACATTCACAGCAATTGAAATATTATATTGTAACAGCAGTAATGAAATCAACTAAAACATGGAAACAATAAAAAGAAAGGAAGACACGACACCTAATCATAAGAGTGGGCCCAACTCTCTGATTAGGGCTATGGTAAACTCACGAATTACAGGTGAAACAACAAGCTGTTGTGCATCCAATTAATGGTAGAATATATTGTTACAAAATATGTATGTAATTGGGCTTAACCCCGATTCACAGCCCGCAGGCCCTCTTTATACAAATGTTCTGGAAATCCTCGATTCCCTTTAGCAACTCAATATTTACAAAAATATACTTTGTTACAACGACAACCTAGTTTCCCAGAAAGAAACAAAAAAAAAGCCTGAAATAACGCTGGTGTGAAACAGAGTCTATTATGATGTAACAACAAATGAAGGTAGCGCTAGAAATTATGGGCTGTTCCACGACTCACGGCTATAAGTTTCCCGCTTTGGTCGAATTTGTAGAAATATCGGAGTTAATATTGCAAAAAGGTAAAACCTCCATGACAATTACTTCATTAATAAAATATCCCATGAAAGAGAAAATAAAGGGGTTTACCTCATGCATTTAAGAACAACAATGGTACAAAGAGATAGAAAGATGGGATAAAATGGGAGAGAAAAGTATACAAATCCAGTGCCAAAAATCTCCCCCCAACTGGTCTATCTGCATGTCCTTATGCAGCTAGTTGTCTCCTCATATTTGGATTGGACTGACTGTGACTGGCATGAAGCTGTGTGAGATCATATTCTTCAGCCATTTCCGTCCCTGGTGGTTTATATCCTTCTGTCAAAACAACATCCTCCTATCAATTTGGATCAACATTGTATGCAGGAGTATATCGCTCGGCTGGCAACTAGATAGGGGAAAAATGAAACCTCAACCCCATCCATCTGACCCCACAAGTGTGAATGCATGCTACGAAATGTGGCATCCTTTCTAGAGCCCGTGAAAAGTTATGTGCCCCAAATGGTTCTTGTCCTCTGACGGTTGAGGATGACAACATCCACCTTTTCTGACAACTGTCCAACGCCTCTTTCCGAAACATCGTAATCTATCTGACACATAGGTCAGCACACCATTTCTAGGTTGCCAACATGTGTTCTTTATGGCCCTCAATCTGTAGAAATGTGTAATGTTTGTTATAAATGTTTAAGGACTGGCCATTTTCCTTCCGCATCATTAACGACCTTCCGATTTGATTTTCTTCAAATGTATCCCAGGCCTTTCTCCACTTAATCTGATTGATGGTATAGGAGGTAAAGGCTCTTAAGTGAATGTCCCCCACGAATGGAACGGGGTTAAAATACTAATCATGCCTCAATAAATACCCGTGCATGTAGAGCTCGCACATTAAGTGTTGTCCTATGATATCATGAATTTTTAAAATATGGAGAAATTGAATGGGGTCCTCAATCTCATACCAAATCTCCTTATATGTACTTTCAAGAAAAAATAAAAGAAATTTCTTTTGAAGGAATAAGGCATAGCTATGTATAGGAGGTCTGTAGGCCATTAGCTGCTGTGCCAGGGAGAACATCTTCTCCTTATATGATTGCAGCAACTACACTTGTTCTTCCAATTTTTCTATTCTAGCCTTATGTTTTAGCTTGTTTCAGTCACACCTTATATAGCTGATCTATGTATCCTATGACAATTCTGGCAGCCTGTTCTCGAACTCAAAATATTTCTTTCTTATGGTCACTCACAGCAAACTGCCACTTCTAGATCTCAGCGGCCAATCAAAATTCTCGGCCTTCAAACAACTCTTCAATTGGGCTAGTTTGGGTGGCTGTAGAGGAGACCTCAATTTTTGGCTTTACTGCCCTCCATCTGTAGATTTTGACCTTCTTTTTCAGCTGGGAAACTTGCCTTTTCAAATCACGAACCTCACTTTTCAGTCTCATGGTTTCATTGAACTACAACTGATACTTCTTCTTGAGAGGTAACCTTATTTTCTCACACTATTCAATCCATTCTTGTTTGACAATAAATTCAGTTTCTGTGCCTATGATAGGCTCAGGAGGTGGCAGAATGCTGCTGGTATTCTCAGTGGGTTCTTCTATTAAGCCTTTCTGGCTCAGCTCCCTATCTTAAGGGGCTTCTTCCTCTGTATTCCCTTCAGGGACTCCTGCCGTCTGGGCAACATTTTCATCAACCACTTTGTGTTCCGGTGTTTCCATAGGAATCCTATCTTCTTTGCGAGCCTCTGAGTGCTCCAATAGAGATTCGGTAGTGAATGGGCCAATCTTGGTTGTGTCAACAAGTTTAAGCACTGGTGGAACAACTACTTCCTCCATTAATCGTTTGGGCGAGCAGAATCCGCTCGCTCCTCTAGGAATCATGGACTGGAATGGAGAATGAAGGACAAACTCATCATCTTCATTTCCAGCTTGAGCCAAAGCTTCATGCATTACTACCTTAGCCGGGGTCGATGCTGGTTCTTGTGGGGCAGCATCGATTCTGAAGCTTGTTTTCCTTCTGTCCTCTCACTCTTTGTTCATCA
Organism: Pinus albicaulis; assembly: GCA_034641835.2. NCBI lineage: Eukaryota > Viridiplantae > Streptophyta > Pinopsida > Pinales > Pinaceae > Pinus > Pinus albicaulis. Next base: position 476,900,515 of record CM076580.1, read on the forward strand.
TTTCTTCTTCTAGGGTCGATACTGGTTCTTGTGTGACAGTATCGAACTCCCAGTTTATTCCTTCTCTACCTTCCTATTCCTCATGAATTTCTTTTTTTTCCACAGTCGATACTAGTCCTTGAGGGACAACGTCGATTTCACAGGTTGATTCCTGTTCTAGCCGAATCAGGGGTGGTTCTTGTGTAGCACTCCCACTTATTTCAACATCCATATCTTCTTGGGCACGTGATGTTGTTTCTTGCAAAACAACATCACTTTCCATTCCTCTGTCCGCCATTTCACTCCCCTGTTCTTCATTAACAAAAATCAATGACTGTATGATAGTATCGACTTCCTGCACGATATCCATAATTCCTTCATCTGTGGGATCCTCAGGCGAGGCTGGTTCTTGTGTGAAAACCTCGGTTGTGTCGCCAATTATCTCCTCCATTCTCATTTCTTCAAGTTCTTCCTGATCAACCTCCATTTCCATTTCTTTGGGTTCCTCCTGATCAACCTCCATTTCCATTTCTTCGGGTTCCTCTTGACCAATTCCTTCTGAATGTTCTTCTTCTTCTAAACCAGTCGGAGAGACTGGTTCCTCTTCTATAGTAGCAATAATGGCTGCTATCTCTTCTTCTGAGGATCCACAGAGTTCCGTCCAGGAGACTCGAAGCCTGTTTATTGCATGCATGACCAATAAACGCACCAATCCGTGGTTGGAGAGCACCGTCGGCATCCAGAGCGAACGCCGAGCGAACTATGCCATGTGCTGCAACTGTTTCAATAGGAAGAAGGGCATATTTAAGGCATGCACCTGAGCTTGAGGAAATCGAAGGTGCGTTAGAATTTTAAAATGATACTTAAATAGAGTTGTGGACCGCCCTTCGCAAGTTACGTATTTTATTACAAAACTTGCGATTTCGTTCCAAGGATACGGCACAGTCTTACACTCATATCCTCTGCCTAGTTGAATGACACTTTCCCCTATCTGTAAGAATAATTCGGGAAATTCCGGGAGAGAAACTATCCGAGCAAACCATTTGCTGTCTCAACCCACTAATATCTGCAATTACCTCTTCTATGATAGGAACTTCGAGTCCTCTAACCTGTGAGTAATTCTTGTCTAAATTAAGTGCAAAATCCATTGTGATTCCCCTATCAAACCCTTGCAATTTATCGAAGTAGGTATCCCACCCTCCATCGACAAAGATTTTCCATACCTCTAGATTGCTGCGGACTAAAGCTGTGTTTTCAGGCTCATGCCGCACAACCAACCCACCCATACTGTGGGGACTTGCAACAACACTTTTTGGAACAACAGACCATTGGGAGAAATCGCGGATACCAAATTTGGAAGAACAACATGGTAAAAATGAAAGGTGGTAACGGTAAATACGGATGGCAATTCTTGGAAACCAAGAAAAACCATAAAAGAATATGGTAAGTGTAATGAATAAAAATAATAATTATTTCATATGGAGTGGAAAAGACGTATTATGGATCCCAACACGTATTGAATGATTATACAAAATGTTGATAGGGATCGTAAGGTGTACCACACACGGACTGTCATAATGATTTATGTAGTCATTATTACGTCTTCCTTGAACTATGACGACACCCCCCCCCAACTTAAGTTTTTTCCGTCCGTGGCATTAAAGTATTCACATGGGATATTTAATTAAATTGGGAAAATTCATGTGGAGGCGTACCTGGTGGCCTACTTGGACGAAGTGACGGTTGGTAGGATGACGACATAGTAATGATGCGGAGGGAGTAACAAAAATACGAGTAACAGCAGGAAGAGTAACAACATCTGGAGTAACAACGGTGCGAGTAGCAGCATCCAGAGTAATAGAAGTACGAGTAACAAGATCTGGTGTAAAATCATCTAGAGTAACAGTAGTGCGAGTAGCAACATCCAGTGTAATAACATCTAGAGTAACAATAGTGCGAGTAGCAGCATCCAGAGTAACAACAGTGCGAGTAACAAAATATGGAGTAACAATAGTGCGAGTAACAACATCTGGTGTAACAAAATCTGGAGTAACAACAGTGCGAGTAGCAAAATCAGAGTAACAATAGTGCAAGTAGCAACATCAGAGTAACAGCAGTGCGAGTAACAACATTCGGTGTAACAACATTGAGTAGCAGCATCCGGTGTAGCAACATTCGGTGTAATAGCATCATGAGTAGCAACAATCGAGTAACAACATCATGAGTAGCAACAACCGAGCAACAACACCATGAGTAGCAGCAACCGAGTAACAACACCATGAGTAGCAGCAATCAAGTAACAACACCATGAGTAGCAGCAACCAAGTAACAACACCATGAGTAGCAACAACCGAGTAACAACACCATGAGTAACAACATCATGAGTAGTAGCAACCGATACTTAGAAAATTTTTCTTTGATTTTTACTCAGTAGTAACTCTTGCAAAAAGACAACAAGATAAACAATATAGTTCTTTATTATTTTATTATATATATATATATATATATATATATATATATATATATATATATATATTTTAATTTAATTTAATTTTTTTTGGTAAGGCAAGGATGCAAAGGAAGAGTTCTCTGCGCTGATAACCTTCAAACCAAATTTCTTAGAGAGCTGTTTGACAAAATCATCCTTAGAGGTCGGGAAGTGGTATAATCTCAAGCAATGTCATTGACTATAAATGAAGCGCGTGTATCATCAAGTGTGACTAGCCTGACTGTTCCATTATCAAATACAACGTCCACCTTGTAAGGTCCCATCCGGAGAGTGCAAAGCTTTCCTTTAATATCCTTGAAGTGGAAGTCATAGAGTAGTGCCCAATCTCCACTCTGAAACACCTTTTTCTTAATAAACTTATCGTGCCATTTCATTCTCCGCTGCTAAATAGCAGTAGTTCTCTGGACAACCATTGAACAGATTTCATCTAGTTCATTGAGCTGGGCCAGTCGGTGTTTCTGGGCATCTGACAGATCCAAACCAACTTCAATAGCTGTTCTGAGCATACTGATTTCAAATTCTATTGGAAACAAATGGGATTTCCCATAAACCAAATCGAATGGGGAAAACCCAGTTGTATTCCGTCATATTGTTCTGTACACCCAGAGAGCTTCAAGGAGCTTCTGAGCCCAATCCCGACAATGGTATGCCATAGTTTTTGTCAAGATATTTTCCAATGTCTTGTTCATGCTTTCCACTTGTCCATTCGCCTGGGGGTGGTATGGAGATGTCACCCTGTGCTTGACCCCATATTTCTGCATAAGCTTTGCTATCATATTTGATGTGAACTGTGATCCTCCATATGAAACAATCTCTCTTAGATTACCATAACGAGCAAAAAATTCTTCAAATATAAAATCTGAGACCACCTACTCTGTTGCTTTCGCAACAGCCTTGGCTTCTACCCACTTACTCACGTAATAAGTACAGACCAAGATGTGGACTTTTTTCTAGGAGTGTGGGTTAAAGGGTCCAACGAAGTCAATAGCCCATTTCTCAAAAGGCTCAAGGACTACCTGTGCCTGCAAAGGCATTTCATCAGCTCGACCGGGCTACCCCATTCATTGGAAACTATCACACCTTCTGACATAATTCTATGCATCACGAAAGATAGAAGGCCAATAATATCCCATTTGTAGCACCTTATGGCCTGTTCTTTTGTTTGCAAAATTCCCTCCACAAGGGCCATCATGGGCAGCTTTCAATACCTCATAAATATCATCCTCAAACACACAACGCCGAATCTACTTATTCGCTCCTGTATGAAAAAGGTATCCTGCCATCCAAGAATATTGGGCACTGTGATGAATAATTTTCCGCTGTTCCCTGTATGACAAATGAGGAGGCACTTTTCCTGGAGCAAGATAGTTAGCAATATTTGCATACCATGAAGGTTTAGTAGAAACTGAAAAAAGATATTCATCGGGAAAGATATCTTCTATAGGTGTGCATTCATCATTGTTATCCATTCTAGATAGGAAATCAACAACTACATTATCTTTTCCTGATTTATCTACTATTGTGATATCAAATTCTTGAAGCAATATCAACCATCTTGTAACACGACTAGGAGTAATAGGTTTATTCATAAAATACCTGATTGATGCATGATCAATATGGACAATAGTAGAATACCCGGTGATGTAGTGTCAGAACTTATTGACAGCATAAATGACAGCCAGGAATTCTTTTTCCGTCACTGTGTAGTTTATTTTAGCAGGGATTAAATTCTTGCTGACATAGTAACTTGCATACGGTGTTTTGTCTACCTGCTGTCCTAAAACAACCGATAGTGCTATGTGAGAAGCATTGGTATGTATTTGAAATGGTAATGCCTAATCAGGTCCTCAGAGGATTGGAGCCGTGCAAACTAGCCCTTTAATTTTCGTGAAAGCTGTCTCATAGTCTTCAGTCCACAAGAATTTGCATCTTTTGTTAGCAATTGAAAAAGTGGATGTGCTATTTTAGCAAATTTTTCTATAAATCGTTTGTAATAACCAGCACAACCAATAAAGATATGTACCTGTGTGGGTGTTTTGGGTATCGGAAAGTGTAATATTACCTCTACTTTAGCCGAATCAACTTGAATTCCAGCAGTTGAGGGCAAATGTCCCAATACTACTCCTTCTTCCCTCATCATATGGAATTTTACTATACTCAGAGATACACGGGTCTGCTTACATATTTTGAGTACTTTCTCTATATTTTCCAATCCTTCCTCAAATGAGTTTCCATATGGAGTAGAATCATCCATATAGATTTTAACGCTATCATCGACCTAATCAGAAAATATTCCCAAGGTTGCCCTCTAGAAGGTAGCAGAAGCATTACACAGGCCAAATGGGAGGACCCTATATGCAAAGGTTCCCCATGGGCATGTGAAAGTTATTTTATCCTGGTCTTCAGGTGCTATCTAGATCTGGTTATATCCACTGAATCCGTCTAGGAAGGAAAATAACTTCTTCCCAGCCAAAGTATCTAGGACTTGGTCAATGAATGGCAAAGGGAAATGGTATTTTTGCGTTTCCTTATTTAGTTCCCTGTAATCTACGTAGATCTGCCATTTACCACTCTTTTTTGGAACAATAACTAGAGGAGATATCCATTGGCTATCTGCGATGGGGTAAATGAATCCTACATCCAATAATTTTTGTAATTCTTCCTTGACAATGTTTTTTAAAGTGGGGTTCATTCTTCATTGGGGCTATCTTACAGGGCGGTAATCTTCCTTAATACAAATATGATGAGTACATAAAATAGTAGGAATCCCCTTCATGTTGGTATAATCCTAGGCAAAAGCTTCCTGATGATCTTGAAGGACTTTCAAAAGCTGTTTTGTTTGGGATTCAGACAAGTTTGGGTTGATATTAAGTGTTTTCCCTAGTTCAATCTCAATTGGGATACTATCATGGGATGAGGTTACAGGAATGTCTTCAATTTCATCTTCAGGTTCAATGTTTTCCTGTGTTTCACAACTCATAGAAGATTCTAGAATCTATCAAGTTGAATTAGAAACAGAACTAGAATCATTAATAAAAGCGTTAATGGAATCATCCTCGGTTTCTGTTTTAAATTGAAGGGCCTTCCCAATAGTGAGGACTAATCTAACATCTTCATTTTTCAGGTTCAGGCTCTTCTACAGGTAGATTTTTCTGACTGGTTAATAATTTTTCAGATGGGCTAGGTTTCGCAGGAGGACAAAGTGTAAGATTCTTTGTAATTGTCCCATTTGACATGATCATATGCCCAGATCTGCACCCTATGTAGGCGTCTGTAGTTGCAAGCCAAGGTCTTCCTAGGATCAATGGGTGACCACCAACTGAAGATCGAGTCTATAATACAAGGAGGTCCACAGGGTAATGCCATGAATCTACTGAAATAATCATATCCTCCAATTTCCCTACTGGTTTAATTGTAGACCTATTTGCTAGTTCCAAGATAGTAGGGGTTGGTTTAATGTTTCCAAGACCTAATGTGTTCATTGTTTTAGAGGTGATAATGTTGATGGCCACTCAAAAATCTACCAGTACGTTTGGGATTTCAACCCCATTGATTTGTACTGTCAGAATCGGGTTTCTTGGGTCTCCGTATTTTACAGGCATGATATTTCCTAACATAATGTCAGATAATCTACCCATCACATGAATGGTTAATGGATCCTTAGGTTTATTTCCTGGTTTCTTAGAGCATTAATATTTAAGGGTTTTTTCATATATAGGTACATCCCTCATAGCCTGTAGCAGGGGTATTTTAACAAAAATATTTTGCAGTTCCCCTAGGAAATCAAACTCTGCTTGAGGGTTTGGTTTATTCAAAGTCAATCTTTCAAGATATGGAGAAGAAGTTGAATGACCTTGATTAGGAACAGATTGGGGAGGTGTCTGGTTCATTATGTTTTGGTATGATTTGTCCCCAACTGTCCTCCGTTCTGGTTCTATATCTTCACTGTCAATATGTTCTATAATAATAGGTGAAGTGGGTGCATTTACTACCTGCCCAGATCGTAGGTTTATCTCATTAAGTCTAGCGATAGAAATGCTGTAAGATGGAAGGTTAAGAGTGTTTGTTTGTTGGACCCCTTTATTATTAGGATTTGGGTTGGGATGGATAGGAAGATGGGGTCTAATGGCTGGGTTTCCTAGAGGTACATTGGAGGGCAACTGAAGTTGTTGTTGAGGCATAAACTAAGGAAACTGACCAGTAGGAGAGGGTCCACACCAGTTATGATTCCATGAAGGATTCAGATTGGCCTAGGAAACCCATTGTTGCCAAGGGGGATACTGATATTGAGACCACATAGCTGAAAATGGTGCAGAATGGGGACCCATATTAAAATTATTAAAATACTGAGATGGGTCTTGAAACATACCCGGATTCATAGCTGGTGGTCGAGGTTGCTATGGATTCTTCTAACCCATGAAGTACAGCTGGTCTACCATGCTTTCTTCACTTTCCCCTTGAAAAAATTCCTTCATTCCGGGCAAAGAAGGACACGAGCTGGTTGCATGATTTTGTTCACATATTGCGCAAGCTTTAATCATGTTTAACGAGCATTCCTTCAAAGGATGCTTCTTTATGCACTATGGGTAGAAGATAGCCATAGTATTTTCCAACTCCATTTTTTTTTGTTTTGCTTGCAGAGTGTCCATCTAGGTGGATAATGTGCTTAGGATATCAGTCTTTAGGTTGTCCAGTAGGTTTCCAATTTCTGCCTTTCTAACCCCTCCACCGGAAGTCTTTGATGACCGAATTCCTTGTCCACTCCTTGTAGCCCCCCGTGAACACTTAATTCAATAGTCACAGATGGTGTCGAAGTCTTCTTTCGAAATATCCCCTTTTCCTACTATGTTCAAAAGTTGCAGGGAATCTTCCCTAAGTGCTCGGAGAAGAATGATCTTTAGAATGTCCTTGTGTAGGTCACTAAAGCTAGACCTCCGCAATATGTACTTGAATCATTCCACACAGTCCTCCATGTTTTTGTCCTCTTTCTGTGCAAACTTAAAGATTTCCTCCTTAATGTCACAGGATTTACAGTAATCTTGGTATTTTTCCAAGAAGGGTTCTTTCATTCCTTCCCATGAGGTAATCATGCTCCCTCCTAAACCCATGAACCATCTCAGGGCTGTCCCCTATAGGGTAGCAGGAAATATTTTTAATTTCTAAGCATCAACAATATAATCATATCCTCGACAAACATTGTCAAATTCGAAGAGGAACGTATCAGGGTCTTCAAAAGAAATCCCATGGAAACTATGAAGAGCTGTTAAAGGGATGGGTCTCATCAGTGCATCACCTGTAATGTTTCCGATTGGAAAATTAATAGAGGAACTTACAGGCGACATAAATACCCTCCAATACTCACTTGGAATTTCGACTGGTTCTGCAGCTGGTACTTGGAGTGATTTAACTGTAGGATGTTTCACTACACTTCGTTGGTCCCTTGGTGACTTGAAATCCTTCAGGAATTCTCTCTCCTTTTCGAAATTGCTTAATTCGACTGCAGGAAGTTTTATAGTGCTGCCTTGGTCTCATGGTGATGAAAACCCTTTTGGGGGTTATCCTTCCCAATTATAATTTCTCAGTTCTTATGATCCTCTACTTGCTATTTCTTCCCCTTCTGCTGATGGTAAGGATGTTTCCCCCACCGATACGCTGTTTATTAAATCTTTCACCGTTGAAAGAATACCTTTTGGTATCATGGATGGCACTGGTTGCTCCACAGACTACCCTTCAGACTTCCTCTGAACTCTTACCTTGACAGAAACACAGGATGATGCCTCAGACCTAGATTTTTCAATGATCTCTTGAATATATGTGTTCCTTCCCAGATCCTTTCCTTTCTTTGGGGGTCTTCCTCTACCCCTCTTATTCAGATCGTTGTTCATACAAATTGTGAAGAAGGTTTCATCAAAGAAAAAAAATCGCTTAGTACCCGTAGCAGGACAGATAGCTTCCTCCCCGGGGCGAGAGAGTAAGTTCAAATAGACAATAAAAACAAAATGAAAATCAAAGTTCAGGACCTGAAGTAGGGTAATCAAATACGCTCCTCAAGACGAGAAGTTGGCCCTTCAGAAAAGAATTAAAAAAAAAAAAAAACTGGGAACTATGCCCAAGACTTAGGGCAGGGTAGAAAAATGCCTTCCCTAAGATGAGGGATCAATTTTGATGAAAAACAAAGAAAAATAAAAACAACATGCTACGATCAGGGCTTGGAGTAGGGTAATAGATGCCCTCCCCAAGAAGAGAGATCAATTATGAGGAAAAACAATAAAAAGCGGGAAATAAAACACAAAGCACTATGCTCAAGACTTGAAGTAGCGCAATAAATTCCCTTCCCAAGGCGGGAGATTGACCCTTAGATCAATTGAAGATCATGTTCTTGCACCTGTTAGCCTTCTCCGGCAACGACACCAAAATGCTGGTGTCCGGATATGAACAATGTTCAACCCTTTTTCCACATAAATTATCAACCCGAGGACGTTAGCTATTTCAAGACTAACGACACAGTATATGCAGGAGCAATCACATGACATGCTATAGATCATAGGCTTAAATCCATAACACATAGAATACTGTAACAACAATTAAAATGAATTGAAGAATTAAAAAGACATTCACAGAAATTGAAATATTATACTGTAATAGCAGTAATGAAATCAACTAAAACATGGAAACAATAAAAAGAAAGGAAAACACAACACCTCATTAGAAGAGTGGGCCCAACTCTCAGATCAGGGCTGCGGTAAACTCACGAATTATAGGTGAAACACCAAGCTACTGTGCATCCAATTAATGGTAGAATATATTGTTACAAAATATGTATGTAATTGGGCTTAACCTTGATTCATAGCTGCAGGCCCCCTTTATACATATGTTTTGGAAATCCTCGATTCCCTCCAGCAACTCAATATTTACAAAAATATACTTTGTTACAATGGAAACCTAGTTGCCCAGAAAGAAACCATAAAAAGGCCTGAAATAACGCTGGTGTGAAATAGAGTCTGTTACGCTGTAACAACAAATGAAGGTAGCGCTGTAAATTATGGGTTGTTCCACGACTCACGGTTGTAACTTTCTCGCTTTGGTCGAATCTGTAGAAATATTGGAGTTAATATTGCAAAAAGGTAGAACCTCCATGAAAATTACTTCATCAATCAAATATCCCATGAAAAATAAAATAAAGGGGTTTACGTTATGGATTTAAGAACAACAATGGTACAAAGAGATAGAAAGATGGGATAAAATGGGAGAGAAAGTATACAAATCCGGTGCCCAACAGTTATACACTCAAATACCTTTCTAATGACACAAAAATAATGTAAATTGTAGTTTGTATGCAAAATTTATGCCTCTTTGAAGTTGAATTATCATGTTTGATCACCATGGCATGCGTTAATGACATGTCAACCCATATTACTCATGCATGAGGAGATATCCATGTGCATACTTGGAAGAAGACTCTAGAAAGGTCAAATTTGTAAATGGAGTTGAGAGTTAAAGGAGTCAAACTTGACCCCTAGTTGGTTATTGAACTATGTTATAACGAGACTAGTAGGAGAAAAATGGGTTATGTTCTATTCGATTATATCTTGTTCCATAGTAGAGTAGACAAATAGGAGTGGGAGTGAGAGAGCATAAAGAGGGAGTTTAGTGTTTTGTAATAACCTAAAAGGCCACATGTCTTATGAAACTCCATAGGGAATTCCTTCTCATTTATACTTGTATTATTCCATTGCAAAGAAAAAGAGAGCAAAATAACCTCACCTTCTAGTTGGGTTTTCTCCCATAAGGGTTTCCCAAAGAATATCTTGTGTTCATTGTGGTCGGTATATGATTGTATTTTTTTTCTCTATTTTTTTCATTTTATCTATTACATGCATAAGAATAAAACCAATAATTAATAAATCTTTAATTTAAGGAAATTAACACTCACATTATAGATTTCATTCTATTTTTATCACATTTGTTGCGATGAACTATCTAGTGGAAAATCTATGATAGTTTACAGATCAATAACGTAGAGGGATTTATGCATATCCTCTTAGAGAGCACCTAACACTCCCTAAGTGTTAGTCCTCATGTATGGGTGGCCTCATGTGGGAATTTTAACCTTAAGTAATGGGGGAATTTGGAGGGAGTGTAAGTAGAAACACATCTCAAAGAAGATCTAGTAATGAAGAGGTACAAACAAAATTCAACTGAGAAGATCAAACTGCAAGAAGGTTCCCTCTATGGGGGGGGGGGGGGGGGTATTTTAGTATGTATTTTTGTTGCTATGTACTATAAGGGATAATTCATAACTCTCCTCAAATGTTGGTATTAGGGGATTGGTGACCCTATGTGGGACCTTGTACATCAAGGAAAAGATGAATTTGAAGGTACTGGAAGCAACAACTTGTCTTCAAGATAATCTAGGAATACATAGATGTGAGGAAATTTTTTTATATGAGACAGTTGTATGAAGGTTCCCTTCATGGGCCAAGTTTTTAATAGTTATATTTTTTTATGCATTTCAACTTTTTCATAATTTTAGGTCAAAATGTTAGGTAATACACTTTCCATGTCAGAGATTTTAGAAATTAGTCTAGTAGTTAAAGGGTTTATTGAGTATGAACATGTTATTTTGGTTACATGATAAGGTATTCATTCCCTTTTGTTTGTATTATAATGCTGATCGACTGGGTTGTGACCTTATGTAATACAATGTTTCCCATTAGTGTTATAAATAAATAAGTAATAAAAGATTAAAAAAAGCTCTGTGAGGGAAAGGGGAAATTCTTAAAATTTCTTGCTCCCCTGCCCTTTTTGTTGATCATGTGCTCCAAATTATGTTCAAAATGAAACTTTTCAAAATGGTGTGGAACCTAAATGATTGCGTATATCTCTTTGTTTTGAATCCGACGCAACTCATTTCACAAAAAACCGTCACCGTGTGCTCCCAGAAACGTGTTCTATTCGTCTTCCTAAACAGGTAAATTTTCCAAAAAGGACAGTTGATTAGGCAAAAAAATTGGGCGAGTGGCAGGTTGCCACATGGCCTCATCTGGCTGGTCAAATGTTAATTTTTTTAGGCCAATTAGGCCTCGCCACTTATCCAAACTTAATTGGTTTTGTGTGGGTGAATTTTCAATGGGTGGTTGATGGGAAACCATATGCTGCCACTTGGCCCAATTAGAGGCTGCCATGTGGCAGCACGCGGGCCAAAGCAACTTGTTTGAAGGCTAAATTGCACTTCGTCATATTAGACATTGAGACCACATAGTACATAATGCAACGCTCTAACAGTTGAGCCACTGTTGTTGCTTGTTAAAATTATGGTCTGAAACCTTATCTAAAGTTTAGTTTGAGGAAGTTTGGGGGTAAGGGTCTAGGGCCCCATATTATATGTGCACATGAACATGGCTCAGGATCGGGGGAATGTAGGTGTAGACCGCTTCCCAAACTGTCACCATAACCACCATGTGACACTGTCCTCCTGACTGCCGACAGTTACCGTGACCGACGAAATTTACCGCCCGAATTTTTTTTAATTAACAAATATTTTTAATGTGCCATAACATATGGTTTGAATTTCAGGTTTTAGGTGTTATTGGGAAAATTAATGATCCAAAAATTTTACCCGGAATTTTGAAAAATTGTTGCTTAGTTAGCCGAAATCAAGGTGAAATTGTAGGACGGGTCCGGATTTTGGGGAATTTTTGGTGCGGTTAGCAGTAAAACTAGGGAGGCTCATAAACTCTTCAGTTTTTGACCAATTTTGGAGTAGAAAGATGCTAAACATGAATTTTTGGGTCTTCTGGAGCTGATGGAACAGGTTTTGAAGCCATTTGAGCACAGTAAATGTATGTAATCACCATTTTGAGCATAATGAAAGAGGGTCAAGCCACTGGAAGCTAGACCAAGGAGACGTAGCCCAGGAGGGGTGAACTCCTTCATTACTTGTTGTGTTGTGATTATTTTTACGGTGTATTTTGTATGATGTTTATACATATTTGAAAGTTTATTTTCATGCTTTATGTGTTTAAAAATTAAGATAAAAGCTCTCAAAAACTCAAATTTTAACACGTAATTTACAAACCCTCAAGCACATTTTCATTAAGATCACATATAGATCAAGTTTGGTATCAGTGCTTTGGTTTTATTTTTGTTGTGAGGATTTAATTATTTGCAAGTGTGCCTAATGCTTATAAGGTTTAAGCTCAAGAGAGGAGAAGGAAAGCTTGTGGTTGCATGCCCTCAAGTTAGGTTAAGGACAAGGAGAGCAAGTTTGCGACAATCTCCACCTCAAATTCTTCCTCAAATTATAGTTGAAGCTACAAAAAATATATCACATGAAGGAGACCCTGAAAATATGTCAGAGGATGAAAAATAATTTATGAAATAATTCTTTGATATGACAAGAATGGTGAAATTTCTCTTTGAGGAGAGAAGCACAAGGTTGCAAGGTGATAGCTCCAATTCTCCAAAGGGAGATAAGTCTTCGAAAGGAGAAGGAGGAGATGGAGACAAGCCTCCAAAAGGTAATGGGAATGGTGACAAACCACCTTTGACACCACCATTCTCCTCACCACCATATTCACCACCATCTTCACCATCATCTTCTTCCACAACAATCCCTTCACAAACACCTCCACATTCTCTAAAAGGTCATGGTAAAACTCCATTTTTAAAGCTTGACATTAAGTTTGATTTGCCTATGTATGATGGAGAGGTAGATTCTGAAAGGTTAGAAAATTGGGTACTTCAGCTTGAAGTGTATTTCAGGATACAAAGAATCAAAGGATGATGACACAAAGATTCAACTTGCCTCACTAAGATTGGAGAGTGCAACTCTTATTTGGTGGGAAGATGAAACTGAAGAGGACATGAAGAATCATGGTAAGGTCTTAACCTCATGGAATGATTTTTTTGCTGCCATAAGGAGAAAATTATATCCATTATCATACATGCAAAAGGCTATAATGGACTAGAAAAAAATTACACAAGGTAAAGGGAAAAGTGTGCAATGCTATACTCAAAACTTTAGGAGAAGAGCACTAATTTTGGGTGTATATTTGACATCTCAAGAAACTTTGTTGAAGTACATTGGAGGTTTGCATAGTTACCTAAGACATACTATTATGATGTTTAATCCTTCAAATTTCGATGAAGTTTGTGTACAGGACACACATCTAGAGGCAAGAGGGAAACATGTTTCAGACTAGACAAGTGAGTATACCTTTGAGTGTGAAGAGAAAGGAAAGGGTAAGTTCAAGGGTAAAGGTAAGAAGAATGCTTCCATAAAGATGGAGAAAGAAAAACTCACATGCAAACATTTTTCCAAATATGGGCATGATGAAGATCATTGCTAGAAACTTCATCTAGAGATGAGACCCAATAAGCTTAAAAACAAGGAGAGGGAGAAGACAACTGCAACATTAACACATGATTTAGATTCTTATTCCAGAGATGAAACAAAGATCACCAAAATGGGTTTGAAAGGTAACGACATTGCAAGTACTATTTCTTCAAGTTGTCTCAATATTACTCAAGATGATGAAACAAAAATTGAGCTTTTCCATGTTAGAGTTATTTCAAAGCATACCAAGATTGACACCCTAATTGGTAGTGGTTCACAAGAAAATATTATTTCAGAAGACTTAGTTAAGAAGTTGAATTTAGAAACCATTCCTCATCCAAGACCTTATCATTTAGTTTGTGATAATGCTCGCTTCCACAGTCCCGTTTTTGCTCTCACATACTCCACGCAAACGGTTATTACATATACAAACTATATTGTATTCAATCAAATATTAAGACCCTTGGTGATATGTAATATGTTTACGAACTTCAACTTTACCGTCGAACCTTATAACCAAGGTTGCCGCCCTTATATTAATAACCGATGCTTTTAAATAAATAACTATAGGCCTTGGCCCCACCATGCAGTTGACGGAATCAACCAAATACATATGCCCGTACCTTTGGTTAAACTCCGTGCCACTTCCAAACGTGATCGCCGTTCGATAAACCTTCCTCCAGATCGACGACTTATATCAATATCGCACGGGGTCCTTAGCCGAAAATTAATGCGCGATGGCGCGCAATGGAAGTGGTTTCTCCAGACTGCTTGGGGCCACGCGTCAGGCACTCTATGGAATCACTCTCCAATAGAAAATACCGCTTGCTCCACAAAAGCGGTGCGATATGGTAGGGTGGTTTCACAAACCTACATTCACTATTCCTCAAGGTTCCACTCTTCCGCGCAGGGTTCCGGTCTTCTACGACACACCAGGTTTTGCGCTACTCCTTTATGCTCAGGTTCCGCCCATTCTATTTATAGAGGTTCTCCTCCTCGCCAATCATAGTATTTCTTCACATTACAACCTCTCTGCAATCAATTCGATAATCGAGACTGCAATCCCCCCACAGAGTTTATTGTGCGTGCTTATATACACTCTGTCACAGGGTCTCACCCATACGGGATTCTCGTAACAGAACACACGCATATGATCACGCAGAATTATTCATATCAATAACCCAACAATCCTCCACACAGGTCGCATACGATCCATTGATTTCAAAGGGATTAACTCTCGTGCACAGGAATTCTTCTATCTCAGAATCGATCCTTACAGTGATCGATTCACCTCACCTCACAAGTCAATTCCTTCAACTATATACAAAGCACAATTAACCCCAAATTTCAGAGTACATATCTACACATTATCATACACTTGGTTTTTGAGATACGGAAGTTCTTCACACAACAATTAATGCAACAATGCCCTTCGCACAGAATTCAGACACAATTTCTTTTACACATATCCAAAGGTACTCATTGAAATTCAAAGACATTCAAACAGGGTTTAACCCCATCCAGACACACATAATTCAAATATAGTTCTTCCATAAACAGATATATATATACATATAGTCTTCGTCTCAAAATAATTCTTACAATTTCATGGCGGGCCGGATATTCAGTTTAGTGGCCATTATCTATCCTACTCTGTCTTGAAGAAGTACCCTCTACCTTCTCTCGTCTCTCCCTATCTAACTCCGGGATTACATTTATACCACAAGGATGACACCTGAATCTATTCCAGGTCTCCAGTGATTCAATGACTCTTAGTATTCCAAATTTCTAAAATTAGACTCAATAGCGGGCGGTCTGGCCGGCTCTTCGTATTCCTATCTTAACCAATTTCTCATGTTCTCAAAATGACTTGAGAACAATTACAATTCCCTACCAAATTTATTTAATATTTACAAGAAATTTAAAGAACATGGGACCCCCTATGTCTACTTATGTACAAAGTAACTTTTGAGCCTAATGCCCCTGCATCAGACTCCCAAGCTTTAAAATGTTCATGATCTCCTGATCATGTGTCTTCGACCTCTGCCTCCAGGATCCCAAACTTGGTTTTGCTGCTGTCCATCAGCTGCATCATCCTTCAACTGATCTCCTCCAGGCTTCCAGACTTTGTTCTGTAAGCCACTTCCAGCTATACTTTCATAATCTGCTTTTTTCCTCCCTGTACAAAAGTCCTTCTGTTTCCTTGCTACTGTCCGTTGCTTCGGAGACACCCTTACCATCAGTCTTTCGATGTATTCAATCTCCATGTCCAGCTTATCCTCTAGTTGGAAATTATCTTGCCCTCTGCTGCTGTTTTCAATCTCTGCTAATGCTAATATTGCTGCTCTTGCTGTCTCACATGCTATTAACATGTTTACTACTTCTGCAGGTGTCATCCTCCATGTTGCCTTTGCTGCCACCATGGGTGTTGCTGCCTCCCCTTCCTGTCCCTCTGCAACATGCTTTGGCTCATCATCTGCAAATTTTATTTTAGAAGATAAATCATCAATCAGTTGTCTTCTTGCAGTAACATACTCATCCAGTATACTAGTAAACAGAATTAGATTCTGTAAACTAGTCTCTGCTCCTATTTTCTTCACAGCTTCAGGCATCCTTGCTCCAGGGTCTGCAATCCCTTTCTGTTCTTCAATTGCTCCTAGCAAACAGTTCAGCCATTTCTCCTGTGTTTGTTTTACACCTTCAACATGTTGTAAGTTAAACTCAGCATTTTCTTCTTCGTCATGGGAAATCTTTAGCAATTGCCTCTCATCTCCTTGATTGTCTCCAGCAAGAAAATCAAGTTCTCTAGCCACTATATCTTCATCTCCTGTCAGCATGGAATGCTGATTCTTCCTCACTTCAGCAGCTTTTAAAATCTTCTCATCAGCCTGCTCTTGGCCCACCAGTCTAGCCAATTCTTTTCTGCCAATGGCAGTGACAAATCCCTGCATATGAGACGTGGTTGTCTCATCCTCCTTCAGCAACGATTTTTCTTCTCTCAAGACATTTTCAAAGGATGAATTGTCTTCTGCATCACCTGTACACATAAACAAACTATCAGTATTAAAACCATGAGACCCAATGGTCTCAATTGATGACCTGGTCACCAATTATTCTCCCGGCAATTCTAAGTCTGGTTCAAGGTTCAGAAATTATTCATCATCTTTCTCTTGAGCTGTCAGAGCCATCTCCACTGCTCCAATCACCATGTCCAAATGATGATTCCTCACTATTTTTCTAGCCAACACAGTTTCCTTCTTATTCACCTCTCTGACAACTTCCAACTGCTGTTCTTCCTCTTTCTCTGCATGATTAACACATGAATCATCAACATTAAAGTTCCAATGCTTCAATGTCTCCTTTTCCTCTGACAACACATTAGTATGTTGTCCAGGACTCCTTTGTAAGTCCTCTGTCAGCATCTCAGTATGCTGATCTGCATCCTTCATGAGACTGTCAGCTAGCCTCGCTTTTCTTCCATCATCTGCTCCATGAACTCCATCCATGAAGATCTTCCTGCCTTGATTTCCCAGCAACTTATCCAGTGCATAGGTCCTCTGCTCCTCCAATTCTCTTCTCTGAGAATCCAACCTCCTATATAACTCAACAACTTCAATAGGAGTAGATTTCGGGAACTTTACATAACCCTTTATGCCTTTGCTTGTTCTTGACCAATCTTCTACTGGCCTTTCTTTCTCAGCTTCAACATTCTGCTGGATATCTTCATTTGACTCTTCTGTATTCATCTCTTCCTGAGACCTCACTATCTCAGCATTGATCTGAACACATTTCAGATTCAATGTCTTCTTCTCATCAACAAACTCTGAAGCTTGTTCATCTTCTAGTGGTGTACCTGCAAACACACACAACCTTTTAGTTTTCAAATCACAATACCTCTCAGTCTTGAGTGCTTCCTCAAGCACTTATTCTTGAACAGGTATGCACATGGAATCTTCAATTCCTATCCTTGCCTCAAGAACTTTGGGTTCTTCTTCCTCTGCGGATTCTGTCATCACTTCACATTTGTCAGACTCAAGAACACAAGCCCTTCCATCATCTGGACTTGTCCAACAACTTAGGAATTCCTCAATGATTTCCTCCTTAGCAAGACAAGATTCTTGCTGCCTCAAGTCTTCATCATATCTCACAAGATCTCTTATAGATCTCCACTTTTCAATTGTGCTCTGTTATGCTTCACAGATAGAAATTTCTTCTTTCAACTCAGCTACTATGAGTTCTTCTCTCAATAAGGCAATCTTCTTCTACCTCAACCTCAACTGTAATGGTTGCCATTTCATTCTCTTCTTCATGAGCCAACCAACCCTCTGGATTTCTTCTATCCTCAATTTCAATCTGTTGAACTCTTCCCTGATCTCAGCTAATTCTTTCTGCCATTCTTCATCAATGAGTCTCTTCCTTATGCCATTTGCTTTGGCATCTTCACTCACTCTTCTGTTGTGGCTTCTTTCAGAACCTCTGCAATCCCTGTAGTCTCTGCTATGGCTCTCAGTAGCCATTTATTCTATAGTATTTCTTCACTCACAAGCTGCACTAAACCTCTGCAACAGAAATCTCTCTTGCTGCAACTCACCTCACCAATCCTTTCCTCTGGATCTGGCTTTTGGCAAGTACTAGTCCCCTTTCTGCTGGAAGCTTCTAGGCTTCACTCTGCAACTTTCTCAAGAACACCTCTTTTCTTCTGTCATCTAACCTCTATTTGGAATCTTCCAGGTTCTGCCACACTCTTTCTGCACTCAGAATCCCTTGTTTGACTCTTCTGTCACTGCTCTCAAAGCTTGTGATCTGCTTCTGATGAAATGTCCTTCTCAATTGTCTGCACTCTGACTTCTGTAAACAATCCTTCAACCAGAGTTAAACACTACTCATTTCTCTTGAGAACATTGTAATTTTCCTCTTTATCTAGCCTCTAAATGAATATCAGGCTCACTACCTTTACTATCAAAATCTGTCTTCAATTTTCAGCAACCATAATTCTGCAATCAAGTTAATTACCTGCAAGATCATGATCCTGTCCTCCACTCACTTTGCAAATCCTGTTCACTATGATTATGTGTATCCTTGCTGTCTGATCTTCCTTCTTCAAATCTGCAGTCTTCAAAACTATTGTCCTTCAATTGGACTATGTAAGTCTGCAATTACCTTCATTGTATCTCTGTATGCTGTAATTTAATCAGTTCCCACAAGTCTGGTTTCTCTGTATTTACCAAACTTGGACCTTTACAAAAGAGCTATTCCTGAAGCTCTGATACCACTTGATAACACTCGCTTCCACAGTCCCGTTTTTTCTCTCACTTACTCCACACAAACGATCATTACATATACAAACTATATTGTATTCAATCAAATATTAAGACCCTTGGTGATATGTAATATGTTTACGAACTTCAACTTTACCGTCGAACCTTATAACCAAGGTTTCCACCCTTATATTACTAACTGACGCTTTAAAATAAATAACTATAGGCCTCGGCCCCACCATACAGTCGACAGAATAAATCAAATACATACGCCCGTACCTTTGGTTAAACTCCGTGCCACTTCCAAACACGATCGCCATTCGATAAACCTTCCTCTAGATCAACGACTTGTATCAATATCGCATGGGGTCCTCAGCCGAAATTTAATGCACGATGGTGCGCAATGGAAGCAGTTTCTCCAGACTGCTTGGGGTCACGCGTCAGGCACTCTATGGAATCACTCTCCAATATAAAATACCGCTTACTCCGCAAAAGTAGTGTGATATGGCAGGGTGGTTTTGCAAACCCACGTTCAATATTCCTCAAGGTTCCACTCTTCCGCGCAGGGTTCCGGTCTTCTACGACACACCAGGTTTTGCGCTAATCCTTTACACTCAGGTTCCGCCTGTTCTATTTACAGAGGTTCTCCTCCTCGCGCAATCGCAATATTTATTCACATTACAACCTCGCTATAATCAATTCGATAACCGAGACTGCAATCCCCCTGCAGAGTTTATTGTGCGTGCTTATATACACTCTGTCATAGGGTCTCACCCATATGGGATTCTTGTAACAGAACACACGCATATGATCACACATAATTATTCATATCAATAACCCAGTAATCCTCCACACAGGTCGCATACGATCCAGTGATTTCAAAGGGATTAACTCTCGCGCACAAGAATTCTTCTATCTCAGAATCGATCCTTACAGTGATTGATTCACCTCACCTTACAAGTCAATTCCTTCAACTATATACAGAGCACAATTAACTCCAAATTGCAGAGTAAATATCTACACATTATCATACACTTGGTTTTTGAGATACGGAAGTTCTTCACATAGCAATTAACGCAACAATGCCCTTCCCACAGAATTCAGACACAATTTATTTTATACATATCCAAAGGTACTCATTGAAATTAGAAGACATTCAAACAGGGTTTAACCCCATCCAGACACACATAATTCAAAGACAGTTCTTCCATAAACAAATATATATATACATACAGGCGATCAATCTCAAAAACAATTCTTACAATTTCATGGCAGGCCAGATATTCAGTTCAGTGGCCATTATTCTCCTACTCTGTTGCTGAAGAGGCTCTCTACCTCTACCTTCTCTCGTCTCTCCCTATCTAACTCTTTAGGATTAAATTTATACCACAAGGATGACCTGAATCGATTCAGGTCTCCAAACAGTTCAACAACTCTTAGTATTCCCAATTCCTAAAATTAGACTCAATAACTGAACTGATCCTAAACTGACTCTTCGTATTCCTATCTTAACCAATTTCTCATGTTCTCAAAATGACTTGAGAACAATTACAATTCCCTACCAAATTTATTTAATATTTACAAGAAATTTAAAGAACATGGGACCCCCTATGTCTACTTATGTACAAAGTAACTTTTGAGCCTAATGCCCCTGCATCAGTTTGTATATGTAAGAATGCAAATTTTCAGGTGACGAGGAAGTGCATACTTAGATTTGCAATCACTTCAAACTTTCTTGATGAAGTTGAACTTGATGTTGTCTCGCTTGATATTTCTGGTATTGTTTTGGGTAGCCCATATCTTTATGATAGGAGAGAAATATTTCATCACCATGAGAATAAGTATCACTTCTTCAATAATGGGATTGAGTAAATTCTTAGAGCGAATAGTAAGAAGACAAATGTGTTTGTTATGCATGCTGGACAAATGAAGATAATTGTGAATGCTAGTCAAAATTTTTCTTTGTTAAAGTTCAAGCATCAGGATGTTGTGAATGAGGAATTTAAAGGAGATGCATCGAATGAAAATTATGATTTCATTGAGGTTTATAATGGTTGTGATAAGATGCTTCAGGAGTCTAACATGTTTCCTCCAAAAAGAGGTCAATAAGATGAGGTAAAATTGCAGCAACATGCATCATTGTTGAGCAGTGATGTGAACAAGATGCAAGTGCAAGAGAGTGCAAAGGTCAAAGACAAAGAGTCAAAGAAATTTTACAAAGAGGGAAATGAGTTAAAAGTTTCTTCTTGTGGGTTTCACACTATATTGTCTTTGAAATGGGATGTTGCATGGCGATGTCGATCACACTTGGTTAAGTGTCGAGCCAAACACAAGGCGAGACATGCTAAACATCGTCATGTTGAAAGTGTTCAACTTGAGAATAATTTCAAATTGTTTAAGTTTCCTTTGATTGATGAACAAGGAGGGAACATGTTTGTTTATTTAAGGACAATTTGATGTTCTACAAATTATGGGAAATTGCAGCAAAATGGTATCTACAACAACAAGACAGGGTCTCCAGAATCAAGGAAAAAGATCAGTTTTCATGAAAAGCTCAACTTTTTTAATTCAAGAATATTACAGTGGATTGAGACTGGCAGGGTGAGGGGGTTGTACCCTCATCCAAATGTTCACTAATAAAAGAGATTTTTGGGTCCAAAAGCTTCTAGTGGGGAGGTGTGATCAGGGGCTTAAAATTATGGTAAAAAATTAAAGTTGTCAGAATTGTGTGGAAGCTTAACGAACACATATATCTCGTTGTTATGAATCTGGTGCAACTCGTTTCATGGAAAATAGACACCATATGCTCCCAGAAACACGTTCTGTTTATTTTCCCAAACATGCAAATTTTCCAAAAAGGACAGTTGATTAGGAAAAAAAATGGTCCAGTGGCAGGCTACCACGTGGCCTCATCTGGTTGGTCGAAGTTAATGTTTTTTAAGGGAAATCAGGCCTCGCCACTTGTACGAATCTGTAATATTCCAAAATTAGGATGCAGCTAATTGGAATATTAACTTTTTCTTTTGTCATTTAGATAGATAAACAAGTGGGTAGGGAGACCCATAAATCTCTTTAGTGGGAATAAAATCCCTATTAATGTGAAAAGGGATCATCTTGATAGCTGGATAAAGACCTCCATGTGTTAACAGGGGCTAAAGCATGTGGACAAGGTCAATGTTGACCAAATCAAAAGCGTTGGTATGGAGAGAGTGGATCATTAATGGGAGACAACCCAGTGTTAATGGGAGAAAATCTCCATGAGAGTAGTGGATTTAACGAGTGGGACCCAAGGTGAGAAGGCCCACAAAGCATATAAGGAAGGGAAAAGTAGCTGTTATGAAGGTAAATCCTCTTTGCGGACAGAGATGACCCCTCTAGCCCTAGGGTGGGTCTAGTAACAAAAGGACACGCTAAATTGTTGCTTCCTAGTTAATGAATGAACAAAAAACATGGTAGATTGACCTACCTTGAATCCAACGTTGTCATTGTTGCAGAATAAGTAGTGGCCTCTCTCTCCTGCCTTGGAAAATCACAATATGTTCGCTGTTACGCTCAGATACTTGCACATAGGACAAAGAACAAGAACAAAATACGACAGAATAGTTTCACTCATAACTATTAGCCAGTCAAAGAGGGCTAAACATATCGCATCAAATAAACATCATAACACAATAGTGGAACCAAACAGTAGTCATGTATATAAATGAATGGAGGGAAGAGTACAACCGATGCTTTGATGTCGCAGTCTCCTCTAGCAGGGTTCAGGTGAAGTGCGTCTCAAATGTTGGTCAGGAAATTCAGACTCAAGCTCTCTCAAAATAATCCTTCTTATTCTATCTTCTCTAGCAGCTTAGCTATAGTATGTATAATTCTCCTAGTTCAGCTCTTCAGCTGTTCAACTAGCTTCTACCAAAAGAGAGAATTTCTTTTATAGAGGAAAATGAGGAGGTTGGGATCCCCACAAAGGTGGGAGGGAGTCCTAACCTTTAGGAGAGTTCCAAGGGAGGTGGAAACTAGTAACTAAAGGAAGGAGACTGTGGTTGTTTCAGTTCAATCACTCCTAATGACTCATCCCCGAGGTGGTTGGAGTGAAACCTCCGCCTCTGTTTTTAAAAAACATTCCATAAACAGCTTGGCGCAGGTGTCTAATTGGCATAGAGTGCCAACTAGAGTGGGCTCAGTGTTAAATTTCTCTGTCAGCGCGAGGGTGTAATTGGCTACTTGCGCCAAGGAAAAAATAGGGATTTTTGTAGCTCTGCTTAGGGAAATGTCAACAAGAAGAATGTTGCTTTCATCAAAAGGGATGCAAGGATGGTATTTGCAAAGCATGACACTACTTATTGGTCACAGAAACAGCCCTCCAATGTGCGAGTTGGGGATTGTAGGGATAGTGACAAAATTATGTGTAACAGATGCCCCCTAAAGCATGAAGTTCGAGAGAGAGGGAGGGGTGTTTATGAGAACGCGTTTGAACCAAACACCGATGTCGGAAGACCTGTAATTACAATACAACTAAGATATGTGATACATGAATCATGTGGCATGGGCGCAACCATCCATAATAGAGTATACCAAAACTGAGATCCGAGGTATGGACACAACCATCCAGCAGGAAGGATCAATAAATAGACTTAGGCATGGTCGCAACCATCCAATCAAGAGAGTCATGCAATAAGTCATAATAATCCACAAAAATCTGCAACTTGGAGTTTATCAGACAAAACCCAGGGTCTTGCGCTCTATCTCAACCCGAACAAGTACAATTTTGAGCATGCAAATATATGAGTTGAAGTCGAACATGCAAGAAAATCGTCTGATTACCAGCCAATGATGGAAGCCGTTAACGAATGCGAGATAAACCACCAATGATGATGATGGCCCTCAAGGTACAAAAAAGTTACAATCTACGGAATGTGAACAATGATCTAATGTTGAACATCCACAGAATCATTTGGTCGAAGGCCAATGATGTGAACCTTGCATCGAATGTGAAAAACCTGCCATTGAGGCATGCAGGCTCCAAGGTACTAGAAGGGAGTCTCTAGATCAAATTCCTAGATAATGAGCTGAAGTCGACAGGAAGTGATTTGGTTGAAGGAGGGCCATAATGTTTCCCACATCATCGACACGAGACAGAGGAACATGATGAAAGTGGATTAGGACCAACATGAGATCAGAGGAAGGGTGGCAACTGCAGATGCAAACTTCTCTTGAACATATCAACAACACGACACTCGATTTGGAAGTATTTGACATCAAAGGATCTGAAGTCATAATGACGTGGAAAATAGCAGATGAGAGGTAAAAAGAGATTACCTAAACCCATGGAGGAAAAAAATGATGAAATGAGATGTCCCCAACCCCACACAAATGCAGACAAGTGCCATGTTCAATAGTGACATACAACCAACATAACTAAAACTTGGTTCCATTTTCCCCCACCATTTTTGGCGAGAACCCCAATTATTTTTTAAAACAAGCTTGAAGGGGATATCATA
Source organism: Pinus albicaulis (assembly GCA_034641835.2). Lineage (NCBI taxonomy): Eukaryota > Viridiplantae > Streptophyta > Pinopsida > Pinales > Pinaceae > Pinus > Pinus albicaulis. The sequence goes on from CM076580.1 coordinate 476,925,097, forward strand.
TGCTTGCACTGTAAGTTTTTCCTTCGGATAAATCCAACCTAGTACATTTTACGAGCCTTTGGAAGGAGGAACTCAAATAACGTCATGATGACGAAGTCCGATGTCATCAGGGTTTAACGAGTCTGACAAAGGGAGAACTCGACATCTTTTCATATTTAGGGAGTTTGAAAAGAAGGAAGAAAATAAAACTCCAACAGGCCCTTTTCGTAGGTAGTCTCACATATCTAAAAAGGTAGAAAATTTTGTCTGAGAGAACCTATTAGCTGCGATAGGCTAAGGTATTCCTTTTTCGTAAATAATCCATCCCAGCCCGAAAAAGGGTTAAACATATACTAGGTAGATATCGTTTCGCAACCATTTAACGAGTTCAAAATGACAAGAATCTCGACAATATTTTTAATTTTAGAGAGTCTAAAAAGAGCTGAAAGATGACTCTAATAAGGAATTTTTTGTGTTTTTACCGAGTCTGAAAAAGTACACATATAACTCATTACTTCATCATTGTCGCATGAAAAACCTGTTGCTACACAAGAGACGTGTAAAACCCATTCCTCGAAAATAATATAATAAAATAATCAAAAACCAAGTCTTAAAACCTAATTAGGGTTGTGAAAAAGTTATAAAATGCCAAAAATGGTAAAAATAATTACTTTTCACTTTTTACCGCTTGTGGGGCAATAATTACCCATTTCATTGTGCAATATTGCGGTGACGATAGCGGCCAATCCAGCAGACCAATCGCAAATTCGTCAACTCCAGGTAAGATCCGAGATCCCTCTCATCATTTTAAGTCATTTCTTGCTACTTGCAATGTTCAATTTTGAATTTTGGGGGAGGAAATGCAAAAATTAGGGCTCGGCGGTTGGCACGGATTTCGGGCACGGAGTCGCGCCAACCACCTGATTTTTTACACTAGGGCGTGCCCATTGGCGCGACCATTTTGGAAACAGTCGCACCAATGGCGCAAACCATTTCTAGACAAAATGCTGATCAAATACCCTAATTATTCACAAATTTAAGGTTTAAAATTGACTAATACTACTCATATGAATGTGTTTGGAGGCAGAAAGAAGAAAAATGGTCATTGAATGGAAAGAACAGGAACATAGCGAAGAAGACAAGCTGGCCATGGAAAATGAGGGAGTCATGGAAGCTCTAAGAAACTGTGGTCTGAAAAAATTCTTCGTAACGCATGTCTCCGAGCCCAACTAGAGTTATTACAGTATATAGTCAGCATATGGAACGAAAATCAAGAGAAGTTCACCCTTCGGGATCAAGAACTTGAGATTGATGTCTCTGACGTGTATTTCAACATAGGATTATCGCGGAGGGGAGCAGCACCAATCCTAACCGGCACCTGGCCCTGCATGGAAAACATAACCATGGTGATAGACAGGGTATGTCCAGGAGCACGGAAGGGATCAGGTAGCGGGAAAGTTGACATTCAAACTATCCCAGATTTGACACTACGAGTGGTGCTACATACCATCACACAAGCTACTGGGACACAAGCACCACACGAAGAAACAAAGACACAGTTGCTTCTTGTTGTAGACTACATGGTACCGACCATCTACAACTGGGCAGAGGTTGTGACAATAAACATGAAGCGCCAACTAACAAAATGCAAGAAGACCAAACTGAAACAATTTGGTTATGGGTCTATTCTGGTATCGTTCTTCTTGGAACGAATACCCATTTTTCAGCAACAGGAGGTCATAGTCCTGACACCACCAGTGATAGAACCACGGATGGCTCGATGGGCAGCTTTGATGCCAAGGGCAAGGGGCGGTCAACAGATGTCCTGGAGACTGGAATTTTTTGATTGGCTCTGCCGATAACTAATTGTCGTGGAGGAGTGGCCCTACTCTGGTACATATTTCACTGATGATCTGGACTTCCCACTCCCGGAGTGAGAAGATTGGGATGAATATTTGGGTGAGACTCATTTTTTAAGTTTTATGAGTATTATGATTTTTTTATTTATGCATGTTCTGACATTAAATTCATTTAATTAGAGATGTTGGCCTAGAGAGACCTGCCAACATGTCATCGATAGCAATGCGAATCCCTCACGATTTCAACCCTCAAGGCGAGGGTGGTGAGGAACATGAGATAGTGCGCAACCTGGGGGGGATCACACGAGGAGTCCCGGATTATGCACGTTTTGACAATGTTCCTCGTGCCTACCAGAGACATACCATAGGGGTGCCCAGCTGAATTCATCGCTTGCTGAGGTGGCTAGTATGGGCAGTGACATGTTATCATGAGCACCATGTTGATTAGACACCTAGGTTTTATTTTATCTGCATATTTGAGACACATGATGTCTCGAGATGTAACAGAAACACACACATATTTTTTGAAGTTATAATGCACACATTTTCAAACATGCGATATATATATATATATACATCTATTGCCCTACATGGATCTTTTACATATGATGATTTTTTTTTACAAAATATGCAAATGTCTATCTAATACAATGTTAGCCACTATATCAGTTAATGTGTTCATTTTTCTAGGAATATGTTGATAGGTAATAAAATAAAAATGTCTTTCCAACAAATGAATACGTAAATACAATCTTAGAATGTGCGGATTTCTAACTGAATAATGATTATTGAGTTGCATAACGACAAGCTGTGAATATAGATTTACAAGCAATGCGCGTATGCCGAGGTTGATCGCCTCAGTTAATAGCTCAATGACAACACTATATTCAGCGACATTGTTTGTACTTCGTCCTAGACAAATACCTTGCAGATCTATCAACTCACCAGTAGGATCATAAATTACCCAGGCTGCCAAAGACAAATTCCTGGTACTGCGGGAAGCACCATCCGCAAAACCGACATAAGGGGTAATAGACATCTGCACAATAAGAAAGACCCAATAAGCAGGAAAAATTCTCACAAAGAACACCAAACCAAAAACACATACAAAATTGAAAACAACACCTATGTACACCTATTACACATGAATGAATCATGCATAATATTTTTTGAGATACAACCCATTTCTAGGTTGTTCAAGGGGATGGCCTTCATAGTCAATTAACTCAGAGGCCCCATTTTACAACACACGTTTAACGATGTAAGGCCCATGCCACATAGGTTGAAATTTTCCTGCCCCCAGCTTATCATGAGTTTGGTCATATAGGAGGACGAGATCTCCTTTAACAAATAACGAGGGGAAACTGACTGATCAAAATGAGCTTTGACCCGCTTTTTTTGTGCTTCAATAGCGAGAGCAGCAAAGTGGCGGGTTTCATCCAACCTTTCTAAATAAAGGAGACGCTCTTCTTCTGGGGAAGTTTTCGGCAGTGATTCAACAACCAACTTGAGTGAAGGTATTTCACATTCAATCGGGAGAGTAGCTTCCAGGCCATAAACCAACTAGAAAAGAGTGAACCGGGTGGCATTTTTAACTGATGTTCGGTATGCCCAAAGAACCGAAAATAACATGATATGCAAATTTGATTTGTGGATCCCAATCATAAATTGAAGCATCGTGACAAGAAATTTTTTCACAGCTCCAACCTGGCCATTGGCTTGAGGGTAGTACGACGTTGACCTGTCGTGACACAGACCCAACTTAGAATTCAACTCCACCACCATATAATGCCGAAAATGGGAACCATGATCGGTAACGATGGCTTGAGGGACACCAAAACTAGCAATAATGTGATTGAATATGAATTGAGTAGCTGTCTTACCGTCAGCGACAAGTGTAGGCATTGCTTCGACCCATTTGGTGAAGTAGTCCACGGCTACGATAATATAAGCATGCCCATCGACCGAGTGAGGGTTACACGTCATAAAATCGATGCCCCACTTCATAAAGGGACCAACGGTAATGAGAGGATGAAGAGGAGCGGGTGGCACATGCAACTTGCGTTGATAAATCTGGCAATCATGGAATTTACGAACTGCGACAATACAGTATTTGAAAATAGAAGGCCAAAAATAACCAGCACGAAGAATCTTCTGTGCAGTAGCATAACTAGACATGTGACCGCCACAGGCACCACTGTGACAATCATTCAGAGCTTTCTCATCTTCCTCGAGAGTCAAACATCATCAGAGAATGGAATCGACTCCAACATGATAGAGAGTATCTCCAATGATACGATAAGGTTGTGACTGATGGTGGATGTGTCGGCGGGCATCCTTCGTCAACTCAAATATAAAAGATGAAGTCTGGAGACAGATGATGATATCACCGTACCTAGGATCGAGGGTGCTAATCAAGAAAAGTGAATCATCTGGAATAAATCCCTCAGAACGAGAAGGAGCAGAGTCGGAAGGGAGAGAACAGAGTAAGTCAACAAAGACCAATGATTTCTTAGACTTGGTAGCAGTAAATTCAAAATCAAACTCTTGGAGGATGAAAATCCACTTTGAGTATTTGCCTCCCAGAAATTGTTGAGACAATATGTAGGTCACGGGGTTGCATTCAAAAATCACCGTCACTGTACGCAAAAGAATATAATGACGAAAACGTTGAACGACTTGAAAAATAGCCAACACTAACTTCTTGATGTGGGTATAACGTGTTTCAGGGTCGAGAAGGTTACGAGACAAGTAATAAATAACATTCTCATGACCGTCATCATCGTCTTGGACCAAAACCATGGAAATCGTGCTAAAAGCGGCAGACAAATAAAGGGAAAAATCACGATGATAATTTGGAGGGCAGAGGAGAGGAGCATTGACCAACAATGTTTTCAACGCATCGAAAGATTTATGAGCGATCTCATCCCAGTAAAAATGGACTCCCTGCTTTAACAATCGTGTGAATCCTTTAGCTACTTCGGCATAGTTAGGTATAAAATGGCATAGAAAATTAGCTTTCCCTTGTAAACTCTGCAACTGATGCAATGAGGAAGGAGAGGGGAGATTGATAATAGCCTCAACCTTGAGAGGATCTAGGCGAATCCCATCTTTGGAAACAATAAACCCTAAAAGTCTACTGGAATCGACGCAGAAGACACACTTATGTGGATTAAGCCGAATGTTATAGTGTCTACAACTAAGAAAAATCTGACGAAGATGGTCAGGATGTTCCCTACGCTTAGCTGAATGAGCTAGAAGGTCATCTAGATAAGGCTGAAAGATGTGGCGAATATCATGAAAGGCATAAGACATCACGCGCTGAAATTTGGCCCCGACATTATTCAAACCAAAAGGAAGCTTCTTATATGCAAAGGTACCCCAAGGACAGATGAAGGTAGTCTTGTGTTGATTAGTCGGGAGAATTTTGATCTGATTATAACCCGAACAACCATCCATAAGGGAAAAAATCTCGCTCCTGGCACTGTCGTCAATGATTTGATCAATGAAGGGAATAGGATAATTATCCTTAGGACAAGCTCGATTGATATCACGATAGTCAACATAGACACAAATAGTGCCCTGTTTCTCATCTACAGGAACAATATTAGAGACCCAGTCTATCAATGGAATCGAATAAATGAAACCAGCTTTGAGAAAATTTTCCACTTCGGCCTTAATGGCAGCAATTTTCCTAGGATGCACCGGACGAAGACGTTGACGAACAGGTTTCGAACCGGGGTAAGTAGGAATTTCATGTACCACAATGCTAGGATCAATGCTGGGCATTTCTTCGTAGGACCATGCGAAGACATCACAGAATTCGTGAAAAAGGCTAGTATAGACTTGCAATTCATCAGAACAAGTAACCCCAATATGGATGTTCTTGACGATTCTCCATTTAATGGAAATTTCGATAGGCATCGTCTGAGTAATGTTACTCAAGTTACCTTCCGAAAAAACTTCATGGACCTGAATAGGTGTTTGAAGTGGAGGAGAAGGGACCTGAGAAGCAAAACGCTCAAGACAGGTAGACATGGCTCCGAGGCTTGGTATAAATGAGGAACGATGATGACCATCGTCCCACAGTAGATCGTCGAGAGACAGGGTTTCTATGATAGCCTCATCTGAAAGAAACATTTCTTTCAAAGGATCTGGTGAATCAAAATCACCAAGCCAAGGGGATTGAGAATATATGTCAAGAGTCACGCTCGAAGGAGCAGAATCAGAGGATGGAGTGTTTGATACAAAATGAGTTTAAAATAGCCAATTTCAATCGAACTCAATGGCATTGAATCTCTGAATGAATTGATCTGTTCAAGAGAAGGGATAACGTAGGGGTCATCGGTTCGAGAAATCATGTTGACCTGAACAATATTTGGTGGTGGAAGAGGGAAAACACCCATGAGGGCAGGATCCTTGAAAAGGCCTAGCCCGATGCTCTCATAGGGAGTAGGAATCTTGTCCACCTAAAGAACGTTGTTCTCAAAAGAAGAAGTGAAAAAAGACAATTGATCGACATTGATAATATTTCCCTCGTGTGGAAATTTCAAAACACGAAAGAGAGTGGACAGAACATATAGCATGGCGTGAGTCCAACTATGTCTGAGGAGAATATTATAATTGATTTTTACATCAACGACTTCGACCTCGACATTGACTGTCTTCCCTTCTAATGTGATCGGTAAACTGGCAAGAACACTAAGAGGTTTGGACTCTCTTCCATAAAATGCTTCAAGGGAATTGGGTGACGAAGTGAGAGCTGGAGAACCAATGGATTTCCAAAAAGTATATGACATAACACAGGTGGATGCACCCTCATCCATGACGGCCCGGTGAATATTCAAACCATTAATACCAACTTGAATGATGAGAGAAATTTGGTGTGGGAGTCGCGGGACGAAATTCTCTAAATCAAATGAAAGAAGGCTAGTATCGGCAAGATCGATCCCACCTATCGCAGATAGCAAAGCCTTCCGCTGCGATGCACAACTCTGAAGTACTTCTAACGCAGACATTGTAGATGGCAGCTGAGCCCAATCCTCAATAATACTGTAATTCTGAGTGGCACGGGCACTAGGATTGTACGAAGACTTATGGAGTATGGCTTTAGAAGGTGGTCGAACAACCGATTTGGCACTAGGCCGTTCAATCTCAAGAGAGCCAGAAACAGGTGGAGGAGGAGGACCATCAGCGATTTCTTTCCCCGCTAGTTGATGTGAACCAGAATAATCTTTCAATCGAGTAGCAATAGAAACGGGTGTAGAACCGTTCATCATGAACACTTGTGAACCAGATGGAGCAGAGGATTGAGGGTGCTCTACCATCTGGTTCTGTTGAGGGAAAGGTTCTTTAAGAATGGCCAAATCTCCTTGGGTGCCTTTGAGCAATCGAATCACTTCAAACTGTCAAGTAAAATCCTTGGTGAAGTGCTCATCATCACAAATCAAACAAGGATACTTCAGTTTACGTTGAGAACTATCATCAGAATGAGGTTTTAGAGAATCCTGTTTTGGGGTATCGGCTTTGGCCTTACCTTTACCCTTCTTCTTACCTTTGGAAGTGTTGTTTGTAGGATTGGCTTGAATAACATTCACTTCTGCAGGTGTGCCAAAATTCGAAGTTGACTGAGAAGCTACATTATTGGAAGAAGTAGATTTCTGCTTCCCAAAGTTAGATGAAGGAAACTTCTCAGAAGTTTGTGATATGGAACCAATAATACCATCAACGGATGGAGTCACTAGTGGTTTAGAAGTTCCAGGTCGAGGAGCATCAGGCAAGATATCATATAATGCACCAGACTGAAAATACACGAGATCAAGGTATTGGGTGTAAGCAATGGCTTGTTCCTCGGTTACACATGCCCCCATAGCCATGTCTTTGGAAATCTGATTGACAAAGGAGGTAGTGAACCAATGAGTCAGAAGCTGATCAGGTATGTCAAATTTGATCATGCAACAATGACGCCGCTACTCATGGATATGATCCGAGATATGAGTAGCTCAGTCCTGTTTCAATGAAGTGAGGAGATGCGTCTCGGTCTCATAGCGGATCGGTAACTGAAAATGTGTAAGGAATGCCATGGCCAAAGAATTGAAATCTTGGAAAACTCCATGAGACAGCTCAATGTACCACTTTGCAGCGGCACCAGTAAGAGTTCACTGGAAAATATGGAGACGAATAGAATCGTCAACCCAACAGTTAGAAGAACACCACCAGTGGTAAGTCATAACATGCGCTTGGGAATATTCACTAAGTTTACTCTCAAATTTAGGATAATCACCAGGAATCTTGGTCGAAACCGGAGGCCAATATGGATTATGAAGAATAGGATCATTTGTCAACTTCGACACATCGGGTAATTCTAATGTAGCAAGAAATGGTAATTAAGTGTTAAAATTCATCAGAGGTCTTTGATAAGGACCTGTGTGTACATTCCACCGAGTCCGAGCAGGATTCTGTCCCCATACATTCTGTCCCAAAGGATTTGGATCATAGGGATTAAAAACAGGATAATTCGGTTGATACTGGGATTGAGGACCAGGATATTGAGTCGAAGCAGACCACTGAGGTCCTTGCTGAGTAGCATAAGGATTCTTCTGCGGAATGTAAGTATGACTTTGAGGTTGCCGATACACAGGTTGATTTTGAGGGTAAGGAATCTGAGGTGCGCTATATACTGGTTGATTGTGAGGGTATGAAATTTGGGGTGCGCTATATACCAGTTGATATGAAGCTTGAGAGTAATAAGCACCCTACAGTTGTGCAGGTTGACCTTGAGGAGCAGGTCGAGCAGGGTAAACAGGTACAACCGGTTGCGGAAATGAAGGAATCTGCTGATGGGCAGGTTACAACGGTTGCTAAGCTAGTTGAACCAGCTGTTGAAATGGTTGTTGAAGGCCACCAGGTTGACCTTGTGGGAAAGGTTGGCCTGATGGTTGCGATGGAATAGGTTGACCCTGATGACCAGGATGACCCAGAGAAGGACCAAAGGGTTGTCCTAGTTGCACAATATTTGGGCCATACTGAACGTGTGACTGTGATTGAGGTGCAACAGTTTGTCCCTGTAACGGATAATTTTTCTCCCCAGGACCAAACGATGATCCGAGTTGATTTAACGATTGAACCGAGAGACCAGAGGGTTGTCCATGTTGGACCAAAGGCTGTCCTTGTAAAGGTTGGCCTTGTGGACTGTATGGTTGTCCCTACGGACCAGAATTAGGGCCTTGCTGCGCTAAAGGTTTTCCCTGAGAAATTTGTCCTTGTAAGACAGAGGGTTGCACAGGAAGAGTAGGTCCCATATGAGTAACAGTTTGATAAGGATCATAAAAATCCTGATAAGGATCAATAGGAGGAAAATAGACCAGATTACCATACACATCATAATGGTGCAGATAGATATATACAGGATTACCAACAACATCATAGTGATGGAATCGAGGATTAGCAGGAGCCCGAGACTGCTGAGAACCCTGAGAATTATGTTGTTGAACAACCAACAGATATTCTTCAAAATTAAGACCATCAGGAATCATAGGAGTAGTGGAAACTGAACTAGAAGCCACACAAACCGTTGGTTGAACCGAAACAGATGTGACAGTAACTGACGAACTAGGAGTCGAAGGTGATAGCCCCAACGAAGGTAGGACCGAACTCAGAGGAGGAGTTACTGTACTAGATTGCGCAATGGAGGTAACGCCAGACATAATCTGACTCAAAAACCTATATCCAAGCGGAAGTGAGACCAATGGTGATGAATATTGGGTGGAGGCACGAGAGATATCTTCAGAAAAGAGTTGATATTCTCCTATGGAAATAGGCATTCCTTCACTTCCAACAGAACTGGAGGAATCCATATCTGATTCCAATGTAATATCTTCGAAAAGACTATGGGGACTAGGAGGTACTGCAGTAGCAACAAAAGGCGATCTAGATGTAAGAGGAGGAAGCTCTCCTTCTTCCAAAAAACCAGACCAAGCACTTGAAGGAGGCCAATGGAATTCAACTAGCTCGTCAAGCAGAGATCGAGTAGCAAAGGGTTGGATAGACAGAAGAATAGGTTGTGAGAACTCGACATACCTAGTGGAGTGAGGGGTTTTGAAAGAAACATCTGGAAAAGAACTACCACTAGGAGGCAGTGAGGATGATGAAACTGGATGTTCCACCACTTTGACTGTATATTAGAATAGGAAGGAAAAGAGATAACCAATCGAAGGTGCCAAAAAAAGAACCAAAGAAATTAATTAGGCCAAATAACAAAATTTTAATGGGCATGTTGTGATCGTAGGTGATTAATTTTATAACATTGAAACCAAAATTCACTGTTTCATGTTTTAAGTGTTGAGAAGCAGGAAAAATATGACTCTAGTCACTTTCAATTTGAAATGAGCGTGAAAGGACAAGTGCTCGATGATCTCTTCTCTTGTTTAAAGAGTCACAAAAAGATTGAAATGACTTCTTAGGAATTCTAAGCAAGAGGGTGTACCAGGTTTTCATGAACTGCCATATACACCTTAGTGATCAAATGAAACAAAAATGACCAAGGACTTGACGTACGTGTAGGTAGTCTCCCCGAATGCTGTGTTCAGTGTATCACAGTTACAAGGCGACATACTCTTCTTCCTATGGATAAAAGGATTGCAACCTAGAGGGGTCTCCCTTTATATACGCGATGGTATGGGGAGCACAAGTCTGTACTAGCGCTATCTGAAGCCAACAAGCGAGCAATAGATACTAGGTTTTAAGACGTCGGAACACGTCTCTAGTCTAAACCACTAGAAATATTGCGTTAGGTTTCAATGTTGCCTTAGGTTCATTGAGTAAATTTTTAAATTTAATCTTGAATTAGGTTTCAATTTCCAGGCCCCATCGAATTTGGAGCTCAATTTCCTAAATGCACACTATATGCAAATGAACATCATTTCAATTCGATGAATGCTAGTTATAATAAGGATAGAAATCTGTGAAATAATCAAGCAAGGAAAATATGCGAAGAAACTTCTAATGCCCTTAATGTGATCAATCGAAAACGAAATTCCTTCCTAAATTGAAAAATGCTAGTTATGTAAAGGAATGTTTCACTTTCGATGCAACAAAAGAATGCAAAGATATTTTTTGTTTTTTCAATGAAATAAAGAAAACAACGTACTAATTCAATGGAAAACAAAACAAACACTAGTTTGAGTTTTGCGAATGTAAGGTTTTGAAATTGAATGACTCAACCAAAGCGAAACAGACACAAAAACATGCAAGCTAATGGAGAAAACTTTCAATCGGAAAATAGAGTTTCCCAAAGTGACCTAGACAAGCAAAGTAATCGATGCTCAAATTATTGAAGAAGAAGGACTAATCGAAAAACGAAAATACCATTCAATCAGCAAAACAAAAGGATAAATAAAAACTCCGTCTAATGACCTAAAACAAGACTGATAAAAATCAAAGAGACTTGTTCTCGAACAGAAGGCTCGGTGTGCAAGAACACTTAGAAACCCTAAGGTCTTAAATGACATCGACAAGAAAATGGACAAACGACTGAGGGAAACAAGTCTACAGTAGTCAACCTAGTCTGAAAGGCTTAAACACAGTAAAAAATGACCTAGAAGTAAGAAAAAATGACCAAAACACTCATTAAGGAGGTCAAACCAAAACCTACAGGGGTTGGCACGATTGTAAGCCTATAATCTGTGCCATACAGTGGTTGGCGTGAGTGCTAAAAGAGAAACATGTGCCAATCGGCGTGACTGTCCAGACATAAAATGCGCCAAGCTGGATACCTATGAGAAAAATAGGAAAAACCATAACCTAATGAGCAGAGGTCAACCTTGACACTCTGGAGCTAAACAGAGGATGGAAAATCAGTAAACAAACCAGAAAAAGATAGATAACCAAACCAAAAATCGAAACTGACCCAACAGGATGAAACTACAAACTAGCACTGATCCCCAATGGAGTTGCCAATTCGTTATGAAGGTAAATCCTCTCTGCGGATAGAGATGATCCCTCTATTCCTAGGGTGGGTCTAGTAACAAACGGACACGCTAAAGTGTTTCTTCCTAGTTAATGAATGAACAAAAAACACGGTAGATTGACCTACCTTGAATCCAATGCTATCGTTGTTGCAAAATAAGTAGTGGCCTCTCGCTCTTGCCTTGGAAAATCACAATCCGTTCGCTGTTACGCTTAGATACTTGCACATAGGACAAAGAACAAGAACAACATACGACATAATAGTTTCACTCATAACTATTAGCCACTCAAAGAGGGCTAAAAATATTGCATCAAATAAACATCATAACACTATAGTGGAACCAAACAGTAGTCATGTATATAAATGAATAGAAGGAAGATTACAACTGATGATTTGACGTCGTAGTCTCCTCCAGTGGGGTTTAGGTGAAGCGCGTCTCAAATGTTGGTCAGGGAATTCAAACTCAAGCTTTCTCAACATAATCCTTCTTATTCTATCTTCTCTAGCAGCTTAGCTATAGTATGTATAATTCTCCCAGTTCAGCTATTCAGCTGTTTAGCTAGATTGTACTAAAAGAGATAGTTTCTTTTATAGAGGAAGAGGAGGAGGTTGGGATCCCCACAAAGGTGGGAGGGAGTCCTAACCTTTAGGAGAGTTCCAAGGAAGGTGGAAACTACTAACTAAAGGAAGGATTCCGTGGTTGTTTCAGTTCAACCACTCCCAATGACTCATCCCCAAGGTGGTTGGAATGGAACCTCCACCTCTATTTTTAAAAAACATCCCATAAAAAGCTTGGTGCAGGTGTCTAACTGGCACAGAGCACCAACTAGCGCAGGCTCAGTGTTAAATTTCTCTGTTGGCGCGAGGGTGTAACTGGCTACTCGCGCCAAGGCAAAAATAGGGATTTTTACAGCTCTGCTCAGGGAAATGTCAACAAGAATAATGTTGCTTTCATCAAAAGGGATGAAAGGATGGTATTTGCAAAGAATAACACTGCTTATTAGTCACATAAACAACCCTCCAATGTGCGAGTTGGGGATTTCAGGGACAGTGACAAAATGTTGTGTAACAGTAGCCATAGAGGATATGTTATATGATTATTTATTTTGATCTTTTTAGATCTGGAATTGTCAAGTGACATTTCTATGCATGCTTTTGTTGTTTAGTAGGGTCTGTTGTACTGTTTAGTACAAGGGTCTTCCCGAGAGGGAATCCCACTCTCATCCTCGGGGGAATTCGAGTGATTACTCGAGAGAAATTATTGAGTTTTATATTCCACATCCAGGCATCGGCCAAGCTTCAGTCTTTAGCTACAACACAATTTCTGTTCAAAGTTGTGTTGTGTTGCAGGGTGTTGCGGTGGAGGATTGTTAGGGCCACTTTCAGTGTTTTTTTTTTCTTCAGTGGAGGGAGCATTATTTCCATTGGGAGGCCAGCAAGGAAGGTCCAGGAGATTTATTTCATATTTTGGTACCATACCAACCTATTTATATCTCCTACAACATAGATTCCCTCATAAACTGCGTTATTCTAGTGAGCATTTGTAGTGGAGGCTTCAATGCTACTTTTGAAGGGTGGGATCTTCAAGGAAGGGATCAGCCTTTCACTTGGAGGATTTATTGGATGAGATATACACATTTCATATCAGTTCAACCACCTCCTTCCAGTTATCAGTTGTAGCTGCAATTCAGCCCTAGGGCTGCATTCCGACATTTTTGTGTTTGGGTATTTTCGGAAACCCTTTATGGGTTGTCTTGGAAATGTTCTTAGGAGCTTAGACCTCTATTCCCAACACTATTTGAGCCATATATCAGGAGATCTACATTACTACATTTTCCAGCAACAATTATCCTCACTAAAACTATGATGTATTGATTCTCCTGCATTTGTGTAACAACTATATTTCAAGTTGTGGCATATGTATTCATGGGAGGCTTGTTTGCCTTGATTATTTGAGTTGTGCCCATTTTTATTGTACTTATTTGCTGTTTATTTACATAATAAAATGACTCCATGTTTTTCACACATGTTGGTGTAATGTTATTCACTGATATTTCCATTATTGTGTTCAATATTACTGCTTTTCCTATTTTGGAATATTACAGTGGTATTAGAGCATAATCTTGGCTCAGCCTGTGAGTTTCAGCCAATATTCTATCAAGAGAATAAGAAGTAGCAGAAGAAGAAGAAGACGAGATATACAAATATGGAAGGAATCAATTTTATCTCATATCTTTTCATATCTATGAAGAACCTCTCCAAGGAGGTCAAGAGGATGAGAGAGGAGAGATGAAATGAGACCTCAAGAGGGTTTCAAGATGAGGAAGGTCCATGCACTTCTTATCAGCAGCAGAGAAAATCGATATTGCATAGAGAAAAGAGATCCAATATGTCCACTTTCTTTGAAGAGGAAGGTGAAAGACATGGAGATGGAGGAAACTTATATCATGAGATTCTAAGTGATTATCTTGGAGAGTACAAGTCTCAATCAAGGGATTTCAAGGAGAATATAACTCTCCCACAGTTCATTAAGCTCAAATAAGAGAGGAGACCTTGCAGCAATAAAAGAATAAAACAAAATAGATTTCTATTGTCTACATTTGATGGGTCATCCATATGCACAACAAGGTCTTGGAGGAGAAAGTTAGATGCATTCTTCCTGATACATCCAGTAGTAGAAAGAGAAGTTGTTGAGATTTCAATGCTGCACCTTGAGGGTGAAGAAAACATTTGGTGGTTCATCCATTTGAGACATGCAAGAGTGACTGCTTATGTAGATTTTACTCAAAGGCTGATCAATAATTTTGATAAGAATAAACCAGAGGAAAAGAAACTTCCACCACCACTTGCTGCACGAGTAATTGCATCAAGAGAAGGAACACTTGCACCATTGCAAAGTGGTCTTGATCTCTTGACACTTAGAGTTCCATGCATTATCCTGGAGATGCATGAGGAGGAGGAGACTTATACTAGTGTTGGTGCAGTAGTAGAGGAGCAATCATCACCATCACCAACAGTTGGAGAAGTCATCACACCGGTAGGAGGAACCCTTGTAGCTGTACAAGATGTTCCCAAGCTTAACCAAGGTATGCAAACATTTCCACTTCCTATTATTTCAGCACATCATATGGAGGATTGTGGGAACATGCCATCAGGGAAATTGCATGACCTAGGGTAAAAGCACATTGCTGATTTGGAGCAATAGACTATCATTGCACAGAGGACCCTTGACTGTTTCAAGGAGGAGATATATAGTCATCCTGTTATCTCATTGATGAGCTACACACAACACTTTGGGTTGGACTGTATAGTTTTGGAGGATATGATGAGCATTATCCTAGTCTGTTAGGTCCCTATATTACTAGTATAGGCCCTTATTATTGTTATTGTAACCCCCTTATTATTATTACTGTACCCCTATAACCCCCATATTGTTATTATTGTGCCCTTAAATTATTATTGTTAGGTTGGCTAGGATTACATTGTGGCCCCATGGACTCCTACATATAGAAAGGAGGTTTTGTAATTTGTATCATAAAAGAATTGTTCATTCATGTAATGTATTAGAGGTTTCCCCTCGAAGTGGGTTATTTATAAGGTGTTGATATCTCTTTTCTTCTATTTTTGGAGCTGGTTTCACAACATTTGGTATTAGAGCTTTGGATTCTAGGGTTTCGCTGCTCCAAACAAGTCATCGTGGAATTTTCGTTATAATTTTTTTTCTACGAAGGTTCAGAAGCTGAAATTTTTAGAGTGCGAAGCCGAAATACTGAGGAACATCATCAAAAAATTTTAGAGCTTGGTTTACAATATTTTCGGAGATATTATCTATGGAATTTAGGGATTTTTGTAGGCTCCTGAATTTCACTTAAAAAGGTCATCTCAGAATTTTCGCTATAAGGTCTTTTCTAAGGTTCAAAAGCTGAAATTTTTAGAGCACGAAGCCAAAATCCCGTGGAACATCGCCACAAAATTTTAGAGCTTGGTTTGCAATATTTTTGGAGATATGATCTGTGGAAGTTAGGTCTTTTTCAGGCTCTCAAATTTCATTTGAAAAAGGTGATTGTGGGAAAATATTCATAACTCTCTCTATGAGCATCGGATTGGAATTCTGTAAAAAGTGACGGGAATTACACAGACTGTAGTTTTCTGTCTATAAATGTCAGAGCCAAAGGGGCAAATAGTGACATGTGGGAAGTCATACAAGTTCGGTCTACTAAACCGGTCCATAATTAGGTCATTGTGGGAGATTGGACATAACTTTGTCTTGAAGAATCCAAATCAAGTAAGACCTGTGGCATTTGAAAGAAGCTTTAGAGGACTACTATAGGTCCTAATTTTAGATATTGAGGATCTGCAAGTATAGAGATAAGTAAATTTCAATATCGAGCTCCTCAAAAGCAAGTACAAGGTGTGTATTTTTTTTTTTTTCCGAATTGCATAAGTCTTGTTTGAAGAATCAAGTGGAATTGATTCCAAGGGCATATTGTAGAATAGATATCAGTATTGGATTCTAAAATGGCCCCTAAAAATAATTCAACACCCATTAAGCCTTTAGAAGGCTCTACTATGACTCATGAAGACGAAGAATGGCAACATGACATATCAAAATTACAAGAGCAAGTGCAACAAATTTCGTTCTCGCAAAGAGAAAAAAAAAATGACTTGGAAGTTTTGAAGAATGGCATGGAAACTAAGATGGATGGTTTGAAGAAAGGTGTGGAATCTAAGATGGATTGTTTGAAGAATGGCATGGAAGCTAAGATGGATGGCATGGAAGACGGCATGGAATCTAAGATGGATGACATGGAAGCTAAGATGGAAAACATGAAGAATGATCTAAAAGCAGACATGGAAGGTTTGACAAGGTTGATACAAGAAATGTTTCCTAATGGTGAAAAGATAGTAGAGGAAACTCATGATGAGAACAAAATAAATGTTAATCGTGATTTCATAAACTCTAATGTTGGAGGGAAGAATCACCATATTCCAAAAATGGATATGAGGAAGTTTGATGGAAAGGATCCTGTAACATGGATGTTAGTATGAATCTTTCGTCGTAAAAGTTCACTTTAGCTATGCATAACAAATAGCCCTAACATCGATCATGGCTGCAAAATATCTTTAAGTTTGCTGCAACAATCTAGATCTAAGCACAAAAAGACATTAAGCAGATAAAATACAATATGGCTCCATGCATCCGGCAGACAAGACAAGAACAATTTATTTAAAAGAATTTTTATATTATATTAAAGAATGAGGCACCTGTGAGGAAAACAAGAAAGGTGTTTTCCGGTTCTCCTCAGTGGGATGGGTTCTTGGAAGTCCTCAGTGATTCAGATCTAACATTCCTCTCTTTGGTTAATGTGGAAAACCCTAACAAACATAGAACTCAATGGGAGCTCACAATACAAAAATGGAAATGGTGACCAAGAAAAGATCCAGAGTGATCTAATGCAATGGAGGTGATTAATGAATGGGGAAAACCCTTCTATTTATAAAAAAATATTGGGGTGTTCTAGAACTCGGTGCATGAATAAAATATTATTAATCGAATTCTAGAATCACCCTTTAGGAATATTTTATTATATTTGTTGGAGGGAAAAGGAGTTTTGACTTGGGTCAATTCCTTTATTTATAAATAACAAATAAATAAATGATTTATTTATTATTTTAAGGGAATGATGGGGATATAATTAAATAAATAATGGTTTATTTAATTATTTAAAAATGATTTAGTCAAATTTAACTAGGAATAGTATTTAAATAACTTATTCTTAGGAAATAATTAAATAAATAATGATTTATTTAATTTATTACCTTGTTTTGGGTTAAATATGACCAAGAAGTGTAAAAAAATGTGGTGAAAGCAATTTTACTTAGGGTAAAATTGGTCTTACATGGTGTACTTGGGTTCATCTAATGATAATAGGTTATATGACCAAAAAAATGGTGTAACAGATTGCCCCCCAACGTACAAGTGTTAGGAGAAAATCGTATGACCGAAGTACGTTGTAAGAACTCAATCACTAGACATCAAGATGGAAATGAGAGAGAGGAATGTAAGGTAATCTAATGTGGTGGAGGACTAGAACCTGAGGAGATGAGACTTACATGTGCAACAAGTCTCAAGTGTATGAAGTGGTACCAATGTGAAAGGCGGTGGGGGAGGCATACCTATGCCCGCCGAGACAATAGTACAAAGAATAAGGCGCCCGGAAAACCATGGAACGCAATAATGGAACAAGTGTTGGCTAAAACATGAGCCAGAGAAATACAATGATGAATCCCACATACATGCGATTCCTGGAATAACCGTTAGGACTTATACAATAATAGTGTAGTACATGAGATACAAATATACCCAAATGCCCCCTACACACGGGGAAGGGCTCACAAAATTTGACTGATACAAGCAAATCGAAGAGGCGTTGCAAGCGACGGAGGTCGATATCATCAAATAAGAGGAGCTGCATCAAGGGCTGGAATGAAGAAGTCATCCGGGCATGTGGGGGGCTACCTGTAGGGCCACCCCCTCATGAGGGTTGAGACATATCACACACACCCGGGTATCACCAATAACTACTGCTGAACCATCAAGTGTAGGGATCACGATCATGCGGAAAAGAGCTGGAACCAAGGTACACTTCCCCCTAGACCTGAATTCTGGAGTAAATGAGTTGATGTCGACAGAAGTAGGTCAACCATAGGTGAGGCAATAAGGGAACCCCAAGTAAGGCATGCGAGAAAATAGTAGTGCGACGAACAGATAGACAGTAATGACGATGATAGAACGAGGAATACAGATGAGTGGTTGAACGACTTCCCTTGTTAGAGCATAAAGGGCATGAATGGCTTGGCGGCAGCTGACATAAGATCAAAGAGGATAAGTGACGATGGTACTGAAGGCCATAATGTGCAACATGAGAGGGGAACTGAATGATGAAGGATGGAGGTCGATGTCGGGATACAAAGGGATCTGAGATAGGCTTCTAGGACAGAGGAGGATGCAACTCAGATGCTCTAAACAAGGGTGGCTCGATGGTGCTGCCATGTAGTGAGGGTCCAATGGGGGACCATAAAAGCATGAGTACAATAGGGTAGCTCATGATGAAAATCAACATGAACAAAGACAAGTAAGGAGGCAAAGTGGTGCCCCAAGTAAAACTGTTGTAAGTGAAGAAATTCGATTTTGAGAATAGATGAAGAGACCTTTCATGGACAAAATGGGTCCTGGTGAAGTATTAAAGAATGAAAAACTAACAGATACCCATTTGAGTGCTCTGTGAGAGCTTTCCAACGGTGCTGACGATTTGTCAAACGGGGCTACGGTTTGGTCGCAGCGGGCGAAAGAAAAACATGGGTTTTCTTCTAATAAGGCATTTTCCCTCCAAAACCATTCATTTTCTTGTGTAGCTGTGGTGAATGTGGAGAGGAGAGAAGGCCCTAAATCTTGTGGCGATCGTAGCGGACAAACCGACCGTTGGAATCGTGATCCGTCAGTTGCAGGTAAGAGGTCTAATCCTACTCTTTGTTTTTGATGGATTCAAAGTTCAGATTAGGGCCTGAAATTCCAGTAACTGCCCCTACTTCATCCTCATGGTCGGGTCACACTTTTTGGGGAAAAAACTGCGACATGGGACGTAGGTTTAGGCCTGAAAAGTGAAACCTGGCCCAGGAATGTGCTGAAAAGTGTGACCTGTGAGAGGGAGGTGGTTTCAGTGCTGTTTTGGGTTGAGATTCAGTTTTAGTGTGAGTTAATGCAGTTTTGGTGATCTGTAGACTGACAAAGATGGTGTTTTTGTGCAGATATGGCAGATATACGGATCAAATGGAGAGAAAGAGACCTAGGTACATTGCGGACGGAAATCCAAGCAGATCAGGGTGTCCATCGTGCACTGGCTAGATTTGGGGTTCTAAAGTTTTCGGAGAACCCTTTGATGAGGGCTGGTGAGCCCTTGTTGGCTCGAATTATCAGTTACGAGGATCCAGATCATGAGGTGTTTATAGTGCAGGGGCACATGATCAAGCTAACGGTCCAGGATCTGTATTTCTTGACTGGTCTCCCGCCATTGGGGATGGTGGGGAATACATAGCCAATGTTACCACGTGGGCGAAAAATTATGGAGTTTGTTGAGTGACATTGTCGACCGAATGTCCAAATCAAAGGGACTCGGATATCCATTGGGGATCTAGAGAGGTTGGAGACCCGGGCAGTGGCCGCAACCGTGTTGCGGATCTTGGGCAGCCAGGTGTTCCATCACATCACTGGAGGGCAGATGATGATTGTAGAGAGTGTGTTGGGTGGGACCTACTATGGGTGGGCCCAGATGATGTTGGTGTCGGTGAAACGACAGCTGTCGCTATGTAAGCGGCAAGTGAATCATGATTGTGCCTATGGGATGGTATTGTGCTCTTTCTTCTTTGAGAAGATCCCGACCTTACGACCTCGTATACAGTTGCCTGATGGGGGCCCGAGAGAGCCCCGGATGCGTCGGTGGGGATGACTACTGAGTAGAGGAGGGGGAGGGGCGGTCGGGCGGGTGTTTCGACCAGAGTTTTTTAGCCATTGGGATCAGATGCCTTTGTACATAGATGACTATCCCTATAGTGGGATGAGTTATTGGGGAGATCCGGACTTGTCGCTTCTGCCTGGTCGAGTATGGGGACCTAATGGTAAGTGACAAGTAACTAATCTGTTATGTGCATTTAAGATTTTGTGACTAGTATTCATGGTACTAATCCTTATACTTTTTGGAATGCAGATATAGCTCCGGTAAAACCGGCCGGGTACATGGGACGGCCTGCAGCAGCAGGAGCTACAGGTGCAAGTGGTTCAAGGATGGCGCAGAATGATGAGATGGCCGCACTGGTGGAGGACATCCGTCGTAGATGTGAGGGGCTACTGACCGGTGTGTCGGAGTGTGGTTGGTAGGATTTAGACGACCGATACATAAAGTTATGTATTGGGCTGCCCTCGGAATGGTGAGGTATCATTCTACGCATGGTGATGGCCTGTCAGACGGTGCGTGATCTACGAGCTGCGGGAGAAGAGCCATTGGCTCAGGATCCTCTAGAGAGTGATTAGATGTAGGGCAGGTGGTGCCCCCCAGTGGCTATGTAGGGGCAAGTGGTGCCCCCCATTTTTGTAGTGTTGGTTTTGTAACATGCTATGGGCATGTTAGATGTTTCAAAGTATATGGACCTTGAAAACTCATGTTATATGATATATATGTTTTATATGCATTTTATGGATGGTGTTAAATGTTATTGTCTTGTGTGTGATAAATGCCAGTCTAGAACATGGTTGGCAATTTGATCTACGTAGTGATTTTGATTTTTAGGTATGTGGTTGAATGTAATGAATCTGAATTCACGTATCAAAAGTTTCACTCATAAATATTGTTTAAACAGGATAGGATTATGCACACGATAGACGCCATTAAGCTGTAAGAAAATAAGCAGGGAATCTAAATGAACGTGCAGGTGGAGGATGTGATGGGAGAGGGCGCCAGCTAGGAGACCACAGATGGCATCGTATTCAGCCCGATTATTGGTGGCGTGACCAATGAAGACCCCATTTTCCAGGACAAGGGTATGCAAGGGGGTAAAGATGGCCCAGGCAGCTGAGGCAAGATTCCGGGAATAGCGACTTGCGCCATCCACATAACCAATGTAATGTGTGGATGAGGGGGTCAATGGAATAGTATCACAAGACAAGAAATGGGAGGAGGAGTGGGGAGTTGTGTTGCGAAGTACATCATAGATACGGATGGGAACATCAGGATTATGTGAGGAGAGGGAACAGTGGCGGAAACCACAGGATGCTGCAAAGCTACCTAGATCATCAGTTGTGGAAGAAAGGCGCAGATATGGGTCATCAGGGGAAATGACAGACGAGCAAGTAAAAAGATGGTCAAAATGTGAGGAGCCCAACAATGTCGCGGAAGGGGGATCAATCGAAACAGACGGAGTGGATACAGAGGGGATGTACTCCGAGGGTTAGGGGGATGATGATAGGTACAAGAGAGGAGCAGCAGATTCATACATCTCAACATCAGGGGGAGGGATGTCAATGGTAGCCGGGGGATCCTCAAGTAAACCGGACGCATACTGAGCAAGGATGGGTGAGGCGGATTGATTTTGTTCAACTTCATACTCACGAATGACCTCTAAAGAGGCTCGGTAATGCATGAGGTGAGGAAAATTGTGAGAATAATGGCCATGGATGCCACACAGAGCACGTGGTTTGTTGGTGCGAAGAGTATTTGGGTTCTTGGTTGCGGGTGAAGAGGAAACAGAGGTTTTAGGGGCCGTCGATTCAGGGAATGTGACTTTGACCATGGGTTGGATTCGGGGCAACTCTGGATAGGCATGAGTGGCATGACCAATACCATCACACAAGGTGCAAGTCTTGGTGGGTGGAGGGGGAATAGGGTCAGGTGCGATGGCCTTGTCTTTGGATGCCGCCTTGCGAGTTTTTATTTTCTTGCCCGTAGTGGTCATGGCATGAGGATGGTCAAGCAGAGAGGCTAGGGGCACAGTAGCGGTAGAAGGAGTGAAGGGGATCGGTTGTACGGGCGTCACAACAATGTATGGTTTAGGGTGGCCTGGAGGGGTCTCGGCTAGAGGAGTAAGATACCATCCCAGGATTCCCAAGGTTAAGTTAGGGAGGGAGAGGGTGGCCATGATAGGAGTTTATGAGTCTCCCTATTCCTATTCTGAGTTTATAGATCTTTTTGTATATCCTGCAACTATATTGTTGACAGGGATTCCTCCCCCAAGACTCAGTAATGAAATAAAGAAGACCTTGCAACTTTCAAGGACCTATAAAGTTGGGGATTGGTACTTATATCAAAACCATACAGTCATCAGAATTTATGGATGTGAATTATATCCATTCAGGTTACCAAGATATGTGCCCATGAGGATTTTTGCCTTGGAATATTTCAGGCAAATGAATAATTCAGATGTGATCCATTTTTGTAGTGTGAAGAAGAAAGCCCAATTAAGGATCAAAAGTCAATTAGGTCCTTTCATCTGCAACTCTAGGGAGGCCGAGAGAGAGGCAGAAAATATATTACAAAGCAAGTTCCAAAGAACTTTCCGTTGGGTTCCTTATGACCCATTTGGTTTTATTTGTGAAAAGAGATTAAAGAATAAATCATCCCCTTATATACACCACAAGATTCCTGATCTAGAACAATATGCCAATCAAGATGAATGGGTTGAAGGAACACTTGTTGAGGAATAAAGTGAAGCTGAAAAAATGAATAAAATTATGAAAGATGTTGAGAAGAACTTTGACCTAGAATCTTGTGGTCAATTGCAGGTACCCTACATTGGCACTTCTTCAGCAGCAACTCTACAGCACACATTACAGGAAAGCAGTTCATCAGTTGCAGCAGAAACAAAGGGCAAAGGAAAGGAACCTGCAATCCAGGTCATTGAAACTTTGGTCATGGCAGAGAAACTACAAACTTCCAAAGCACCTGAACAATCACAGGTTTCTCCCACACAGGAAAAGCACACACAAGTTCCAGAGTTGCAAACTCTATTAAATGTGGAAATAGGAAAGAAGAGGCAAGTTCCAGATACTACACCTCCAAAAGGGACCTCACAGGTACATCAATCCAAAAAACATAAATCAGATCCACTTCCAGATGTGGAAATCATAGATGAAGTGTTTGATGATGGAAGGGAAGACAGTCAACTAACTGGCACAGTTAGTGAAACAAATACAGGACAGAAGGGAAAATATTTACAAAGGCAATTGAGTACAGAAGTATCCTCTTTCAGACCACCAAAAACAGATACAGGGGATATTAAAAGAACCTTCATTAATATTAAAGCAAAGAATGATCCATTAAAAATGAAGGTGTATGATCAATATATGAAAATGGCTCCCCATAATCAAGAAAGGCTAATGTCAGCATTTGACATGTCACAAGGCAAAATGATAATGATCCACTTCAAGTCAAAGGTGCCAAAACCCATTACTGCAGCTGACTACATCAGGACAAATTTTGAAGTTTTGGCAAAGGATATCCATCCTCTGGACCAGATAGAGCTACACAGACAAACTGGGGAAATGGTATATTCCACTCTTACCAATAAGGCCATGGCAGCTATAACGCTGCAGGATTCTTTGAATAACACAACTGCACAATTGCAAATTGAGAAGGCCTCTTCATAGGCCAAAGATAATAGAATAAAGTCTTTAGAAGACATAATCATTGGTTTGGGTCACAACCCCAAAGACATTAAAAGTATTGAGGCATTGATAAAGAAGAAAGATGATGACATAGCTGCACTCAGAAAGCAGCTAAAATTGCCAGCTTCAAGACACCCTCAGACCCAAGAAGTTATAAAGGGGAATTCACAAGAAGAAATAATGGAGTTGCTCCTAAACATGACAGAGCGACTAAGTGAAACGGAGAAGGAATTGGAAAAGGCTTTGCAGGAACAGGAAACTATCAGACAGACATCAACCACAGGTACTACAACAACAGGTCAGCAAACACAGCCAGCCCAGGTAAACACTTCTGGTTTAAGTTCTGATGAATTAATAAAGCAAATGGAAAGTTTACAACTAAGGGTCACAGAACTTCAAACCACAAAATTGCAATTAGTAAAATTGGAAGAGAAATATGATACATCTAAAAAGACAGTTGCTGATAACACCAGGGAAATAAAAAGATTAGAAAAATTGGTTCAGGCTTTGGAAAAAGATCTTTCATTGGAAAAGCCTTTAAAGGAAATAAATGACATTCTTTGGGGTAACATCATTGAGTTAATAAAGGGTATTTGGCCCTCTATTCAAGCTATTTTTGAACAAAATGAGTTGGTTAAAATAGCTCAAGATGAAATAAACAGAACCAGAAATGAATTAAGAGGCAGGCCTGAGCAGGCCCAACAACTCATTCAATTTTTGAACACCGGGACAAAGCAACAGCTTGCAGGGTTAGGGATTGATGACAGGACAGGCACAGTTTTGGAAATAAAGAGAGTTTTCATCAAGAGAACTTTCATGCAGAATTTAGAAAGGAAGTGCACAGATATTTTGGTTGATATCAATATTTTCAGAGAGAAATTTCAAGCTTTGTTGGACAGTGGGTTACCAAGTCCTATGCTCTCAGAGGATCAAATAATGGACTTAGAAACCTATATAAAGAAAATAAATGCTCATGCTCAAAATACAGCTGCTTGTTCTCCTAGTTTACCACAATCAACACTACCAACAGGGAAAAACATCTATGATAGAGTGAGGAATTTATTTCATTTGGAACATGAAATAAAGTATCTGTTTCCTAATGAGCCCACCTTTTACAAACTCACGGAAGCAGATGAGACATTAAGAAAACTCAGAAGGACTATGATACCAGACGATTCATGGTGGAAAGAAATGTTGGAAATTCTATGAGAATTTTCTTCAGCGTAAGAATTTTATCTTTTACCATTATGTGAAAGGTAAAAACGAGTACAGGTGAAAGAGTATCAGTTACACAAGTTAAAGAGTATCCGTAAAGACAAAGAGTGTCAAACAAGCTAAGAAATTTCTCCAAGGGACAGCACCGAGCCCTATTTCAGCACTTACCTCCAGCACATCCACAAAGAAAGGAAACAACACATCGGCAGTTACTTATTATTCTATCTACGAGACCATTTGTCTCTTGTTTATTTGTAAATTATGCCTTAGTCACCCTAGGTTATTGGCTAGGATAGTGTAAGGTTGTTAAAATTTTTTTTGTGTATAAATAAACCCTCAAAGAGAGTATTGAGAGTGGATTCTATTACTCTGCTGTAACATTGAGATTTTCGGAATAAAAGCATTTTGGAGAAATTTTTCGTGGCTTACTGGATGACGATTTGAAGCACTGGACTTGTTGCAGGATTCATGTGTTGGACTACAGTTCAATAAGTTTTTCTACCTTTTGTCTGAAATACTATATTAGTTTATAATATCATCATATCCATTTCTGAATAATTTGCATAAAGGAATGAAACAGAATTTGCTTAATTGTACTCTGTTTTCAAATGTGATTATTCTTAATGTTTTCTTCTAAATTAGTTATAAGCATGAATTCTTAAATGCTCTTGCTTTGCTAATTTAAACATTGTTGATTACTATAATAAAGAATTCTTCATTTCTCTTTGTTTTTAGTCATCTCATTTCTTTCTTTTGAACATGGTGAAAGATTCTTAGCTGCCTTTCATCCCTTCAAGATCATCCCATCCACTTTAAATTTTAAGGATTGTTCTTTGTCTAGCTATCTTGCCCTGTAATACCATCTTGTGCTTAGAATAGAAATCCAGTAAAGCCATCCTTTGACTCCATAGCCCAATGGACTGAAAGCTCTCAACCTTGCCCTTAGTTTGTGGATTCCACCATTTTCCAAAACAAACTTTGAATCTATAACTAGCCTAAAACCTTCCAAGAACAAAGATAAATCATAAAGAGAGAGCCCTCTTTGGATGCAGATTGGCTAGATTCTGCATCTGAAGGTTGGTTTGTGGTTACCTCGGGTATACTTTCCTTTTCCACAACTTCAAGGAAAACCTGAGTGATAACATAGTGGCGACCATACTGGGGACCTGAATCATTTTATTGATACTATTGTTTGATTTATAAGCTATAGACAGAGTCTGAAGATCAGCCAGGTAGCCCTTGAAATTGCTTTTGCTCTGCAATTGCAAAAGTAAATAAATGCTGCTTCAGTCTATCTCTGATTTAGCTTATATACTGAACTTTAGTTTCAAAATATTCAATCAGATTCTCTACTTTAAACAGATCTTTGAGAATATTTTAATCATACATCATTATTTCTTGAAGAATTTGTAGAATTTGTATTTATTCTTTCAATTAAAATAAAAAATCCAAAAAACACATAGTCTAGGAAAACTGGCTTCAGAAAGGATTCGACACATTAGGTCAAACCCTGACCCCAATCCACCACCAATATTTGAAAATCAAAATCTGATTCCTAGGATTCTTAGAAGACAAGGAAGTCAAGAAAGTTCTGAAAGAGGAAGTCAGGAAAGTACAGGAAGTTCTAGACCACTTTCTAGATCTGCATCTTGTCCTGTGAAAATTATATATATTGATGACATTCCTTTTGATGCACAATTTGAAACATCTTTATTTGTGAATTTTTCTGAAACTGAATTATCTAGATTAGTTCCAGATCCATTGTTCTTCGAAGATTTGCAATACAGATTTGTTTCACATCATCTTGACAGACAATTACAGAACTCTATTCAATCTGAACAAACCTTTGAAGAAAGTTCGAACATCTCTGTGATTACTGAAGCATCTCCAAGTTCAGTCACCTTTTCTCAAGATTTTCAAACACCTGTCACCCCTTCTACTCCTCCATCTCCTCTTTCCAGACCATCAACTCCTGTTGCCCCACTATATCTTCCAATGGCCAATAGATACGCCCCTTTACAGTTACCAGCCAACCCTCCTGCTTTGCCCCAAGATTACCAGAGTAAGATCACACCTTTTGATGGATCAGGTACTTACACAGCTCAACAACACACCAAAAGGATGACAGATTACTTTGAGTTCTATGAAATTGACACTGATAATGTCCGAATGAGAATTTTCGTTCAGAGTCTCACTGGAGAAGTTAGGACTTGGTTTAGGGCCCTTGCTCCTGATAGTATTGCTGATTTACCAGCTTTATATAGGGCATTTTTGAACAGATGGGAGAAAAAGAAGGATCCTCTTCAGATCCTGTCAGAATTCGAAAAATTAAGAAGAAGACCTAATGAAACAGTACAAGATTACATCATTAAATTCAATGAAGCATATAACGCTGTTCCCCAGAACCTTAGACCCCCACCTGACTCTGTATTGGTTAAATTTCCAGATGGCTTTGATTCTGACATTGCTTATTCCCTCAGGGAAAGAGCCCCTCAAACACTAGAAGAAATGCAAAGCATAGTGGTAAGTGTAGAAGCAAATCTGATAGAAAAACGAGCCAGAGCAAGAGCAGAAAGAATAATGCCTATGAATGAAGAACCTTCAGCTTTTGAAAAGAAGCTGGATGCAATCATTAAAGGTATGGAAAGGTTAGGAGACAGAGTGGAGACCATTGAAAGAAAATCTTCTACTGATAACCAGAATGTGGCAAGAAACCCAAACTTTAGGAGGAATCTGAATCAAAATAGTGGAAAGAATGTCCCTGACCAAAACATTAGGCCACCTTTCCAAGAAAACTTTGTTGAAGGTTCAACTTCTGAAGAACCTACATAAGATGTAGAAATAAACAATGTAAATGATGACAAAAATGAACCAGAAGTATTCCTATCCCAGGATGATCAAGAGAATCATATCCTTGAAACATTCCAAACTCATTCAGGTGAGACTTTTGATTTTAAGGAAGGTTATGACACAACAATCTATGAAGTCCATAAACAGTATAATTTGAGAAGTAGAAGGATTGATGTGCCAGAGAATAGTAAAAAGAAAAATGCAAGACAAAATGTCAAAGGTAAAGGTAATATTCCCCCTGTACAAAACATTCCCCAAGTACAAATTTTGTCTAGGATAACTCCCAGTTCTTCAAATCCAATAATTGAAGATGTCTCTGACAACCAACCAATCAATAAACAACAATCTACTACGTTTCCTCCGGTGGGAAATGCAGAAGAGACAGTAGAAGTTAGTTCAGATACCTCTTCAAAACAAAACTTCATTCATGAAAAAGAGAAAAACATTGAAGACCCAAAAAACAGAGAAAACCCAACTGTGCCAAACACTAAAATTCAAACAGAAAAACCTTTCAATCTAGAGGCTGAAATAGGCAAACTCAAGATAGCTGTTCCTTTATCAGAATTGGCTAAACATGATGTCTATAGAAGTCAGATTACCAAGTCCCTAAACATTAACATTACTGGATTAGATGATTCAGTAAACATTCTTGATGATCAACCCAAACTTCTTTTTGGCCCTGAGGTTAATGGCAAACCAGAAAGTGGAGGAACTCCTCCATTTTATGTAAGCTTAAATGTTCATGACAAGATACTCCATAATGCAATGATGGATTCTGGAGCATCTCATAATTTGATGCCAAAAGCAGTAATGGAAAGATTAAATCTAGATATTACCAGACCGTACAAAGATTTGTTTTCATTTGATTCTAGTCAGGTAAAATGTTTAGGTTTGATTAAAGATTTGTGTGTAACTTTGGTACAATACCCTGTTAAGTCTGTCTTAATGGACATAGTAGTGGTGATATTCCACCTAAATATGGTATGTTATTGTCTAGATCTTGGGGTGCTAAACTTGGAGGGTCTATTCAACTAGACATGTCATATGCAACTATTTCAGTATTTGGTCAGCCTAAAAGATTATATAGAGAAACCTTGATGAAGTATTTGGTCAGTAGCCATGAGAAGCCTGAAAAATTCCCTGTTTACTCCGTACATTCTGATATGGATTCTTTTATTTTATACAATGCTGAGTTGGATCTCCCTACTGAAATAGAAGCTCCAGAATTGGAAACCATGAACAAAACCACTGTTAAAATTGAAGAAATCTCTGAAAATCAAGAAACACCAGATGATCAAGAAAAACCAGAAGAAACTAAACAACTAGCTCCTGTCAAGAAACATTTTAAAACAATTGATGAAGATTATGAACATGAAATTCTATGGCATTTAGAGTTTGATGGCTCAGTAAACAAACTAGGGGCAGGAGCTGGGATTTGGTTACATAATGTTGAGAATAACCATGCAGAGGGTCATGCTTATAGGTTGAATTTCAAATGCACTAACAACATGGCAGAGTACGAAGCTCTTTTATTAGGGCTTAAACATGTCAAGAAGTTAGGAGCTATTAGGGTTTCAATCATAGGAGACTCCGAACTAATTATTCAACATATTAAAGGAGAATGTTCAACAAAAGACATGAGACTGAAACAATACAGAGAGACAGTTGTGGAAATTCTCAACACATTTCTACAAGCTCAACTTGCCAAGATTCCCAGGAAACAAAATTTGCATGCTCACAGCCTCGCCATGTTTGCTAGCACATGCAAGTTACCTTTTGACCCTAATCATCAGTTTTCAGCTGAGATTAGACATAGGCCTGCTATACCAGACAATCTTTTGAATTGGCAAGTATTTGTAAATAACAATCAAATCAATAATTTTTTGACACTTCAAAATGAGTTTTCTAACTGTAATATAGATGAAGACATAACTATTGATGAATTTGATCAAGAAAAAATAGAAATTTCAAGACAAAATGCAATTCATATGCTACATCCAACCACATTCACAGAAAAAGACATACAGAATTTGAAACACATATAATCTGATGAGATCATAGAAGATGAGACAGAAATCATTAATTTAAAAGATAATCATTTGCCCAAAGGATTGACTCCTTTGGAAGATCTGTTTGATTCAAATGATATTCCATTTAGACCTAAAATGGAACCTGTTAAGGCTGATATGGAAGAATGCAACTTAGGAACCCCAGAAAATCCTAAAATGGTTAAGTTGTCCAAATCTCTTCCACAAGATCAAAAGGCCAAATATGTTGAACTATTGAAAGAATTCCAGGATGTTTTTGCCTGGAGCTATGAAGATTTGAAGTCTTATGATACATCCATCATTCAACACACTATACCTTTGAAACCAGATCAGAAACCTTTCAAACAAAAGCTTAGAAGAATAAATACTATTTTATTACCTTCGATCGAAAAGGAAATCAAAAGAATGTTTGAAGCAGAGATTATAGCTCCTATCAGATTCTCAGAATGGGTTTTTAACCTAGTACCAACTAGGAAGAAAACTGGGGAAATTAGACTATGTGTTGATCTAAGAAACTTGAATAAAGTTTCTTTAAAAGATAACTACCCTTTACCAAAAATGGACCATATTTTACAGAGGGTAGTAGGATCTTCTAGGATATCTCTATTGGATGGATTTTCAGGGTACAACCAGATTCTGGTTCATCCTGATGATCAGGATAAAACAGCATTTACAACACCATGGGGTACGTTTAAATATGTCAAAATGCCATTTGGGCTCAAGAATGCAGGAGCCACATTTCAAAGAGAAATGGATATTGATTTTGCTAAAGAAATACATGATTTTCTGGTTATTTATCTAGATGATCTAACTGTTTTTTCTAAAATAGATCACGAACATTTATATCATTTAAGGCAAGTATTTATAAAGTGCAGAAGATATGTGATTTCTTTAAACCCCAAAAAGTCATTATTTGGTTTGGAAGAAGGAAAGCTCTTAGGGCACATCATTTCTAAAGATGGCATTAGGATTGATCCAGAAAGAATACAAGCAATTTTACAGATACCCCATCCTAGAAACATAAAAGAGTTGCAAGCATTCATAGGAAAAATTAATTTCTTGAGAAGATTTATTTCTAGTCTAGCTGAATTACTTAGATTGCTCACTAACATGCTGAGGAAAGATTTAAGCATTGACTGGACTGTAGAAGCCAAACAATCATTTGAGGAAATTAAAATGGCTTTAACAAGGACACCAGTCCTCACCAGTCCCAAATTTGACAGAGATTTTATTATTTTTTCATTTGCTTCTGAACATACAGTTGCAGCTGTTTTACGTCAAAAAGATGACCAAGGGTGTGAAAAAGCAATAGCATTTTTTAGTAAAGCACTTAGGGATGCATCTCTAAAATACAATATTATGGAAAAACAGGCTTTTGCATTGGTAAAAGCAATCAAAGATTTCAGGGTTTACATATTATACTCTCATGTGATAGCTTATGTGCCTAATGCTGTAGTTAAAGATATTTTGACTCAAGATGGCATTGAAGGTAAAAGAGGAAAGTGGATAGCTACCATTTTAGAATATGATATTGAGATTAAACCAACAAAACTCATAAAAGGTCAAGGCTTGGCACAACTCATGACTGAAACTAATTGCCAAGCCTTAGACATTAACGAACTGGATGACGAGCAGGAGATGGCGACTTCACAGATCAGTCAAGCTTTCTTAGATTCACCCTGGTACACTGATATTATTCATGTTTTATTAAACCTGCAAACTCCTCCAGGGTTGTCCAGAACGAAAAGAAGATTTTTAAAAATGACATCTTTGAAATATTGTATTTTAGATGGCACTCTATTTTGGAAAAATCATGAAGGAATCTTGTTGAATTGTCTATTAAAAGATGAAACTGATAAAGTTCTTAATGAATTTCATGTAGGGGATTGTGGAGGACATCTCTACTGGAAATCAACTGCAGACAAAATATTAAGGGCTGGTTTTTACTGGCCAACATTATTTTCTGATGTTAAGAAATTTGTAACAACTTGTCATAAGTGTCAGATTTTTGAGGGAAAAAGAAAGTTGTTACCTCTGCCATTAAAACCAATTTCCACAGAAAGACCTTTTCAACAATGGGGATTAGATTTTATTGGAGAAATCCATCCCCCTTCTTCAGGGCAACACAGATGGATTCTTACTGCCACAGACTACTTCACTAAGTGGATTGAAGCTATCCCTTGCAGACAGGCCAATGATTCTGTGATTATGGGGTTTTTAGAAACCAACATACTTTCAAGATTTGGCTGTCCAGAAAAGATTATAACAGATAATGCTGCTGCATTTAAGTCAAAGAAAATGATCAGTTTCTGTAATAAATATCATATTACTTTAGGCCATTCAACAGCTTATTACCCTCAGGGTAATGGACTAGCAGAATCCTCCAATAAAAGCCTTATCAATATCATTAAAAAGTTATTGGAAGAAAACAAAAAGAATTGGCACAAGAAACTGACCAATGCATTATGGGCAGACAGACTTACAACTAAGAAATCAATTGGGACTAGTCCATATGAGCTAGTTTATGGCCTTGAAGCAAGATTCCCATCTTCTTTAGGAATTCCTGTTATGAAATTACTTCAGGAGGCTCAAGTGGAGCCAAATGACATTCAAAGAAGAATTAATCAAACAATCCACCTGCAACAAACCAGGGAAGAGGTATACCAAATATCACAAGTCTTGCAGGAAAAGCTAAAGAAAATGTTTGATAAAAGGACTAAAGAAGAAGATTTTCAATTAGGTGATAAAGTCCTAAGATGGGATTCTAGAAGAGAAGAAAAAGGGAAACATGGAAAATTTGATTTCTTGTGGAAAGGGCCTTACATTATTCATGCATTGCAAGGAAACAATACATACTTTTTGAAAGATATGGACAATTCAGAAGTTGAAGAAGGACCAGTCAATGGTCGAATGCTCAAGCATTATTTTGATTCCATTTACTAGAATTTTTTGATTTTTCTAACTTGTACATAATATATCCTTTTTTCTAATGCAGTTTTGGATTGGATGGTGACTTCTTGGAATTGAAGCCCGAAGTGAAGGCCCTAAGTTCCAAAAGTTTCACTATCATATGTAAAATAAAGCTACCAGAAGAAGGAAGATTTCATACTTTCAGTTTGAAGATATTTTGAGGCATCTGACCTGCTGTTCTTGACTTTTCACAAGGAAAAGCCATCCCCAAGTGGAGCCAGTGTTAGTCTCCTATACCAATAGGTTTCATCTTTCATGATTGTCTTGATTGAAACTATGGAATATGTTCAAACCTTCTTTCTTGAGCAAAGGTGTTCCATATTCTTGAAAAACCAAAAAAATCAAAAAATTTAAAAAATGTAAAGAGGGTATACCCTAAAAGAAAAATCAAAGGGTAAGAAAAATAAATTGGTCAAAAGAGTGAAAAAAAATGAACCCCAAACAAAAATAGACCAAGGAAAGTGTGCAAATCCAAATGCCACTACTATTTCATTTTTTGCAATAAAGCAATTGTGTGCAGCTTGTCCAACCTTTGCCACAATTCATGAATAGGTCAAACTGTTTAAACTTGACTTACTCATATTTCAATTTCATGTTATAGAATAGAGAATAAATATCTGACCAAACAGTTTAATCTTGGCAGATAAGTAGATAGGTAGAGTGAATAAAAGGTGCTCAACAGTTCAATCTGAGCCCTTGGATGTAATAAGGGTAGAAATAGATAGATTTATCATGTAAAAAGAAAAAGATTGATAAGGGTTTGCAAGTCTAAATGCACCCTAATAAAGAAGAGAAAATGGTAGTATCAAGTAGATAGGGTAGGTAGATGGTGCTGCAAAGTGTTATCTGATGAATGATGCTGCTACATGTTTTTTGATCCTTTACTTTCATCACAAATGCTAAAGCAGGAAATACACTGGAAAATCACAGCAAGCAAAGTCAAACTCATTAACTTCCCTCATCACTTTCCCCTCAAAAGTTTTACTAATTCCCCCCAAAGCACTAAGGTATTTGGAGATGAAAGGGGCTCAAGGCATTTCCTTGACTTCTGGAGGGACCGGACCCTCGGCCTAATGATCAAAAAGACCTAAGTACTTGAGATAATTCATCATTATAATCATCCATCTTTAACCTTGTCCTAAGTAAAATCCCATTTTACTTAGGAAAATCATGCAAAATTCCATAAAAATCCCTCATGATAACTTGCTATTCTAAGTTTAAGTATTGAAGATAAAATATTGCAATTTACTTAAAAAAAATTTCACTTTCTTAGATGTGCAAAAATATTTTGAGTTTCCTTGTCCTTTGCCATATTTACATTTAACTCTATTTTACTAAATCCCTAGTAAAATACCCTATCCTAAGTATATAACTCCCTTTTTATAAATAACCCAAAACCCCT
Source organism: Pinus albicaulis (assembly GCA_034641835.2). Lineage (NCBI taxonomy): Eukaryota > Viridiplantae > Streptophyta > Pinopsida > Pinales > Pinaceae > Pinus > Pinus albicaulis. Next base: position 476,959,601 of record CM076580.1, read on the forward strand.
CTATTATTTAGTTTAACCAAAGTAATTATTTCCCCGCGCATTCAAAAGAAAACCCACTATATAAGCCCTTTGGTTAAACTATACCTTTATATAATAATCCCACCCCTATGGTAAATTAATTGTATTAATTAATTTATCATATAATAAAACATATATGAAAAAATAAAACTTTAGACATACAATATGTATGTTTAAACCCAAAAATACAAAACCCGAAGTTTTATTTTCTAAACTAAACTTTGGAAAACCCCGCGCCAACGTGGCTCATCCACCTGGCATCCAACGCAGCATTTTAACACCCACGCCTAACAAAATCCCGCCACGACTCCCTTTTAATTATAAATACGGGATTAGTTAATTATCTGAATTAACTAATAACCTTATTCTCCTCCTATTATACATCTCCCGGGGTGATTAGATTAAACTTTAATTGTTTTAAAGCCCGACGGGCCCACACTTTAATCCTCCGCGATCTCCCCATCATTTCAGCCGTTTGATCACTCCTCCGCAGATCAACGATCCCTGTCAATTCCGCTACCCATCCCTTGTCAGCCTTTTAACCAGCGGGGGATGGGTGGTATTTGAATAGTCCACCGTCCACGTGGCAAACGCTTTGTGGAATCGCTGCCCTCCCGACTTAAACCACCCTCATCCAAAAGCGGTGCGGGGTTACCGCTTACCACTTACCGCCCGACCTTCGCTCACGTCAGCCCGTACGTCGATGACGTCACTCCTCGGAAAAATAAAAACCCTTTTAACTTGTAAATAAAGTCAATTTTCGTGTTTTTTCCCGTTATTTTCGCTGTCAAACGCAACTGCGCTCTCTGCTACGATTTCGAATTTGCATTAAAATCCACTGTTTCAGTCACTTTTGCTCCAAGATTCCGCTGCACCTGTGTTCGAGTACAGTCCCGCCATCGCCTAATACCTGTTAAAAGTCAGTTTCTTCCAAAAAACAGGTATTTATCCTTTTCCGCCCCGAGCTGCAAATAAAACTCAGTTTTCTTTGTTTTTCGTTCAATTAGTGATTAAAAAACATCACTGAGATCTTCCCTAGAGGTTTTAAAACTGTGTAATTGCTCCCTGAACCTACAAATTGTGCCAATTTCCTTCATTTTCAGAAATCCCACCCGGCCTGTGAGGAAAACCAAAAACCTCCATTTTGAATCCACAAGAACCAAAATGGAGGCCCCGGCAGCTTTGAATATCACTCCACTGAATGCCCCTCACCGTGAATTGGAATATTTACCTTTGGTAGATAAAGATTTCCAAATTAAAGACTTCCATTTTGATGAAAGTCCCCTATTGAGTTATTGTCGCTGCAGAGATGAATACTCAAAGGGGCAAGATCTTATTGGGTTGTGGGAATCCAATCTCCCAAGGTATCTCATTGCTTCAGTCATTTATTTCCCAGAAATCATCCATTATTGCCATTCAAATTATGATCCCACTCAAAGGGTTGTAATAGCTCCTGATCAGAGTGTTCTGTTTACCATTACTCCCCAGGCCATCAATGAAATGCTACACTTTGAACCTGATCAAGAATTGGCACCTCTTTCCATGGAAGAATTGATTGAGAAGACTAAGCAATTAACTCCAGAAAAGCTAAAATCCATGTGCCAGATTTTCATGTTGCCTGAGCATCAACCTAAGGGGTCTCCTCCCTATGGTTTTTATTATTTCAATCAATTGGGAAGACTCATCCTCAATATGATATCTTTTGTCTTGGGCTTCAAAACCAGTGAATATGTTGATGAGATAACCTTGGTTTTGCTATCCATTTTTACTCCTGGGCAACCTCCTGAGATTAAATATGACTTTGCCTCCTTCATAGCTAACAAGATCCATGATCAGTTCATGAGGCTAGATGATGAAAAAGTTTTTAAATATTCCTCAGTCATCTATCATCTCATTATCTACTATCAGTCAGAAAAGTTCCCTTTCCCTGTTAAAAAACTTGATGGCAAGGGAAACCCAAGGTCAGTTATATTTTGGTCTCCCATAATTCATTCTTATGAGTCTCCCTATTCCTATTCTGAGTTTATAGATCTTTTTGTATATCCTGCAACTACATTGTTGACAGGGTTTCCTCCCCCAAGACTCAGTAATGAAATAAAGAAGACCTTGCAACTTTCAAGGACCTATAAAGTTGGGGATTGGTATTTGTATCAAAACCATACAGTCATCAGAATTTATGGATGTGAATTACATCCATTCAAGTTACCAAAGTATGTACCCATGAGACTGTTTGCCTTGGAATATTTCAGGCAAATGAATAATTCAGATGTGATCCATTTTTGTAGTGTGAAGAAGAAAGCTCAATTAAGGATCAAAAGTCAATTAGGTCCTTTCATCTGCAACTCTAGGGAGGCCGAGAGAGAGGCAGAAAATATATTACAAAGAAAGTTCCAAACATCTTTCCGTTGGGTTCCTTATGACCCATTTGGTTTTATTTGTGAAAAGAGATTAAAGAATAAGTCATCCCCTTATATACACCACAAGATCCCTAATCTAGAACAATATGCCAATCAAGATGAATGGGTTGAAGGAACACTTGTTGAGGAAGAAAGTGAAGCTGACAAAATGAATAAAATTATGAAAGATGTTGAGAAGAACTTTGACCTAGAATCTTGTGGTCAAGTGCAGGTACCCTACATTGGCACTTCTTCAGCAGCAACTCTACAACACACATTACAGGAAAGCAGTTCATCAGTTGCAGCAGAATCAAAGGGAAAAGGAAAGGAACCTGCAATCCAAGTCATTGAAACTTTTGTCATGGCAGAGAAACCACAAACTTCCAAAGCACCTGAACAATCACAGGTTTCTTCCACACAGGCAAAGCACACACAAGTTCCAGAGTTGCAAACTCCATTAAATGTGGAAATAGGAAAGAAGAGGCAGGTTCCAGATACCACACCTCCAAAAGGGACCTCACAGGTACATCAATCCAAAAAACATAAATCAGATCCACTTCCAGATGTGGAAATCATAGATGAAGTGTTTGATGATGGAAGGGAAGACAGTCAACTAACTGGCACAGTTAGTGAAACAAATACAGGACAGAAGGGAAAAGCTTTACAAAAGCAATTGAGTACAGAAGTATCCTCTTTCAGACCACCAAAAATAGATACAGGGGATATTAAAAGAACCTTCATTAATATTAAAGCAAAGAATGATCCATTAAAAATGAAGGTATATGATCAATATATGAAAATGGCTCCCCATAATCAAGAAAGGCTAATGTCAGCATTTGACATGTCACAAGGCAAAATGATAATGAGCCACTTCAAGTCAAAGGTGCCAAAACCCATTATTGCAGCTGACTACATCAGGACAAATTTTGAAGTTTTGGCAAAGGATATCCATCCTCTGGACCAGATAGAGCTACAGAGACAAACTGGGGAAATGGTCTATTCTACTCTTACCAATAAGGCCATGACAGCTATAACACTGCAGGATTCTTTGAATAACACAACTGCACAATTGCAAATTGAGAAGGCCTCTTCACAGGCCAAGGATAATAGAATAAAGTCTTTAGAAGACATAATCATTGGTTTGGGTCACAACCCCAAAGACATTAAAAGTATTGAGGCATTAATAAAGAAGAAAGATGATGACATAGCTGCACTGAGAAAGCAGCTAAAATTTCCAGCCTCAAGGCACCCTCAGACCCAAGAAGTTCTAAAGGGGAATTCACAGGAAGAAATAATGGAGTTGCTCCTAAACATGACTGAACGACTAAGTGAAACAGAGAAAGAATTGGAACAAGCTTTGCAGGAACAGGAAACTATCAGGCAGACATCAACCACTAGTACTACAACAACAGGTCAGCAAACACAGCCATCCCAGGTAAACACTTCTGGTTTGAGTTCTGATGAATTAATAAAACAAATGGAAAGTCTACAACTAAGGGTCACAGAACTCCAAACCACGAAATTGCAATTAGTAAAATTGGAGGAAAAATATGATACATCTAAAAAGACAGTTGCTGATAACACCAGGGAAATAAAAAGATTAGAAAAATTGGTTCAGGCTTTGGAAAAAGATCTATCATTGGAAAAGCCTTTAAAGGAAATAAATGGAATTCTTTGGGGTAACATCATTGAGTTAATAAAGGATATTTGGCCCTCTATTCAAGCTATTTTTGAACAAAATGAGTTGGTTAAAATAGCCCAAGAAGAAATAAACAGAACCAGACATGAATTAAGAGGCAGGCCTGAGCAGGCCAATCAGCTTATTCAAATTTTGAACACCAGGACAAAGCAACAGCTTGCAGTATTAGGGATTGAGGACAGGACCGGCACAGTTTTGGAAATAAAGAGAGTTTTCATCAAAAGAACTTTCATGCAGAATTTAGAAAGGAAGTGCACTGATATTTTAGTTGATATCAATATTTTCAGAGAAAAATTTCAAACTTTGTTGGACAGTGGGTTACCAAGTCCTATGCTCTCAGAGGATCAGATAATGGATTTGGAAACCTATGTAAAGAAAATAAATGCTCATGCTCAAAATACAGCTGCTTGTTCTACCAGTTTGCCAGAATCGACATTACCAACAGGGAGAAGTATCTATGATAGAGTGAGGAATTTATTTCATCTGGAACATGAAATAAAGTATCTATTTCCTAATGAGCCCACTTTTTACAAACTCACAGAAGCAGATGAGACATTGAGAAAACTCAAAAGGACTATGATACCAGACGATTCATGGTGGAGAGATTTATTGGAAATTCTATGAGAATTATCTTCAGCGTAAGAATTTTATCTTTTACCATTATGTGAAAGGTAAAAATGAGCACAGATGAAAGAGTATCAGTTGAACATGTTAAAGAGTATCCGTAAAGACAAAGAGTGTCAAACAAGCTAAGAAATTACTCCAAGGGACATCACCGAGCCCTATTTCAGCACTTACCTCTAGCACATCCACAAAGAAAGGAAACAGCACATCGGCAGTTACTTATTATTCTATCTACGAGACCATTTGTCTCCTGTTTATTTGTAAATTATGCCTTAGTCACCCTAGATTATTGGCTAGGATAGTGTAAGATTGTTTCAAATTATTTTGTGTATAAATAAACCCTCAAAGAGAGTATTGAGGGTGGATTCTATTACTCTTCTGTAACATTGAGATTTTCGGAATAAAAGCATTTTTGGAGAAATTTATTCGTGGCTTACTGGATGACGATTTGAAGCACTGGACTTGTTGCAGGATTCATGTGTTGGACTACAGTTCAATAAGTTTTTCTACCCATTGTCTGAAGTTTTATATTAGTTTATAATATCATTATATCCATTTCTGAATAACTTACATAAAGAATTGAATCAGAATTTACTTAATTGTACTCTGATTTCAGATGTAATTGTTCTTAATGTTTTCCTCTAAATTAGTTATAAGCATGAATTCTTAAATGCTCTTGCTTTGCTAATTTAAACATTGTTGATTACTATAGCAAAGAATTCTTCATTTCTCTTTGTTTGTAGTCATCTCATTTATTTCTTTTGAACATGGTGAAAGATTCTTAGCTGCCTTTCATCCCCTCAAGATCATCCCATCCACTTTAAATTTTAAGGATTGTTCTTTGTCTAGCTATCTTGCCCTGTAATACCATCTTGTGTTTAGAATATAAATCCAGTAAAGCCATCCTTTGACTCCATAGCCCAATGGACTGAAAGCTCTCAACCTTTCCCTTAGTTTGTGGATTCCACCATTTTCCAAAACAAACTTTGAATCTATAACTAGCCTAAAACCTTCCAAGAACAAAGATAAATCATAAAGAGAGAGCCCTCTCTGGATACAGATTGGCTAGATTCTGCATCTGAAGGTTGGTTTGTGGTTACCTCGGGTATACTTTCCTTTTCCACAACTTCAAGGAAAACCTGAGTGATAAAAACTGGAAGGATTGGATCCACGATTACCAGAGGCGGATGGGTTGCCTCTCCTCCGCCGTTGAGAAGGGAGAGGAGTAGTCGCACCGTGTTGCGAAAATACGTGCCCTGGAGGGGGTAGTAAGTGTGGCAGCGGGGGTGGAGGAGGCAAGGGAGTGGGAGGTCCAAATGCTAGAGGAGCTAGGACACCAGGTTGCGGGTAAGGATAAGGGTGAGAATGGGAAACATTGAGGTAAGCAGGAGTGGGGGAAAAAGGAGGAGGCATGCCATATCCCGGATACATGTTGCTGGGAGGGGGAAAGATGCTGGAGGTGCTGGTCCCTTATAGAGGAAAACCATAGGTCATAAGAGGTGGAGCAGAGGTATGTGACAGAGCGCCGACGATACCATCAGTAGAATGATAGGCCCCCGAGACGTTCGGGCCACCAGGTTTGGGGAGGTCAGGAAGGACGGTATAAACATACCCTGATTGAGTGTAGATCAGGTCATATTTCAAGGCTATTTGGAGGGCGGCTTCTTCGGTTTGAGGAAAATGGGATGCGACATCTTTTCCAATGGGAGGTAAGAGAGTGTGAAGGAACCAGTCCATGTAAACCCAATCTTCAAAGGGGGGAGCGCGACAGAGGCTTCGTCTTCTTTGCCATTCCTGGACATGAGCAGAAAGGCGAGTCGAAGAGGATTGATGAAAGGAAGTCAAGAGTTCAGTACCAATGTCGTATCGGAGAGGGAGCTGGAAATAGGATAAAAAGGCTTGGGAAATGGTCGCAAAGGTGGTATGGGAAGAGGTGGTTTGATCGACATACCATTTGGAAGCTTCGCCGGTAAGTGTGCGTTGGAACAACCGGAGACGGATGGAGTCATCGGTGATGGAATTGGAGGAACACCACATGTGAAAAGATCGGATATGGTTAGAGGGATCTTCACTAGCAAGGCCTTCGAATTTGGGAATGTCGGAGGGGAGCTTGGTTGGCATAGCAGGCCAATTGACATCGTGGCGAATGGGATCATTAATCAGATGATGGAAGTCGGGGAGACTGAGACCGGCCATATAGGGGAGCAGCGGGGCAGTCGAGCTAGGTCCCGTTGTGGTTCCACTGGAAACGGACCCAGCAGTAGAACTGGGGTTAGGGCTAGGTCCTGAACTAGACATGGTGAAGGTAAGAGGGGGAGAACCAGAGGTAGGGGGAGAACCCGAACAATCAGAGGAAGAGTTGGAGTGCAGACTCAGGGGAGGACTTACTCGATGACGACGGGATGGAGGAAGTCGACCAACAAGAAACTGAGGGTGAAGGCTAAGAAGTCTCCGAGACAAACGCCTTGGAGGCGCAATGATGACGGGAAGAAGAAAAACCGACAAGGGCAGCAAGGTGCAGAGGCAAGACGTGAAAAGGGCAGGGAGGTGCAGTGTCAATTAATTTTAAAGTCTTTGCGAGGCAGTGTTAACCAGGCTCTTCTTCGCTTAGGGTCAGTGTGTGGCGTGCGTTAATTTTAATTGATTAAACCCAGCCATTTTGAGAGTAAAAGAAAAAAGTGTGCTGTGTAACTGAAAAGAAATCTGCAGTAAATAAGACTAAAAGAACAAAAAATTAACAGCAGCAAATTTAACCCAATGAGGTGGGTCTCTCAAAACTAGTCAATAAGAGGGGAAAGCATGCAAAAAGAGGCCAATTAGATCTAAAGTCGGGAGGGACGGGGATCTAATGGAGAAATCTGCTGAAAATAGGTGCAAAGAACAACAACGAGGCAGGGGCAAGGTTGTTGCGAGAAAAGAGGGGATCAACTAAAAAATAGGGGGGTCAAGGAGGTGACCCTAGAGATGAACCCAACCAAAACGAAAGGAGGTGTTTTGAAAGGGAGAAAGAGCTGATCTGTGGGGATCTGAAAAGGAGGTATCAGATCTGAAGTAAATAGGATTGAAGCTCTAGAAATTTAGACGTCTGGAACAGCGAAAAAAACTCTCCCACAAAAAGTGGAGGGGACTAGAGCCCAGAGGGGCAAGGGTCCCACTTAGTTGAGTGAAACAGATCAGAAATAGGTCTGAACGGGCAGAGACAAAGGCTGGAAAACCCTGACAGAAGCTTCACGCAAACCCAGAAAAAGTGCTGGAAAATTGCAGAAAGAAGTGCAGGTCGCAAGTTTTGACCTGTTTTCAGGCCAGGTCGCAGGTTTGGGGTAGAAAAGTGTGACCTCAAGGCCAGGTCGCACTTTTTGGGCCGATAAGTGCGACCTGCAGATCTGGGTCTCTCGGCAGCAGATTTCAGAAAAATTTGTCGTCTTAGCTGTGGTGATGTCGGTCACCTGTGCAATAGGGCCAGAAACACATAGAAGTTAGAAATTTGAATGTTTGAGGGTTTTAGAGGTAAAAACTAGCATAAAAATAGAAAAAATAGAAAACTAAAGAGAAACCCTAGCATCTGAAACAACTGGATATGCAGGAATAAAGAAAACGACAATGGTCGCAAAAGAAAACCCGTGTGGAGTCGCCAATTGTTAGTATGAATCTTTCGTCGTAAAAGTTCACGTTAGCTATTCATAACAAATAGCCCTAACATCGATTATGGCTGCAAAATATCTTTAAGTTTGCTGCAAAAATCCAGATCTAAGCACAAAAAGACATTAAGCAGATAAAATACAATATGGCTCCATGCATCCGGTAGACAAGACAAGAACAATGTATTTAAAATAATTTTTATATTATATTAAAGAATGGGGCACCTGAGAGGAAAAAAATAAAGGTGTTTTCCGGTTCTCCTCAGTGGGTTGGGTTCTTGGAAGTCCTCAGTGTTTTAGATCTAACATTCCTATCTTTGGTTAATGTGGAAAACCCTAACAAACATAGAACTCAATGGGAGCTCACAATACAAAAATGGAAATGGTGACCAAGAAAAGATCCAGAGTGATCTAATGCAATGGAGGTGACTAATGAATGGGGAAAACCCTTCTATTTATAACAAAATATTGGGGTGTTCTAGAACTCAGTGCATGAATAAAATATTATTAATCGAATTCTAGAATCACCCTTTAGGAATATTTTATTAGATTTGTTTGAGGGAAAAGGGTTTTTGACTTGGGTCAATTCCTTTATTTATAAATAACAAATAAATAAATGATTTATTTATTATTTAAGGGAAATGAGGGGAATATAATTAAATAAATAATGGTTTATTTAATTATTTGAAAATGATTTAGTCAAACTTAACTAGGAATAGTATTTAAATAATGATTTAAAGAACTTATTCTTAGGAAATAATTAAATAAATAATGATTTATTTAATTGATTACCTTGTTTTGGGTTAAATATGACCAAGAAACGTAAACAAATGTGGTGAAAGCAATCTTACTTGGGGTAAAATTGATCTTACATGGTGTACTTGGGTTCATCTAACGATAATGGGTTATATGACCAAAAAATGGTCAATAACAATGGATACTACAGATGGGCTTGATATTTTGATCTCAATAATGTGCAAAACACACAAAGAGTACATATTAAAACTTTACATTTAGAACAAAAAAATTGTATGGTATCGATGGCTTTTCTCCCGTAAAAAAATTGTCACTTGGTCAATTTTTACGGAGGAAATGATAGCACATTATGAGGATAAAAAGAGCAACACTTTCTTTAGCCAATTGATAAATCTCAAACAAAAGTGTTCGGTGGGGGAGCACATTGAGGAATTCAAAAAATTTAATATATGGGTAACTGATACTCCAGAGGAACACAGGATTGATCTCTTCATAGGTACTTTAAAGGATAACATCCAACATGAAGTTCATGTTTTGGAACCTGATTCATTGGATAAGGCATTCAGGTTGGCAAGAAAAATTGAATGTAAAATTATTGTGAAAAGGAATCCTACCACTCACTTCTATAAATATGGAAGTGTTGCTACTCCTAGATTTCCACAGCCTACAAGGTTGACACCACAACAATTGGAAGAAAAAAGAGGAAAAGGGATTTTCTACAGTTGTGAGAGAAAATACACTAAAGGTCATAAGTGTGCTGAGAAGAAATTATTTTACATAGATTGTGAAGAGGAAGAAGAAAATGAACAAGAAACTTCAAAGAAGAGGATATACACAAGGAACCAACCCTAGAGAAAGAAGAAATGACTCTGACCATATCCTGTAATGCATTGGAAAGAATTACCACTCCTCACACTCTCAAGATAGAAGGACATATCAAGAAGAAAAAGGTAATAGCGTTGATTGATTCGGGTAGTACCCATAATTTTATTCATTGTAAGCTAGCCAAGGAATTTAATTTCTTCCTATACCCAGCACCAGAGTGTCAAGTGATGGTTGCAAATGGAGGAACTATAAATTGCTCCAGAAAATGCCATAATATAGAGATAAATATGGAGGAATATGTATTGAATAGTCCAATGCTTTCCATTCCTATGGGAGGTGCTGATGTTGTACTAGGAGTACAATCTTTGGGGATGGTAGCTTTTAATTTTCAAGAACTTTTCTTGAAATTTTTTTCAGAAGGAAAGGAAATTTAATTACGAATTATTACGGGGGAAGCTAGGAAAGATAATAAGCTCTAATGTCATGACAAAGCTTCTAAAGAAAGAACAACGAGGCGTAATTGCACAATTATGCTCACTAGAAGTTCCAACATCAAAATCATCTATTTAACGAGATCTCCAAAAAGTCTTGGACAATCATTCCAAGGTGTTTGAAACTCCCAATGGACTCCCACCTATTTGTGATGTGATCATGCTATTCAATTTGATTCTGGTAAGTTTTCTTCCAAAAATCAGGCCTTATAGATATGCTTACGTCCAAAACAATGAAATTGAACTTATGAATGCAGAAATGTTAGAGGTTGGTATAATTCAACCTAGTCAAAGTTCTTTCTCTGCTCCTATAGTATTGGTACACAAGAAGGATGGATCATGGTGAATGTTTCCATATTATAGGGAGATAAATAAGCTCACCGTTAAAGATGAATTTCCCATTCCTGTGATTGATGAATTATTCGATGAATTACATGGAGCAATTTATTTTACCAAGTTGGATCTTTGTTTAGGATATCATCAAATTAGAATGAAGACTGAAGATATTCGAAAAACAACATTTCGAACTCATGAGGGTCGTTATGAATTTTTGGTCATGCCTTTTGGCCTTACCAATGCACCTTCTACATTTCAAGGGTTGATTAATTCCATTTTCAAACCCTTCCTTAGAAAATTTGTGCTAGTATTTTTTGATGATATACTAATCTACAACAGGTATTGGAAGGATCATGTTCAACATGTTGACAGGGTGCTCAAACTATTGCAGGAGAAACAATTATATGCAAAACATCCAAATGTTTCTTTGGAGTACAAGAGGTGGAATATCTGGGTCATATTGTATCTCACGAGGGTGTTAAGGTAGTGTTAGCCACCTATAAAAAATTGTTATACCAAATGGTGGCTAAATATTTTTTAGCCTTCAAGAAACAATTCATTTCCAAAATTATGAGTTCTTGAAGTCTTATGATGTCCTTGGAATTACTCTTCACTGTTGTTTCACTTCAAAGCCCTCAAAAACCTGCTGTTTACTAAGAGAAAAACTGCTCATGAAGCTTCATTTTCCCTCATTTTCCCTTCTCCATTTTCCTTATCTATTTCATCCATAAACCATTTCATTTACCTCTCAATCCCTTGAATTCCCTTTCAAAGCCTTGTAAAATCTCTTTATAAGGTTTAAAACCCCTTATTTACCCTTATCGGAACCTCCAAAACCCTCTGAAAAACCTTCAAAAATCCTAAAAATCCTTCATTTTTCTATAAGGCCTTAAGCCCCTTTCGGCCTTAAGCCCCAGCCCCTTTTCTGCAAATAATCCACGCCGAGACTAGGTGCTAAGCGCTTATCGCATCGGAAATTTTTATTGCATCGCAAATATTCATTTTACCCTTTTTTTGGTTATTTGCCTTCTGCCGATGCGATCCTGCGATCAATTCTCCACTGTTGATCTGATCTTTTTCGCCCAGATCTAATGGTCCATATCGCTCCTCGTTCCAAACCCATCTTTCCGCCTTTTTCTTCATGATTAAAACCTAACCGTTGATCTAGTTTTCAGATCAACGGCTCTCGCTCCATCGCAAATCGGCAATCGTATTTTTCCCTTTATCGTTTTCCCTTTTTCCTACCACCGATGTGATCCTGCGATTAAATCTCAGCCGTTGAATCCACAAGAACAAACGGCCCAGATTCAATCGCGCTCCATCATAAGCCCTTCACCATCGCGCCTGCCGATTAAATCTCCACCATTGATCTCTAAAACCGATCCAACAACCAACACTTAATCGCGCATTGCAAAATAAAAAACCCCGGTGATTTGGCCTCTTCCTTTTCTCTGATGCGATCAAATCCTGACCATTCATTCCACCAGATCCGATAGTCCGTGCTTCATCGCATCACGCTCATTCATCTCATTATCCCTTCGACATCAACATGCCGATTTAATCTTGACCGTTGATCTCTCTTAGATCTAATGGTCCGCTCTTAATCGCATTGGCACATTGCATCGCCACTTTTCCCCTTTCCTTCCGCCGATGCGATCCTGTGATCATATCTTCGCTATTGATCATTCTTAAATCCAACGGCCCACAATGCTTTCAACTTTTCAACCCCACCCTTCTCATTCATCCACCATCTTTAATCTCGACCGTCGATTCTCACGATCTGACGACTCCCATTCATCTTTCCTTCCGTCCTTTATAAAAAGGTGGGTCCCACTTCTCCTCATTTTTCTCTGCCAATTTCCTTTGAAACCTTACCTTTGCTATATTTTTTGTTTCCTGACAAATATAGTTTAAAATCAATCATGACCGTCGATCTACCAAGATCAAAGGCCATCAGGCCCCATCCTTCCGCCTTGTCCGTTTCCCTGCATTTCTTCATATCCGCTCCTTTTTTCAATTATAACCATTTATCAAAGAAATTCAATGATTGGGACTTAATCCAAAGGCCTATTACACCCATCCATTGTGCTCCAATTTTGCTGACGTCACCCTAGACCCCGCATTCACTTTACCCTGTAGCTCTTCATCAATCGCGTGCGATCCGCATCGTTGGATCTGCAGCCTGCAATCCGACGGTCGCCGATGCGTTTCGTGTAATTTTTGCGCCTAAACGTTAACACCAAAAAATTACGTGAAATGGGTGGTTTTGTAAATCCACGTGTCAAGCGACGTACCATATCGCGTTCCAAAATCTAAATACCGCTTACCACCCAAACGCGATGCGAAAACCGCTGCCGATTTTCCGCCAAACCACCATCCTCCGCAATGTTATTTTTACTTTTAATATTGGCCGTTGATTGTTAAGATCGAACGGCTTATGTTATAACGTGACCCATTCGTTTACCCCTCACCTTTGCTCCCAAAAAATTTCGCCGAGCAATCCCAGCCGTCGATCTCTGAGATCAGACGGTCCTTATTTAATCTCACGACTAATTCATTTCGCCCTCCATCTTTTCTCCCAAGTGTTTCACCGAATGATATCAACCATTGATTATTCTAATCCTATGGCTCCTATTCGCCCCCGCGCCCAAAACCTCCAAAGCAGTTTAAACCTATCCTCGCAGGATTTTTATAACTTTTGTTTTTTTGTTGTAGGTTATAAAGGTTTTTCCCATAATTTTAAAATAATGCTAAAGCCAGGGATGACGATCCACAGGCCACTATTCAAGAAAAGAGGGAATCTACAGGGTTCAACTATGATTCTACCCATGCCTCATGAGCACCGGTGATATCATGTAAACCTTCTACGCGCCTGCAAAACTGCAAAACACAGTAAAACATCAATTAAACAAAGAGTATCAGTGTCAAAGGAGAAGATCAGTGCATAAGTGAAGAATTAAAGATTTTAATAGAGTTTAAAGGGATTGAGGCATAAATTCAACAATCAAAGGCCTAATCTAGAGAGATAAAGATAGTGTTAAGGAACGAAGACCCGAGAACAAAGATCAAGGCTAATTAAGCCTAAAACACAGAGTAAAGACAGATTAAGATGTTTTAAGGAAAAAAAAAGGGATATATCAGTCCGAAAGGCCTCCATTGCCACATCAGAGGCTAATTGAATCGTCTTCAGCTACCAAAGTGCCACCTGCAACCTCAATAAATCAAAGAAGGCATAGTTATTGCCTTAGTCAGCGATATTTTGTTTAAAGCAGCCAGAGTTATTGCAATCCCTACCTAAAGAGTTCCATAGTCAACAAAATCTGCTAAGCGGCTAAAATACTTAATGAAAACCAATTAATACAGAGGAAAGATCAGAGCTCTCCTCCGTTGAGCCCCTCAAAGGCCGAGAAGCATTAACTTGTATTAATTGAATTAGAGATCTTTTTTTTTTCCCACCTTGTCTTTCTTCTATAAATACTTCTGAAGAAGATGAGATATAGGTTGGTCTCTGGATATCTGTAGCATGTAAATAGTTTTCTGAAGCTGCTGAAGCTCTGTAAATAATGGGAGAAAACTAGGTTGAGAAAAGAAAGTTTTCTAAGTTGTTAAGACCTTTTGGACTTGAAGATTGTACTGGTTTTAACATCAATACACGAGTCAAATTCCATGGGATCCCGGTCTACATTAATGGTGATTTTTTTCTTATTGTAAATTGTCTTCTTTCATGTTTTTCATACTGTCCATTTTTCTTTGATAAAGAACAAAAAATATAGAGCTAGGATTTACCCTTAAAAGTACCCTACTCTCACTAATAAGCTTTATCTCTATGTTTTCCTCCTGTGTATTTGAGAATGATTTAATACAGTCTAAAATAGTTAAGGAATGTTGGTGAGCCCATGTCTTACTGTCTAAACTTTAAACATTGTTCTTGAATGTTATTTTCATTACATGCTAAGTAGAGTCAGACTAGGAAAGTTTATGGTTTGCCCTATCTTCTAGTTCTTTCTCCAAAGGTTGTTTGAAGGTTTCCCTAAGAGTATGTTGAAAGCAGGCCTAGATTTTAATGCATCTGACTTGATCTTAAGCTACACTTTGTTTTCTTATATGTTTTCATCCTTTCTGCAAGTAGTCATGTGGATTACTGGATTGTTTGTCTGATAAGTTAGTTTTAATAAAAGCTTGTCCAAAGAAGTTTATGGTTAGCCCTATCCTTTGGTTGGTTTTAAACAGCTACTTTGAAAGGATTTTTCTTGTTCGGAAAGTTGATAAATCCTTGTTGAAATTATTGACTTCTTCCACCTTCACAACACTTTTAATGTTCCATTCCATCATTTAATCTTAAAGGATCTTGAGATGTAGATGACTTGCCCCATGGTAACCTTTGTAGACTTGCTATTTCAATTAAATCCTCTATGACTCCATAGCCCAATAGTTTGAATCTTCTCCTTGCCTATTGTTGAGCCGCACTTTTGCTCAAATTTTTAAGATTCACCTAGTGTTTTTAATCGTTATTAATCCATTGTGTTGTTAATTAGAGGAATTTTAGCTATTAAATTATAAATTCTTGTTTTTAGTTAATTAATGAGTGTTTTTAATAAATTACTTCTTGGTTGCAGGAAGGTTCGGTACAAGAATACATTCGAGTGCAAATTCACCTAATGAATAAAAGCAGCAGCTGGGTAGTTGAATTGCTGTAGGTGAAAATAACAAATTTGCGACCGAATGGAGCAGAATATCTAAATTCCCAGACATGGGTTGTGTTCAGAGCACCGTGTTTCCTATAACCTAAAAATCGTTCGGCGAAATTTGGCTTCGAGAAGGAGTTATCGTCAGAGGAATATTTCATTAAAGACCACTCCTGAACGTGAACGTATTGCATCTCTATGAATATTGCTACTCTGGTTATGTTTGGGCAGGTTTCTGGCCTACAAAATGGAGACAGATTAATATCCTTATGTGAGAGCAAAGTTCAAATGGTATTTGAGAGATAGAGTTCATATGTGTTAAAGGGATGTTATGGTTCCAAATGTCTTAATGTCATTTTGATATTTCATAAGAACGAAGATCATGCATCATTCTAGCATCAGTTGGGTTTATAGCAGAGAACGTCAGGGTAAATGTTAGTTGTTGTGCCCAATTTCACCCATCACACTTAGACCCGTTCATCAAGCACATTGATCGATGATTCAAATTTGTAATTTGGAGTTGTACGCAGAAAATGAAAACAACTCGTCTTGTTATTCTCTTCTTGGAAGAATAAAGGAATTAGGATGCACCAATTGTTGGTTGGAATGTAACCTGTTGCAGTAATTGAAAGGGAAGTTGAAGTTTTCATTCACATGAAGAACGAGAGCCACAATTTCTGGTATCATTGTTTGTTTATCAAAAGAAAAATCAAAGACGCACTCAGTATATTCTTTGCAAAGAACATGCAAAAACATAGTACAAGCATGTAAACATTATACCATTGATTCTGTCATTGATTCTGTAGCTTGTGCGAGTGCAATTGAAGTTGTGTATGTTCTAGAATGAATGAAAGTCTACAGGGATTGTTATTCAAAGCCTTGATTTCCAGATAGTTTGTGGATATGACTAGAATCAAGATTGAAAGGCTACACGCTGCTTTTCCTAAGCTTGTTGGAAGTGGGAGTTGATCCAACTGGGCGATATGGCCGATATATGGATGTTCTGGGTAAAGGCGCCTTCAAGACCGTCTATAGTGCCTTTGATGAAGTTGATGGAATAGAAGTGGCTTGGAACCAAAGGAAAATTGATAATCTTTTACGAAATCCGGATGATCTGGAGAAACTGTATGCTGAAGTTCATTTGTTGAAGACTGTGAAGCATAAAAATATTATTAAAATTTTACAATTCCTGGATTGATGATAATAACAAGACAGTGAACATCATAACAGAGATCTTCACATCAAGCACTCTGAGACAATATCAGAAGAAGCACAAACATTTGACATGAAGGCTGTCAAGGGTTGGGCAAGGCAAATTTTGCAGGGTTTACGCTATCTCCATAGTCACAATCCACCTATTATTCACAGAGACTTAAAATGTGATAACATCTTTGTTAATGGTAACCAAGGTGAGGTCAAAATTGGGGATCTTGGCTTGGCAACTATAATGCGGCAAGCACATGTTCATAGTGTTATTGGGACTCCAGAATTTATGGCTCCTGAGCTTTATGAAGAGGATTACGATGAATTGGTTGACATCTATTCTTTTGGCAAGTGCCTGCGGGAGATGGTGACCTTTGACCTTTGAGTATCCGTACAACAAATGCAATAATCCAGCTCAAATTTATAGAAAAGTGACATTCGGTTTTGATCGATAAACAAATTGCCATTTTTAATGAAACTCGTTGTTGGGATTGCTATGCGGAGTCAACAAAATCTGAATTTGCTCCAGAAGCCACGAACACATTTTTCCCACAAATCCCACAAAAAGGGGAATGAATACCTGAATTCAGGCATCTTGTCTCAATCTAATTCTTGTTCCGGCAAATAATTCATGCAGTTGTGGAAATCGATTTTTCAAATCTCTGGTGTCAAATCTATTGTAACAAAAATCTGCTATTTATAAATATTGTTATGAGCAAACAGGAGCAGCTCTGCTGCTATAAAATGTAAAGCTGTGCATTAGACCAGAGAGTAGTTGTAGGGAGAGAAGTTGATAGATAGGGAGATCGATTATAAAGGTAGGAGCTGTAGAATGAAGCAGTGGATTTAATTGTGAAGAAGTTGATATGTAGGAGCTGTAGAATGAAGCAGTGGATTTTCTGGAAAAAAAGAAGTCGATAGATGAAGGGATAGAGCAGCGGCCCAGGAAAAGAATGAAGCTGTGTATTAAGACTGGTATAGCTGCAGAGATAGAGAGCAGATCAAACGTAGAGAGCCCAGAATTTCCATCAATTTTCTCAATGCATCCGAAGATGTAAATCCGACATTCCAAATTGCCCAGCCGCTGATGTATTTGTTCATTAATGTTTGAAGCAATAGTTTTGATTTAATTTAGTATGCATTTATTTGTTTTTTAATGTTAGCATTGTAATTTTTGTTAGTGTCCTCATTTTTCATAGATTTAGAATTTGTTTAATTTGTAGAATTATTTTTTTTGCTTTAATTTTTTGTTTAATTTATAGAGTTATTTTTTTTTTTGTTTTAAATTGTGTTTTCAATAATATCTAATATTACTTAATCTTAAATTGTTTAATTTATAATTTTGTTTTAAATTATTTTCAATAGCATTTAATCTTTCTTAAGTCTGCATTTAGATGATTATGTTGTTTTCCAAGTCTTGAGTTTAATTTAGAAATTAGAACAGATTGTATATGTTTTGAATTTGAATATGTTAACATTGCTTATTTAAAATGATTGCAGTCAATAATTAGATCTATTTTAATTAGAATTTGTTTGATTTAGATTTCTTTTAATTAGATTTTTTTATTGTTTTGATAATGTAATCATTTCTTTATGTGAGCAAATTGAGTGTGGATTTGATTAGGTAAGTTCAAATATAGTATGATGATTTGATTTGAAGTAGGCTTGATTTTTAATGGCTCATTTTCATTTAGACTAGAATATTTAAATAGTTTTTTTTATGGGAATTTTTAAGTGTTATTTTACATGAAGTAAAGTAGTTAGTTAGGATTTTAATTTGTTAATTCAAATCTTGAATTTTTTTATCAAGAGTAATTTTAGTTTTGAAATTATTATTAGGGTAATGTGCATGGATTTATCATAGATCATTTGCAATGCAATTTTTAGGATCTTTTAAGTAGTTCTTTTAGCAATAGTTAGGATTGTTTATTTTTTTATTTTAGAATCTTGAATTTTCCTTAACAAGTAGTTTTAGTTAGTTTAAGGTGTAATGTGTGGTCTTTTGCTTATCTCAAGATTAAGCATTAGTTTCTAAGTTAATGAGAGGAATAGTTAGATTAAGTTTTTTTAAAGCTATCATAGGGTATTTTGTGAATGTGAGAATATTACATGATTAATAATTGATTTGTCTTTCCTTGTAGTTTAATTGCAGTATGGAGTTTTCTCGATAGGAATTAGTTCAGTGAGTTTCCTTTTCACGATTGCTTGTTTGCGAGCCAATGTGTGTTTCATTTCAGCACCTAGTTTATCATTAATAAGGAATACATTTATACTCTGATCAGTAAGCTGAGCCAATACGTAGTACAACTCGCATTTACGACTCCCGGATTGATAATTAATATTGAGAGGTTTAATCCGACAATTAAGCTGACCAACACCTATATCTTATTAGCTGAACCATTCTTTCACCTACTTACACCTTCACCCTTCATTTAGACTTCCTTCACCTTCATTATATCCTTGCCCAACCAAAACCAAACAAAACCCTTGTTCTTAATAACTAGTCTAATATCACACTAAAAGCCTTAAAGATCACATCTTTAAACACACTTATAGAGAGATCCCTCTCTGGATTCAGGAGGGCTAGATCCTAGAATCCCAAAGTGGTTCATATGTAGGCTTTGCAGTTTGTATTTGCCAATCTTGCAAATTATAGAGACCTAACAGGTAGACCTTAACAAAATTAAAGCCATTAAGGAATGGAAAGTCCCCACAACCATAAAGCAGTTGCGAGGATTTCTCGGGTTAAGAGGGTATTATCGCAAGTTTGTTAAGAATTATGGGAGAATAGCAGCACCTCTAAAAACATTATTGAAGAAAGATGCATTTTCATGGACTCCTGAAGCAACTAAGGCCTTTGAACATCTTAAAGTGGCAATGTGACTAGCACCAGTCTTAGCTACGCCGGACTTCACAAAAACCTTTATTATGGAACGTGATGCCTCGGGAAATGGAATTGGTGTTGTTTTAATGCAAGAAGGAAGACCCATTGCTTTTGAAAGTCGTTCAATCAAAGGAAATTATTTACAGAAAGCTATTTATGAGAAGGAAATGTTGGAAATACTACATGCACTAAAGAAATGACGACCTTACCTAATGGGAAGACACTTCAAGGTAAAATATGATCGTGATAGTCTTAAATCATTTTTGGAACAAAGACTATCTTGAGAAGAGCAGCCAAAATGGGTCACAAAGATGTTGGGTTATGAATTTGAAATCATCTACAAAAAAAGGAAGCTAAATGTTGTTGCAGATGCACTCTCAAGAAAGGATGAAGAGGTGGAAGCATTTGTTTGTGAAATTTCTATTATCCAACTAGATTGGATAACATAAGGAAGGGATGAATGGAAGAAAGACAAAGAAGTGTGGACACTCATTCAAAATTTGAAGCAAGATCTTAGTACATCTGATACATTTAGTTGGAAAAATGATTCCTTATGGTACAAATATCACTTATATCTTTGCAAGAATTCGCAACTAAAGAAAAATATTCTTTTGGAATTGCACATTTCTCCTTTAGGAGGACACTCTGTATTTTTAAAAACTTACCATAGGGTGAAGAAATATTTTTTTTGGGATGGCCTTAAATCTGATATTCAAAAGTTTGTGGCAGAATGTCTGGTTTTCCAACAAAATAAAGTTGAGACAATTAATACCTCGGGTCTTCTACAACCTTTATCCATTCAAAGTCAATGTTGGGAGGAGATTTCAATGGATTTTATCACGGGTTTACCTAAATCCGAAGGAAAGAGTGTCATCATGGTGGTAGTTGATAGACTTACCAAGTATGCACTTTTGACTGCATTATCTCATCCATTTAAAGCAAGAACAATTACTACATTTATGGAAACAATTCAAAAGCTACATGGAAACCCAAATATTATTGTAAGCGACAGAGATCCCATTTTTACTAAAAAAATTTGGACCGAATGATTTTCTTGTTTGGGTACTCAACTAGCTCATAGCTCATCTTATCATCCTCAATCTGATGGGAAAACTGAGACAGTGAAAAAATGATTGGAAGGATATATTCGTTGTTTTGTATCTGATAAAAAAACATAATGGGTCAAGTGGTTACCTCTAGCTGAATGGTGGTATAACGCTTCCTTCCATGCTGCAACAAAAATGACCCCATTTATGGCACTTTATGGATATCTGGATCACACATCCATCACATCATCTTTAAGAGAAAATTTGAAGGTTCAAGCAATGGAAAGTCCATGAGCATCGAAGCAAGAAGCTCTCCAGCTCTTAAAGGATAACTGGTTGTACAAAATTGAACGAAACAACGAGAGGCGAGATCAACATCGCGGCGAGGAAAGTTTTTGATGTAGAAGGCGGGGCCTTTTCTTTTGACTACAACCATATAAAAAAATGTCCCTCAAGCAAGCTAAGAAGGTTACTAAATTATCGTGAAAGTACTATGGTCCTTAGAAGGTGTTGTAAAATATTGGTACTATGGCATACACATTGGAGCTTCCTGCTTCTTCTCTAGTGCACCCAAATTTCGATGTTGCATGCTTAAAGAAGGTTATAGGTGACAATTTTCCAGTTCAAACAATATTTCCAGAACTTGATGAGGAAGGAAAATTAATATTGGAATTTGAAGCATTCATAAAACAAGAACTTGAAATCTATGAAGTCGATCAATTTCAGAGTATCTCATCAAGTGGAATAACTTACCCACTAAAGATTCCACATGGGGTGATGAGAATCTTATACAAAAGCATCCAGAGCTACTCAAGCCTTGAGGAATTTTTTTTTTTGAAGGAGAAGGGCATGTTAGGTCCATATATTACTAGTGTAGTCCCTTATTGTTGTTAGTGTAGCCCCCTTATTGTTATTATTGTACCCCTGTAACCCCCATATTGTTATTATTGTGCCCTTAAATTATTATTGTTAGGTCGACTAGGATTACATTGTGGTCCCATGGACTCCTATATATTGAAAGGAGGTTTTGTATTTTGTATCATCGAAGAATTTTTCATTCATGTAATGTATTGGAGCTTTCCCCCTCAAAGTGGCTTATTTCTAAGGCGTTGATATCTCTTTTCTTCTATTTTTTGAGCTAGTTTCACAACATATTCAATCCAATGCAGAACTGTGTGTGCAACATTGTGCATGATCATGAGACAACATATGCACCATCATGGAGGTCAGTAGCGCTGTCATTGAGCAACAGTGATGAGTTAGGGGCCCAAATATTATTGGAGCATTCCAATGACCATTCTACTTGTGTAGCATGGGATAGACAGATGGTTAATGGAAGACATCTTATGATGGATAACATCTCCCATTATTATGAGAGATCCTTCTTGATGAGCACATTATAGCTCAAAGAGAAGCTTTTGCCTACAACATACTTGGAACCTTATGGGTTCAACTTGGTCATTGATGAGTGGTCTTCATATGGAGATCTCATGAAGTGCAAAGATAGTGATCAGATTTGGGAGGATGGTATTCTCCATTGGAGGGGTACCAATTGGGAGCATGGTAGGAGACACCCACATTTGGGTGAATGGGTGTGGATGGTGAGAAAGGGGTTGGTGAGCCACTTGCAGATCTATGACATAGGGCAGCAGGAGGCATGGCTGCGCTGGCTGCTCTTAAAAGAGTTTGGCCATCATGTGAGATATCCTATTTCAAAGGGTATGTTATGGTTTGAGGCATTGCATGGCACCTATATGTTATGGCAGCAGAGTATTTGGTTGTATGGGGCATTCTACAAGTCAATCATCATGATGTTACTACATGACTTGTATGCTGAGGAGATGAGGAAGCGACAAGAGTTAGTGTTGCTTTGGTTACTCTTAGGAGAGTATGGGCTGATTTTCTCCCATACTTTGCATGATGTTTCGGGAGTAGAGGATGGCACAATCATGGTGCAAAGGGGCTACTCTTTAGCCTTGGAGGATCAGGAGGTACTTCCACATAGGAAGGAGTCTCCCATATGTAGCAGCATTATGATATGTGACTTTGGCATTGGGAATGTCAAAGAGGGAAGTTATGAGATGGCAGGATCCTTATTACAAAGGCCAATAGCGCTGTCACTTGGGAGTTTGGATTTGTTGATGGAGTGTTCCCAAGATCACTTCACATATGATGCACTTGATGGGCAAGTAAGAGATGAGAGTTATGGAGTGGTGGATGGAGATATCTATTACCATGATATGATCTTCTTGACTTGGATTTCCAAGCATAAGAAGAAGGCCTTACATGCAGCACTTGGTTCATTCCTTTCCATTCATAAAGGTCTCATGGAGACATATCATACCACTATGGAGAGATCATTCATGGATCTCATTATCAGCCTACTCTCAGTACATGGTAAGAGTTGTGTTTTTGCAGTTATTGATCATCTAACAAAGTATTTGCATTCTCTTGCCATTTATGTAGAGTGCATTGCTCCACAAGAGAGCAAGTTTATATTTGGGCTTCATGGTCTATCTAAGACCAACATTTATGATGGAGATAGCCATTTCTTGTATGGCTTTGGGCAAGTGTTGTGCTATTCTTTGTATGCCCAGTTGATACACAATGCCATTTACTACTACCCAGTAGATGAGAAAACATGCACAGCTAGCAAATGGTTGGGAGATAACTTGCCACGTTATGTTCTGAAACAACAAGTAGAAGAACTGCATTGTAACCACTTGGGAAACTGTTGGTACCTTCCAACACTACACAAAACCTTTAGTATTTTTCTCATTTGGATTCCATATTGTGATGATGTTCTATTCACTTTACATGGGATGGTTTGGGAAAGAACTAAAGAGGGGTTTTATGAAGATCCAGTTGCCTTTTTGCCTCTTGAAGGTAACATTATTGCAGCCCAATATCAGCAACAACTCTACACTTTTCATAAGTGGAGAGAGAGACAGCGTGGGATAGACAATTTGGTCTATCATGTTCAGCTATGCAACCCACCTATATTACAGGACCCAAAGGTGGAAGAGTTTTTCTATGAATTACCATTTTGGAGGGTGATTCGTTTTGTGTGGATGATAGCTTGGGGTTTGGAGCTTCACATGGGAATGAAGGTTCCCAACATTTTTCAGATTCCATGCCTCAAGAAGGCCTCTAGACAACATATAAGTTGCCTCCATGGATATCCCACTTCTTCATGATGATAGCCATTTGGATTTGTCACCAAAGGCTAACTTGTACACTTGGGAGGAGCAACTAGGGGACATATTGATGAGAGAGCATCTTGTTCAGTTGAGAAGCTTATCATATGAGGATGCTACAGGAGGAGGAGAGGAGGCTCTTTAGTTCTATCCTTGCAGTTGCTTGAGGACAAGCAACATTTGGGAGGGGAGGACTGTAATATTCCAAAATTAGCTTGCAGCTAATTGGAATATTAATTTTTTCTTTTGTCATTTAGATAAAAGAATAAGTGGGTAGGGAGACCCATAAATCTCTTTAGTAGGAATAAAATCCCTTTCAATATGAAAAGGGATCATCTTGATAGTTGGATAAAGCACCTCCATGTGTTCACATGGGGCAAAAGCATGTGGACGAGGTCAATGTTGACCAAATCAACAACGCTGGTATGGAGGGAGTGGATCATCAATGAGAGACATCGCAGTGTTAATGGGAGAAAGTCTCCATGAGAGTAGTGACTTTAATGAGTGGGACCCAAGGTGAGAAGGCTCACAAAGCATACAAGGAAGGGCAAGGCAGCCATAGAGGATATGTTAGATGATTATAGATGTTGATCTTTTAGAAGCTGGATTTGTCGGTGACATTTCTATGCATCTTTTCTTTGTTTGTAAGATTTGTTGTACTATTTAGTACAAGGGTGTTCTAGAGCGAAGTCCCTCTCATCCTCGGTGGAATTCGAGTGAATGCCTACTCGGAGAGATTATCTACTTGAGCTATATATTCCACATCCAGACATCTGACCAAGCTTGATCTTTAGCTATAGCACAATTTTTGTTCGAGTTGTGTTGTGTTGCAGGGTAGAAGGAGTGGAGGATTGATAGGGCCAATTTATGTGCTTATTTTTCAGTGGAGAGGTAGCCTTTACATTTGGAGGCCATCAAGGAAGGTCCTTGAGCTTTATTTCATATTTTGGCACTAGGCCAATCTATTATCATCTCCTGCAGCACAAATTTCCTCATAGACTGCGTTATTCCAGTGATAATTTGCAGTGGAGGTTTCAATGCTTCATTTGGAGGGTGAGATCTTCAAGGAAGGGATCAAAATTTCACTTGGAGGATTTATTGGAGGAGATATATACATTTCATATCAGTTCAGCCACCTCCTTCCAGTTATTTAGTTGCCATTGCAATTCAGCCCTAGGGCTGCATTCCGACTTTTTTGTGTTTGGGTATTTCTGGAAACCCTTTCTGGATTGTCTTGGAAATGTGCTTGGGAGCTTAGATCTCTATTCCCAACACTATTTGAAGCATATATCAAGAGATCTACATTACTACATTTTCCAGCAACAATTATCCTCACTAAAACTGCACTATATTGATTCTCATTAGGGGAATTTTGAGGTCTAAAATGGGCCTCCTAAGAAAATTATAAAATAATAGTGGAAACAATCAAATAAGATTTGATGACATCATCAAATTTTAGAGGGAAAAATGGAAAAACTATTTTTTCAACTCATATTTTCAACTTATCTCCCACAGTTTTTACTCAAATTTCGAGCGGGAGTACTCGTTGGATGCGAAATTTAATTCCCCATCCAAGGAGTACCCATGTTGCATACTTTCGATGGGTCCTACTACACGAAAAATGAGAAATACATAAAAAATGTGATTACAATAACGTTTTTTATGTATTTCTCATTTTTCGTGTAGTAGAGTTCATCGAAAGTATGCAACACGGGTACTCCTTGGATGAGGAATTAAATTTCGCATCCAACGAGTACTCCCGCTCGAAATTTGAGTAAAAATGTTGGGAGATAAGTTGAAAATACGAGTTGAAAAAATTGTTTTATTATTTTATTATTTTTTAATATTTTTACCCTTTTATTTAAAAAATGGTGAATCATCCTCCATGGTTGACATCATCATCTTGAATCCTATTGGTTGTTATAAAGTTTATTTTTGTCGTACATTTTTCTTATGAGGCCTATTTTAGACCTCAAAATTCCCCTAATGCCTGCATTTGTATAACATCTATATTTCATGTTGTGGCATATATATCCATGGGAGGCTTGTTTGCCTTGATTATTTGAGTTGTGACATTTTTTATTGTACTTATTTGCTACTGATTTACATAATAAAATGTCTCCATGTTTGTCACAAATGTTGGTGTAATGTTATTCACTGTTATTTCCATTATTGTGTTCAATATTGCTACTTTTCCTATTTTGGAATATTACAAAATATGATTGGTTATGTGTGGGAGAATTTTCATTGGGTGGTTGATGGCCAACCACATGCTTTCATGTGGCCCAACCGTAGGCCACCACGTGGCAAAACGGGGGCCACCAAAATTTGTGTGAAGGCTAAACTGAACTTCGCCATATTTGACATTGAGACCACATAGCACACAACGCAATGCTCTAACCGATGATCCACCACCGTTGTTTGTTAAAACTATGGTCTGAAACCTTATCTAAAGTTTAGTTGGCGGAAGTTTGGTGGTAAGGGGCTAGGGCTTAGCCCCGACCCCCCCCCATATTATATGCGAACATGACCATTCCTCAGGAACGGGGGCGCGAAGGTGTAGACCGTCGCCCAAACCGTCACCATAACCACTGTGTGACACCATCCTCCTAACCACCGACAATTACCGTGACCGCCATA
This sequence comes from Pinus albicaulis, assembly GCA_034641835.2. Taxonomy (NCBI): domain Eukaryota; kingdom Viridiplantae; phylum Streptophyta; class Pinopsida; order Pinales; family Pinaceae; genus Pinus; species Pinus albicaulis. The sequence goes on from CM076580.1 coordinate 476,986,039, forward strand.
ATTTGCTGCCCAACATTTTTTAATCAAAAAATATTTTTAATGCACCATAACATATGGTTTGAATTTTAGGTTTTAGGCATTATTGGGAAAATTAATGATACGAAAATTTCGCTCGGAATTCCATAAATTTTTTGCTCAGTTAGCAGAAATCAGAGCGGAATTGTAGGACGGATCCGAATATTAGGGAATTTGTGGTGCAGTTAGCAGCAAAACTAGGGATTCTCATAACTTCTTCAGTTTTTGACCAATTTTGGAGTAGAAAGAGGCTAGACAAGCATTTTTGGTTCTTTTGGAGCTGATGGAACAGGTTTTGAAGCCATTGGAGCATTGTAAATGTATGTAATCGCCATTTTGAGCATAATGAAAGAGGGCCAAGCCATTGGAAGTTGGACCAAGGAGACATAGCCCAGGAGGGGTGAAATCCTTCATCACTTGCTATGTTTTGATTATTTTTATGGTGTATTTGTTTGTTGTTTCCGCATATTTCATAGTTTATTTTCATTCTTTATGTGTTTAAAAATTAACATAAATTCTCTCAAAAAATCAGTTTTTAACACTTGCAATTTACAAACCCTTAAGCACATTTTCATTAAGATCACATACAGATCATTTGTTCCCCCATTTCCCCTCTTCTCCACCCTCCCCACCCCTCCACACCTCCATTTCCCCTCCATAACTCCTTCAGTTCCTCATTAATTAAGAGGGAAGTTAAAACCCACTGCTCATTTAGCGAGATAGCAGTGATGATATGGGAGGTGGTGGCCCTACCCCTCCCATAAGACTACTACCCCCACTAAATGAGCAATGAGCTTAAAACATGTTTCTTATTTAGTGAGGTGGCAAGGGAGTTATTGGGTTAGGAGAAGGAGTGGTGGGCATGTGTGGAGGTGTGGAGAGGGGTAATTCCAAGGAATCCTCCTTCCTCCAGTTTTTTCTTTTTCATTTTTTTAAATAATTTTATTCTTATTCTTATTATTATTTTTAATTATGTGTGTACGTGTGTGTTTTACATTTATTTTTTCTATTTTAAAACACTAGTTTAAATTTTATTTATTTTTTTACTTTAAACTTTAATTTCGATTTTCTTGTAACTTTTTTGAAGAGAACGTGAGGAAAGAGTAGGAACATTATATTTGTTTATTTTTTAATATTTCCATTGTTAGAAACCAGGATAATATTTGGCGGGGTGAATAAGTATTATAGCCAATTTTAATAATTGTTGACAATATCCAAAATTTCAATTCACTCAATAATCAATCATGTAAAAAACTCATGAAAGCACATAGAAGCACCAAATGTACAGGGAAACCCATAATGGAAGAAAAACACAAAACTTATGTATAATTTTTTTTGTAGGATTAAACCTACTATTACATCATCTTTTTTGGCACCAACTAGATGGAGACACCCATCAACTTAATTTACAAGAACCCACTTGAAGGAAACACCAACTCCCTAATATTTATAGGCTCCAACTTGAAGGAAACACCAACTCCCTGACCTTTATAGGCTCAAAATTGAAGGAAACACCAACTCCCTGATCTTTATAGGCTCCAAATTTAAGGAAGCACCAACTTCTTGATGTGCATGCACCAAGCTATTTGAGACAGCAACCTCTTAAATATGTTTGCAGGAACCAAACCCCAATAGGTACACCATGGACCACCATTTCATAATGTTTTCAAGTTGGATCCCTTAATCATTAAAGGAAATACTTCAATGTTTTGATACAAACTACCCTTCAACATTTTCAATCTTAACTTTGATCTCTGCATTTTTTTCCTGTGACACCTGCAACTTCATATATCTTTGTAGTAATAATTACCCTTAACTAGCAAGACTCTTTCTATGTTAAACTCTAGTCTTTGCAACAATACCTTTATTTTAATTCATTTGGAAAATAGAAACATATTATGTCAGTAAACTTCATCAACATGCTTAGAAATATATAGAAAATCATAACAACAAAAAATTATCATGCAAACTTTATTCTAATAGAGAAAAACTATCAGCATAGATTAAACATCCTCTTTTCCTGTCACAAACAAACACATTTGGCTCTGTCACTGTTGGTGAGAAAACAGGTCTCGTAGAGAAGACTCGGGTTCAGGGCTAAGGGCCAACAAGGTTTTCCGCCATAGTCTAGATTCACGTCGGCGTTTCCACTCTGCTCTGAAGGGCAGAGAGTCTCACCCGAGGTGTGTCGTGACCCTACTGTGCTTGAGAGTAGATCGGTATCATTTCCCCAACATCCAAACAGGTGAACCAAAGCTAAACTAAGAAATTAAACAACCATGACAGAACATTTCACAACATATATTCTTCAGGGAAATAGTTAATCCAGCAATAAACAAAATTTTAAACACAACTATGAACAACGCTCATTCATATTCAACATCACATAGCACAACAACCATGTTGGATATATTAGTCAACAGGCGTCAGAGGCAAATCATTACAAGGCTCTGCTACAGAAGAGAATAGAATAAAACAACATACAACACAACCTGAGGGACATAGAGAAACTACAATAATTCAGAAGAGAGGAGAACAGTGCAACCCGATGGAGCTCTTCTGTGGCTCCCTATTACCGATTCCCGTCTGTACCAACCTCCTCCTCTGTTGGCTGGTTGCTTACTTATTCTCGCGCTCGTGCGACTGACAATTCTTCCTCATTTATTGCTCGAATGTATTTTGTTTCTTTCCGTTCACCGAGAGTTCACTGCCTGTTTCCTTCCTTGCCCTTCCACTGTCTATGCCTGCTCCCGCAACCACTGCGACACCTGTCCTCTGCCCCTCCGCAACCTTGAAACCTCCCTGATTACCGAGGTTGCGTTTCGCCACGTGCTCGCCAGCACTCAAAATCTTCTAATCTCCAAAAACAAGGGCCCCAACAGGCCCTGCCGACATCCTTTTGACTCGTCCCGAGTCAATTGTCCTAAACCGTCTCCACCTCCATGGGGCTACCTGACCCTGTACCCTGTTCCGGCTGCGCACCTTCTCCTTGCTGTCCAAACAAGGGCCCCAACTTTGGGACCTTGGTCAGAGCTGAAGCCTTAAGCTCTTGGAAAGTTGCCACGGCCTGCTGCCACCCTTGCAGCAATGCGTCAGTCTCCGTCGTGATCTTGGTGACAACATCCTCCCCGAAGGTTGCCGGTATAGTGCCAAATTCTGTGTTGACCTAGTTCCTGGCCTCAGGGGCCAACTGCTACATCGTTCATGCGCTGATATGTACAGGCTAGCGAAGCTCTTGAATTTCCTGCTTTTCTGCCGTCGATGTCTCCTCTACTTGTTGGATCTGGACCTCTAGCACATCCGCCTGGGCATACAATTGGTCTAGCCTAGTTGGGTCCATGGTTTCCTGTATTTCCTTGGAGATTTGTTGCAGCTGGGCCAAAATCGGCCGTGTCTTCACTGTGAGGGCCGTTGAGCATTCCTGCAGACCTTTCAGGAGGTCGTAGGCATCTCCGGTTGCAGTACTGAGGACTTCCTGCACCTTTGTTACCTAGCCCTGTTTCTCTGAAATTTGTGCCGTGTACACAACTGCTGGGTCGGGCAGCATGGGTCGTGCTGCCAATGCCGCCTTGAGCTCTGTATTCTCTTGGTGGAGGTTGGAGTATGCCACCCTGACGTGGATTTCCCGCTCTACTACTGTCGTTTCTTGCACATCCGCTGGTATCTGACTGTAGTGGGCCGTCACTGTAGGCCACACTTCGCTGAAAACCCTGGCCATGGTGTCCAGTTAGGTTTGTAGCTGCCCATTTTCCATTGTAAGCTGCTCACGCTATTCAGTAAGCGCGATTATCTACTGCTGTTGTTGCTCACATTTTTGTTGTAGCTCTGAGTGGAGCCTCTCTGCCTGCAGTGTGGCCCTCTTGATGAAATGGTATAGCTGAGCTGTCCCCCACGTCTCCATGCTCTCGTCCCCTGAAGTACCCTGATTTGGCCACCGCTCCTGAAGTGGTTTCCCACTGGCAACCGATCTCGTCGATTGGCCTTGAGGTGACTGCGAAAACGTTTACTGGGTTGCAGATTCTGCCATGTTCAGGTTTGGTCGCTCCCCTTGATCTTCTTGGTTGGACTGTTGGAAGGGAGTAGGCTCAGGGAGTGGCCCAACTGTGTCTTCAACTATTTGTTCCATATGAGTGTTTAGGTTGGTAAAAGTGGTCTGGGGGTCCACGGTGGGGTTGGCTGGAGGTACCACTTCTGTACCTGAGTTAAAATCTATCCCATTGTCCCCATTGAGTAGTTTCCTGATGATTGGATTAGACAAGGTGGTGGATGAGGTGGATGGTGTAGATGAGGTGGTAGGTAGTAGTGGATCGGTACGAGGTGGTGATATATGGATGTTCAAGAAATAGAAGGGGTTAATGGGGTTGTGGGGTGGCAACTCGCTCGCTTCCCCTGTCTCAGCTATTGGCTCCTCTTGGATTAGGACCCCTGTGCTCAGTTGCCGGGGTGGATCCTCCCTTGTGAGGTCGACCACCGGACTTTATTCTACAACTTTGGCCCTCTTGGCCTTGGGTGCCGCTATGGGTTTCACAAACCTACTCTTTCCCACCAGCGGTGCGGTTGCTGGGCTTGGTGGACTGAACAATACATTTGGAATGGTGGTGGGGATGGAGGTCATGGTTGGAAGCGGGGTCGACTGAGAGACTTGGAATTCTGAAAAAAATGGGAATGGAGTAGCACTACTTGATATCACCTGAACTACTTCGTTAAAGCTCCATACCTTTGTATTCAGTTGCTGAATGATTGGGAGGAGCTGCAGGTTTGACACCCTGCTTGCTGCCTCCATTGTCGTTTCTCCTGGCAACTGCTGTGGTAGCATCCCATCGAAGAGGTACGTGTACACCCCATTTCTGACTTCCATCGTGACCCCCGACCACGAACAAACTTCTGTATGGAAAGCTGCCTCATCGATTTGGAATTTCAAATGCCTCATCTAGAATGTTGCCTGTGGTACACACGTGGGTCTGAGGAACGTGTGCTTGTGTGTGACCCCAAACCAGAGTTGCTCACTGTATCCATACAACAGGTTTTTGGGGATCCTCTGTTGGCTCATCACCACGTCAACCATTAGGCCATACCAACTTCTGAAGGCCTCTACATTTACCTCCTTGGTGCGGGGGTCTCCCGACACCTTCCATGGGGTGAACTTCATCGCCAATGGCTGATCCTCTACTATCTCCACTGGCATCGTGATGAGGGGGAAAGTCCACTTCCACATGGATAGTGCTACTATCAAGTATCCGTAGATAAATCCCGTTGCCCTCTTATAATTGTCTTCACATGCCTCGAATAGCTCCTTCAGCAGGAAGGACTACCAGTTCAGCCTGGTCCCCTGGACGCAGTGCTCCGCGACTGAAATTGTGTCCAAGGTACACTCCCCTTTTGTGTAATGCCTCTTCATCTTGCTGGCAATGAGGTAGCATGCGAACCTGATCTCTGGCTTGTTAATTAGCTCAATTTTTGCCTGCTTTCCTCCCCTTCGGGTGCCATACTTTGCATAGTAATCTGTATCCCCTGACTTCTTTGCCCGTTTGGAGATAGTCTGGAATGCTGAAGAGACATCCCTGCCTTCCTGTGAGAGCCCTGTCAGCCTGTGAATGTCCTCAGCGTGGATTGGAATCTCTTTTCCCAACCACAACGAGCCGTTCTGAATTCTACTTAGCAAGAATTTAGTGCACTGCATTGCAGTGCCTGTCATCCCAAACACCGACAAGTTCTTCAAATTCAATATTGAGGACTGTTGGATACCTCGAAACTTAGGCAAGAATTTTTTTGTCGCCCGTCCTGCTTCTGTTGTATAGTTCTCAATGTATACTTGTCTTTTGAGCACAGGGAACTCAAAAGAGTCTGCGAGGTTTGCATCAATTAGAGTTGCACTATCATACTTCCCGACGAGGGATTCCATTTTTTGAATCCTGTTGTCCAGCTCTTGTTCTACTACTGATGGGCTTACTTTTGTCATCTTTTCTCGTCGCTGATACACCTGCAAAATAGTTCTCGGCTCCTTCTCTTGTATTTCTTCTTATGGACACCTTCTCTTCTCTAGTTCTGCTCCAACTTCCTTCGCTCCTTTGGAGATTTCTAACTCTAAATCGGATTTCTCTGGCATTCTCGTGCTTTTCTTCATGCAAGTTATGTCAGTAATGGGCATGGGTGAGGTTGAGGAGACCCCATAGCTAATTAATGTTTCCTTGGCTTCTCTCGTGGCTACGATCGTGTGATCCGTTAGCTGCTGAGGTGGGTTCTAACACTTGCTGACTGTGGTCTTGGGATTTGGGCAGACACGACGGCTGGGGGTGATGTCTAATTATGGACTATTTATTATGGTATGGATAGTTCTAATTATGGTCATTATTTCTAATTCTTGGCGATCCTACAGACTGACACTAGTACTATGTTGAATGATGGTGGATTGATGTTTGGCACGCTTCCTACCTGACGTGGATGCCACGCTGGACGCTACCCCCCCCCGGACCACTAATGGTTGTGTTGCGGTCTCCGCAACTGAGCTAATGTGTATTGTAGTAAAGTAAACCTATCTATGTCATCTCAGGTGCGAGAGAATTATTGACCCTAATCTACCCTACTGACTCCTCTCGAGAGCAAGATTTATTGAAATTGAAATGAAGAGCTTACTCGTAGTATGGTTTTAGGCGTGCGCCGTTAACCCATCCTTGTAGAACCTGTCCGTCTAACTATGCCAAGCGGACTGCTCCTGACGATTTGATCTCTATGAAATAAAATGGTCCCAGCCAATGCATCTGTAATTTCCTTGGGAACCTCTAGAACTTGCTGTCGTAGAGTAGGACCTTGCCTCCAACTTGGAATGTCTTGTGTTTGATGTGTCGATCATGTCAAGATTTCTGCCTCACATTTTCTACTGTTTGGTGAAATTCTGCAAGAAACCGTCCTTCCTCAAGCTCCTATAGCTCATGTAGCCACTCCTTTAAAGATTCCTCTTCAGATTATTGTAGTGAGGTGGCAATCAGAAGGCTTGGTACCGTGAATTCTACTGGGACGACCGCTTCTCGCCCATAGACCAGCTGGAACAGTGTCTGGTTATGCAGTCGTTTTACCATTGTGCGGTATGCCCATAGGGTTGCTGGTATCCATTCGTCCCAGTCATCCCATTCCGCGTTGCATATTTTTTTCAGGTCTTTTTCCAGTATCTTATTAAATTCCTCCACTGTACCATTTTCTTGTGGATGATATGGGCTACTCTTGTGGTGTTGTATAAGGAATTGCTGCAGGAGAGACTTAATTGTCTCATTGATGAAATGTGTAACTTGGTCACTGGTTAAGCTTCTTGGGCACCCAAATTGGCTGATTATGTTTTCAAAAATAAATTGAGCAGCAGTATCTACAATATAGTTCCTTACTGGTGCTACTTTTGCCTAGCGGGTCAAGTAGTCAGTCGCTGTTATGATGTACCTTGCCTTTGAATTTCTTGCAGGTGGCGCAATGGGTCCCACAAAATCGACGACCCATTTCTTTAATGGATAGAGTGTCCTTATGGGATGGAGCGGTATCTCATCCCTGTGGGAGGGTTGTCCGGTTCGCTGACATACATCACATTTCTGAATATATGCTTTACTGTCCTTGTGCACTGTTGGCCACCAGAGACCTGCTTGTAGTACTTTACGTGCTGTTGGTCTTGCTCCTACGTGCCCTCCCGCAACACCACTGTGGCTTTCCCATAGTATAGCTTTCCGTTCATGATCTAGAACGCATCTCCGAAGAACTTGGTCCAGCCCCATTTTGTATAGCTGCCCTGCGATCAGCTGATATTCCGCTGCTCGAACTACCAGATGTTTCTTTTGTGTTGTAGTATACTCCTGCGGACACTGTCCCGTGGTGAGGTAAGTTTCTATTTCATTCAGGTAGTCCGGGATGGCTTCTACTCTGAAAATATCAACATCTGGTAGCTGATCATCTAGAGAACTTCCGCTTTCACCATTCTCTAGTCGGGATAAGTAATCAGGCCCTACATTGAGCCTTCCAGGCTTTACAATTACTTCGAATGTGAATTCTTGGAAAAGTAGGAGCCACCGACAAATCCTCCCTTCTAAGACTGGTTTGTTTACCAGATATTTTAATGTGGAATGATCCGTGAAGAATTTGAACTTACCCCCCAATAGGTAGTGGCGGAACTTATGGAGTGAGTACACCATTTCTAGTGCTTCTCACTCTGTTGTCGTGTAGTTGCACTTTGCTATTGACAACTTGCGGCTGGAAAAATACACTGGATGATCAACTGAGGTGTCCCCCGGCTGAGCTAGAACCGCACCAAGTGCAATGCCAGATGCGTCAATGTGTACATGGAACTGTTTTTCCCAGTTCGGGTGGACTAGTATCGATGCACTTGCCAATTTTTCTTTCAACACGTCCAGTGCCTCCTTGCAGCTGTCCGCCCACTAAAATTGCTCTGATTTTTTTAGCAATTTTTCCAAGGGCGCTGTTATTTTGGCATAATTGCGGATGAAATTCCAGTAGTAGCCTGTGTCCTAGAAGTGACCACAGCTGTTTGACGGTCTCTGGAGCCTCCATATTGACAATTACTGCTATTTTAGTCGGATCGACATAGACACCTTGATTATATACCACATGCCCCAGCAAGGTTCCGAATGGTATGGAAAATATGCATTTCTTCAGATTCAATGAGATCTGTAGTTGTCTACACCTATAAAACATTACTCTTAGTAGGCTCACATGGTATTTAAGCAAGCTATACACAGTCCAGTCATCCATATAGACCTCTAGGAATTTGTGGATGTATTCTTGGAACGCTGCTATCATAATGCGAGAGAAAACTGCGGGTGCATTCTTCAGTCCGAATGGCATCATGTTATATATGAAGGAGCCCCATTCGGTAGTGAAGGTTGTCTTTGTCTTGTCTTCTTCTGCTATTCTCACCTGATGGTAACTTGAAAAGCCATCCGTGAATGAGTATGCTTCGTTCCTTGCAACATTGTCGAGCACTTCGTCACTGAATGGGGTAGGGAACGGGTCATGGATACAGGCACTGTTGAGGCTTCTGTAATCCACGCAGACTCGTATCTTTGATTTCTCCTTTTTTCTTTGTATAAAAATGGGGCTTACCCATTCTGCCTCTTCTATGGGGAATATGAGCCTGACGGTCAGCATTTTTTCAATCTCTGCTTTCACTTTTTCCTTCACCCTTGGGTTTAGTTGATATGGTCTATGTTTGACAGGCCTAGCATCAGGCTTCAATATTATTCTCATTTCCCCCATATCCCCTTTTATGCCTTTGAGATCTGCTACCGATGATGGAAACAATTCCTCATACTCCTCACGTAGGCTGAATATTTCCTTTATTGTTTGCTCGTTCCATTAGTCTCCAATGGTCACCAGCTTGGGTTTGTCCACTGTCCAAATGTTTACCTTTTTAGTTTTGAGTGGCAGGAGGTGGATACCTTTTGTAGTGGGTTCCTCCTTAAGGTCCCTCTCCCCCTCTGTTTCTTCAAAATATAGATGTATGAGGTCCTCCAGATTGTTTTCATCCATCTCGCTATTAATCTTCTGACACGCCACTTTTTGCTGGATACCCTGGTACCACGGTGACTGCTTGTCCATCTGTAGGTTATCAGGAAAGAACAGTACCTTCTTGATAGCTTGCAAGGCTTGTGTAATCTGTTCTGTTTGTCCCTCAAAGGTGAAACACCTGATGAATTTCTCCACAACCTCCTGCCAATCTTGGGTCCCTCTTCTCTTTTCTTCCGTTAAGTACCAGGCTTTTGGGATCACATCCAAGGAGTAGATGAACTTGTGGGCCCACAGTTCCTCAGGTATCCGTTAGCTCGCCATTGTGCTTCGCATTCCTTCAGATGGTTTCTGGGACTTGCGTCCCCTTGGTACCAGTATCTCCACCTGGGATCCTTTTCCTCTTGAAATCTGGCTTTCATTGCTGCCGCCACTTCATCCCATCGCGTCAGTGAGTCGCGATGGTCACTCCACCATCTTGAAGCTGTGGACTACAATTCCATGTCCATCAAGGGTATCCTCTGGTCTTCTGGCACCGTGGTTTCTGTTTTGGCTATGAAAACACTTACAACATTCATATCTAATAATATTAGGTATCCTTAAAGTTCAGCTCCAATCCAATTGACTCTTGCAACACTGGTACACCTCCTTGTGTTTGTTCGTAGCCTCCTTGCTGCCAATCATCCCATGCCAGTTCTAATCCTAGTTCTGAGCTTTCAATACTTCTCCAGCTTACCGAGCCTTCTGTCGTCGGGTTAATGTAGTCTTCCCTTCTTCCGACGGTCATCTGGTAGATATGGTCCAAGAGCTAAGCATCTTCTCGGTTATCTAAAATCTCGGTATACCTCGGTCCTTGGTAGGGGTCGAGCGATTGAGTGACTCTGACTTCCCCGTCCTTGAAAATCATGAGTTCTTTATTTAGATCGATTACCGCATAATTTTCAAAAGCCCAATCGATCCCCAACAGTGTTGGGTACGGATCCTTGTCCCCCTTGATGTCAATGAATTCGAAATCTGTAAACATCTTTACCCCTGCAATGTCAACCTCGACATTCTCTAGGCGGCTGATGGGGGAAATGCCATACCGATTTTCCATTCAAAGCTGGATCGGAGAGTATGTCAGTCTTGGCCTCCCAAGCTCTTCTGAAGTTTTCCTTGGTAGGATGTTGACGTCGGATCAAAAATCAAGTATGGTGTCCTTAATCTGGAATCTCGCCACTTGCGTATTTACTTTGAATTCCTTTCCCATCCTTCATTTGTTTCTTTTTATTCTCTAAACATATTTCTAGTCCGTTTATGCTGCTTCTTTTTCTCCTGTATTCTGTTTTAGCACCCCTTCCAGGTTTTTCTTCAGCCGTTCCAGCATTGGTGCATTGTTGACAATCTTCAGGAACAAATGGAACCACTCTTGTATTAAGGCTTCATTAGTATTCTGTGTCTCCTTGTCTTCCTGAATTTTCTGTAACTCGATTCCTTTATTTCCCCCCAACAGGGCAAACGTTTCTGCTGCTTCCTGGAAAAATTGTTTCTGTCATTCGGGTTTGAACAAGAGCTTTGGGGATGTTGGACAGACTCCCTTTATAGGGTCCATAGTGTGTGCATCCTCCCCCGTTCTTTTGCCGCCTCATGTCACTATGGCCACGTACTAGACTGTTTGATTTGATATGGGCCCACGGGACAAAGACAAACTGCACATGAACTGAAACTTGTAGGACTTTGATAACCAAAATTTTGAAGGCTAACAATCTGAAATTTAAAAACATTCTTCCTTCTTGTTGTGTCTCATATTTTGAGCTTTTTAGAGTCACCTTTCTTTCTTCATTTCAGCTCTGGTTTTGATCTTGTTAGAGCTGCTTTATCCTTCTTTGCTGGTTCAAGTTTTGAGAATGTTAGAACCAGTTCTCTTCTTCTCTTTGGCTCAAGTTTTGAGAGAATTAGAGCCATATTTTCCTATGATTCTAGGTTCATATTTTTAGCATGTTCGAACCTTTCTTTCTTCTATCCTAATCTGTTTCTACTGATAAGCCAAGATTAAACAGTTTGGCAGATATTTTTCACTATCCTATCAGCAGTAAATTGAAATCTGCCCAATCATGATTAGGTTGTATGATTGGACAGTAGTGCTCCTTAAAGTAGTGGCATTTGAGGTTGCACACTTTCATATTTTCTTTTCCTTTTGGTATGGGGCTATACCTTTCGTGTTTTATTTCTGCCCTCTTTTCTATATTTTTTTTTATTGTTTTTTTATTTTTCTCATTTTTCTTCTTCAAAGAAATAAACAAAAATACTAACTAGATGCTCAAGAGCTAAGCTTTATTAACATTCCTACCTACCCTAATCTAACTTGGAATATTTACATGTTTAGCTGATGAACTCTCTTTTCCAGTACAACCAATCCAGTAAATGATTCCATGATTGGTCCTTTCTCATCTCTTTGGGCAGGCTGGACAAAACGGGCCACTCCAATTCCTTTTGTTTCTTAACAACAGTGCTAAAAAATCTTCTTGCTTCTGGTAACACCTTGCTGCTAACAACCTTTATCCCTTCTTCAAAAAATTTCAAGAAATGAACATAGGGATCTTGAAATAATACCTGGTTGTGAATTTTTGGAAGATAGGTTTCAACCAGGATTACTTCTTCTTTCTCCACTGGATCGAGATAAATATTTTCTTGAGAAAGAAAAACCTCCTCATCTTCGTTATCATCTGAACTAGAGGACTCATCATATATTGCAGTGGTGTCCTCTTGTAGTCCTGGTAAGCTCTGTTTTAGTGGACTATATTTTGTGAAGAGATCATCACTTTTCTGAGTAGGGGTATCCTTTATTACCTCAACCCTTTTAGGAGGAGGTTCCTTATATTCATCCTGCTTAAGAAACTCCTCTTTTTTCTCAACCTCATCATCACAACTGATAGATTTCTGACTCCCAATTATGTGAAAGTTGTTTCTGATGGGCTGCATTTCTTGATTACTGCGTTCACGCTGATGATAATGAAATTCATGACACCAATCCACTGTTGGTTTCCCTGCATGATTAGTTTCTATATGGAGCTCATCATCATCATCATCAGATTGATCAAAAATTGGAAAATCATTAGAAAAAAACAATTTCACCAATCAAGCATATTGGGTTATCAGTTGGATTTTCTTTGAGCTGATCTACAAGTTTGTTTTCTGCTTCAAGAAAACAAGGTTCAGTAGGTAGATGAGCAGAGGTATTTTGTTCTAATGAAGATTTGAGGGCTGGATGTCTGTTCAATATTAGATCAATTTCTTCCTCTGTCAAGAGAGAAGTAATTTTCTTTTTGCTTAGGACAGATGTACATCAGTTCTCTTTCTCTTGTGTTGGCTGATTTTGAGGTCTGATGTCTTCTTGAGCCTCTTCTAGGGGATCTACACTTGTGCTTGCAGGGAAGCCTTGAGGATTTTCTAATGTTTCCTGATCTTCTTCTGTCTCAAACAATTCCTCATGATTACTATGATACTTATTTGGATACAAGGCTCATGAGTTGTTTTTTCTACATTATCAGGATGCCACTCTTCTTGTGTAATCTGAGATGGGTTATAATATAGAGGGGGAGTTCCTATATGTGCTGGTTCTCCTTCCACATCAGATTCTGCATTTTCTAAGTGGCTACTTGTTTCCGCAAAGCATTGATCACTAAAAGTTTTTGCAATTTGGTCATGAAGTTCTCTTAATAGCATAGTACAAGATATAGGTAGGCAATCAGGAGTTTCTTGACAACCTTCCTCATCATCTTCTATAAAGTCTTGATCATCATACATGTCTTGCTCATTGTCTTGGTCTTGTAGAGGTTGAGTTTGGTCTTGATCTGGAAAAAAAATGGGTTGCTCTGGATAATCAACATCTGTATCAGCCTCATGCCTTTCCAACTTCTTATCAAGTATGTACATCATTTTTCCAATTAGGTCCAATAATGTGTCTAGTTTAGCTTCTCTGTCTATACTTTATTCCATGTTTTTTAGTTATAAAGAGATCACTGTGTCTTTTCAACCAGTTCAGAGTCTTCTTCCAGTGGAGTCATTAGGTCTTTTGGGATTGTGGAGTCACCAGGTGGAAGATTTTGAACTTTGCTGTCCACCAACAGCATGATTGGGTTTGCTCAATGCATTCCCAGGGGAGTTTACAAGGACTAGTGAAGTAATAGGTCTACTGGAGGCCAGTGGATTCGCCAGGTGGAAATTTTTAGCTCCCTTGGAGGTAAAATGTTCTATGGTCCACCACCAATGTTTATTATGAAGCCAATCTAAAATGTTTTTTGAGTTTTTTGTGGTTATTTAAGGACTTACCAAGTCTAAAAGATTTTTCTAGACGATCATATACTCAGTAGGTCCCACCGTGATCGCCATTATGTTGGTGTGAGCAGTGGGATAAGTCCACAAGGTATTCTTTGTCAAATTAAGGGCCTAAAGAGTTTTAAGATGTATTTCAAGCAACTATATACTCAATAGGTCCCACCGTGATCGCCATTATGTTGGTGTCCTGTGATATGCCAGATTGGCATGCCAAGTGACAAGGAAACATACAAACCAAGCTTTAGAGCTCTAGGATCTAGCCCTCCTAGTCTTAGAGAGGGATCTCTCAATATGTTTATAAAGATATGTCTTGAAAGGTTTAGAAGTTGATTTTAGGCTAGTTATGAGGTGCAGGGTTGTTTGTTTTATTTGGTTGGACAAATATGTTTCATGCAGTATAGATAGAGCATGGGAATCTACAAGCCATTGGGCAATGGAGTCATGTGAAATTCCAAATAGTTTTGATTGAGAAGGAAGGGAAACCAGAGGGAAAATCTAACTCGGTCAAGGATCTATTAAATAATATAGGTGAAATGAGATGAACATTAAGGACTAAGAGTGAAAAGCAAACTAAACCATTTCACATTGACTTAAAGGATTCGGGGAACGCCCTATTTCCTCCAGTAAGCTCACTGTTTTGGACTTAATTAACATAATCACTCAAAGAAGAGGATAAATGTAGACTAAACCCTCTCACAATGACTTAAAGGATTCAGGGAATGCCCTATTTCCTCTAGTAAGCTCACTGTTTTGGACTTAATCAACATAAATACTCAAAGAAAGGAGAAATGCAGACTAAAACCCTCTTAATGAATTATAGGATTAGGGGAATGCCCTATTTCTTGCTATAAGTTCACTGTCGAGAGCTTAATCAACAAAGACATACAATTGCATTCAAAGAAGAGGGAACACCTTAGACATCTAGGACTACAATAATAGGGACCTTTAACACAATAATTACAATAATGAACATAGGGTATGATTGAAACAAGCCTCTCTATCAAATTGCAAGAATTAATAATCAAAGGGAGATTTTAGATACAACATTCAGTGGCAAAGAAAGAGGGAATGCCTAAACAGTCTTTAGCACAACTGAATTTACCATTTCTGAAATAAAACAGACTGAATATTCGAGAGAGCTATTAGAATACCCTGTCATGTTCAGTAGTGGAAAACATATAAATGGTGAAGGATAAACAAGTTAGAGGTGCTTCTAAGATACATTTCTCTGCCTAAACTTTTTATCCTATTGTAAGCAAAGCATGATGTATGTAATATTCCCAATTAGCAGCAGCTAATTAGAAATATTAATTTTGACTAATTTTTCTTTTATAAAGTTAAAATATAAATAAAGTGGGTGAAAAAGAGAATATGACCCACTTAGGATAAAATGCACTCCCTAAAATCACTAAGGAGATATAACGTTGTAATCAAGGGGGCCAAATTGCACACGCAGCCAAGGGATATTACCGTGGTATAGTGGGTGGAGGCGGCCATAGGTTTTGAGAGCGGCAACATTATATAAAAGATGATAGCCACCTCATTTGGGGATCAGGGAAGTTTATGAAATTGAAATGGGTCATTGCGACTTGAGCACGCTGGCTGTTTAGCTTGTCTGCAGTGCTGTTTAGCGCGTTGAGTGTCTCCGATCGGAGATCTCACCCTCAGCCCCAGGGGGCTTCGATTTCCTGCTCGAGTGAGGTAGTTCCGTCAATGTCTTTGTAGGAAGATCGATCCAGTATATCTGTGGTGGGGTAGCGCGTTTATTAAATGCGCAGCACCTGTGGAGGATCAGCGTATTTAATTGTTGCACAGAAGAACGCAACTATATTTGTGAAGTTCCGATTGGATTCTAGAGAAGCAATGCGTTTGTTAACTGCTCAGTGCCGGTGGAAGATCAGCGCATCTATTAGCTGCACAGAAGAACGCAGCCGAATCTGTGAAGCTCCGATTGATTTCTTGAGGATCATGGATAGGATATTAAGCACTGAAATAGCAGCACAAGAATTTTTGGATCGGTGGGAGGTCATATTATTGCAGATCTCGGATATTAGAGGTGAGAGCGATCAGAGGAAAGCACAAATCCAAAAGGAATAATGCCCGGGCAGTGACATAGCCGCTTTCATTAGCAGAAACGGAGATCTGAGACACAGCCGTCCCATGCAACGCAGATCTGCCATGCAACCATTCCGTACAGCATTCTGGGAATAGATTCGGACTTGCCTTGTGAAAAAATTAGATGCTGTCACTTGATCACAATTGTACTCCTCTGTATTTATCAGATTAATAAAATGGCTCAGCGTTCTCTTATTTCTTGAGTATTTGTGCATGATTTATATATACGCTATTGTATGACTGCAAATTTGTTATTTCTTCCCTTCCTGCATCTAGATTTCTATACCACTTTCCGTACTCTTAGACAGAGCCTGGAAAAGGGCCAGATAGCCTCTAGATCTCATCCTCTTTAGAGGTGAAATATCTGGTAAATTCCCTCCCAGTCCATCTCTGGTTAGAGCTTACTGTGTTTTAAAAATTATTTCTGAAAAGGAATATTACAATGGAACAAAGTGGAAAACAGGAAATAATATTAACAATGAGAAGTACTTCACCAAAACCAGGCTCATGGATCCAATGGTCCAGCCTCCTTCATCAACAGAAAAACAAAGACCTCCACACTCATTCAGAACACCAATGCTTCTTTAAAGCAGCAATATGTATTACTTTAGAAATCACCAAATGCCAAACTTTTACAATGAGACTTAAAAGAGTCTTTATAGAGAAAATGGGAAAAGTAGGTGAAGGAGGTTTTAATGATCATCAGAGACAGGAGGAGTGCATTCGAATGCTCCATCCTGAGCCATAAATATTACATTAATTCCTGGATAGACTTAGTAACAATCGTTGCTTGTTGAGGCTCCTTTGACATGATAGAAATCACCCACAGAGTGTCCTTGGAGAGAAAAAACCATCTGGAGTGGTACTGCTACCTTCTTAGGTGTGAGTTAAGTGGAATAATGGGCCTTGAGGACATCACATACTCCTAAATAACTACTTTTGACAGTTTGTAGTAGCTTCTTTGGTGTAATAACTTCTTGGCAGGCCTTTGAGCATGGAGATGTGCTATGTCTGTGTCAGTCAACTTCTGCACTAATAACTGCTCCGTCTCTTTGTACTTCAACCTGTTTTAGCTCTGTTTAAGTTTTAAATTTGTTGATTGCTTGAACTGCTTTTGTACTGATGCCTTCAGAGGTTTTATTAATCTTCTATGCCATGTCTTCTACCTCTGGATATGTGATCTCCACCATTTCTGAGTGTTCTATGTACAGGTGGAGGGTTTCGCTGAGCTGAAGGGTCACTAAGGGTTCATGGATCTGATCCATTGATTGACACAACTTCGCCCTTAGTTTGGGTTCGCTTTGATGTTGTTTCATGGCCCTGAGATTGCTATCTGAGTCTTTGTGTCACTTTTGTGACTGTAAAACGTTTATCCTTCATCGGCCATGAAAAAACCTACAAACACACGAAAACATGTTATGAAATCCTACAGGCTTGGTTTAGACTGCTTGCAGAGGCTTTGGGGTTGTGGAGGAGCAGTGAGGAAGAATGTGATTACAACAGAAAATCGGAAAAAAACCCTGGCAGAGCAGGTAACCAGGTCAATGGAGGTTTGGGTGCGACGACGAACACGAGCCGTTGGATTAGGACTATCAACGGTGGAGATCTTTCGATGGAGTCATTGGGAGAATGGACGAATGGTAGACGAATGAAATCGCGATATAATATGGGCCGTTTGATCTAAGAGATCGACGGCTAGGATTAAAAGCAAAAATTACATTGCAGAGGGTAGGCGGTATGGTTGAAACCCGGGAATGGTTTTCGCGCGGCGAAAGGGGGGGAAGGTGGTATTGCCTTTTGGAACGCGATTCCATTCAGTGATTGACGCTTGGAAAATGAAAACCGCCCATATCACGCGGAAGTAGCGCACTGTGAGGGAGGCTAAAAAATTATGTGATATCGTGCGTCGGCCGTTAGATCTTTATCAGGAGATCGAACGGTTGTGGGAGAGCGTGATGGAAGATAAGGTGCACGGGTGAAACAATTGGTGGGGCTTGGTTACGTCAGCAAGTGTGTCGCGGGGTGGAGAGGTGTTGGACTATCGGGTTAAGTCCCGACCATTGGATTCTTTGGATGAACGGTCGAGATTGAAGGACAAGGCAGAAGTGTTTTGGAAAGGCGGAAGGGGGAAAAGTCCGATGGTCGTTGATCTCTATTAGATCAATGGTGGAGATTGCAATCGGGGAATAAACGTCGGGCGAAAAATTTGTAAAGGAAAAGGCGCATTTGCGAAGAAATATGAGGAGAGGAGGGCTTAGGGATAAGCGCTCGGGTGTGGTCTCATGGAGGGGAAAGAACCTAGGTTAGCAGGTGACTTAAGCCCTCGGGGGCTTAATACCTTTATAGAGTGGAAGACTTATTTTTGGGCCAAAAATAGGGATTTTAAGGCCAAATGAGGGTTTTGGTAGGCTAGAAAAAGGATTTTAAAACCAAATAAAGGGGGGATTTATAAATTTTGAAGGGGGTTAAGATGATTTAGAGGTGAAATGAAGGGGTTTATGGTGGGAAGTGGAGCATTATGAGTAGTTTTATCTTGGTAATGAGCAAGTATTTTAGGGCTTATAGTGAAACAACAGTGAAGATTAATTCAAAGGATAAATAATCATCACAAGACTTCAAAGATGATGGATTTTCAAAGGAAATATATCTCTTGAAGGCTTGAACCCAAATTTAGCCACCACTTAGGTATATCAGAATTTATAGGTGGATAACATACTTATTCCTTTACCTTACATTGAAACCTTCTGTCAATATACCCAACCAAACACACAAAACAAAAAACCCTTGTGCTCTATAACTAGCCTAAAACCTTAAATTGAATATCAAAGATATACATTTCTTTACCTTTATAGAGAGATCCCTCTCTGGATCCAAGAGGGCTAGATCCTAAGATCCCAAAGTGGTTTGATGTTGTCTTGTCATTTAGTATTGCCAAATCTGCCAAATCACAGGAACCCCAACACCTTGGTCACTGATGGAATTGATTATAAAGCCTTGAGTATTTCACTCCACATGGTAGGTTTTGCGCACGTACTCAGTAGTTTCCCCCTCATACTTCCTGCCTACACACTCCAGAGGGTTCGGTTCATTCATGGGAAGGCTAGTAATTCTATGAATTGGCGCAACATCGATGGGGATCCTGTCCTAGATCCACAGGTAGCCATTATGAATTAGGGCAAGCAACTGTCGAGCTAGCTGGTCCGTGACATTGTAGTGATCGAAGTGTGGCATCCTTAGCAAGTTTAGGAGCCTGGACCCAATGAATCCATGCACCCAGTGTTGGGGAACAATTTTGATCCCATCGTCTGTCTGAATTGTGTCAAGGTATAACTCAGGTGCCAGCTCAGGGAATGCCTCCAAACTAGCCAAGTCGTGATCGTCAAATTTTATCTCATGGAGCCTTCGAAAAGGTTCACTAATGACGGGGACCTCTCCCAAGGTCAGTGGCATTTGCAGATAAGTGATCAGGCCATCGAGGTTCTTCAACATGCACGCCGAGGGCCTGCGCAGTCAGAATAAGGGAGGTAACCAATTGATCAACTAGGCTGGGCCTCCTCCTGAGCAATATGCGCCTGGGGCGTCGCCCGCGGGGATTTTACGTTTCTCAGGGAAGTATGGGGCTTCCCTCCAGCCCATTTCATGGGTTTCGGGGGTTTCCTTGAGCCTTCTACCTTTTTCCTTTCGCTTCTTTATGATTGGCGTCTAGAAAACTTCTTCAGCTTCGGACTCAATCTCCACCACTTCCTTAGTTCCTTGTTTCACCGAGGTCTCTAGTTGCGAGGGTTCAGCGGAATTCGTGGCTATCATCCTGGCGCGAAAGGCAAACTCGAGATTGCTACTATCAGAGGGAGTAGGTTTCTCAGACATGAAAGAGACGCTATAGGCACAAAAATTATTATAGCACAAATTCGTCAAGGACAAACATGCCAAGTACAAGCTATTC
The DNA here is from genome assembly GCA_034641835.2 of Pinus albicaulis. Taxonomy (NCBI): domain Eukaryota; kingdom Viridiplantae; phylum Streptophyta; class Pinopsida; order Pinales; family Pinaceae; genus Pinus; species Pinus albicaulis. The sequence continues at coordinate 477,005,927 of CM076580.1, forward strand.
AAGCGATACAGAACCCTTGTCTGATCTATCATGCCCATTTTATAGCTTTGACGATCACCCAATGGTAGGGTAAACTTCACTTGGAACTTACCATCAAGTAAATGGTAAAAAATCTCTAGAAATCACCTCATTAAATTTCGACCGTCCGCTCCTTCCAATGGTAAATTTTTCTATTTACCTGATTTGACTGTTCCAAGGGCTAGTTTTCGCACCCTCGGTGCGCTCCCAACGCACCCTTGCACTTTTAGAAAACCTCCTGTGCTCCCAACGCATCTGATGTGTTCTAAGTTTATTCCTATACCTACAGTGCACTTTCTTGGGTGTCCAACTCTGTGGCTGCCTCTTGCGCGGAGCATGGTACCTGTTGCGCTTACCTTCCTTGGTGGGGATATCCCACTTCATCTAGCTACTCCAGCCATATAGTCATTTTATTCGATATTTTTTGAGCCAACTGTCATTGATATAGCCGGGTATCATATCACTGCGCAGGGTAGCTAATAGAATAGCTCCACCATTCGTGATTTCCTTAACTATATAGGGCCCAAGCCAGTGTTGTCGGAACTTCCCTGGGTGTTTCACAAATTAACTATCATATAACAGGACTAAGTCATCCTCCACAAAGGTTTTTTGACGAATATGTCGATCATGCCAGGCCTTATCACGTGCCTTCTGAACTTGCTGATGGAAGTTGGCGATGAAATGGTCTTCCTCCAAAGCCACAAGCTATGCTAACTGATCCTCCATGATATCAGACTCTGCCATATTTGTGAAGGCTGTGATGCACAGGCTAGGAACAATATATTCCATGGGAATAACGGCCTCCTTACCATAGACCATCCTAAACGGTGTTTTCCCTGTCAACTTCTTACAGGTGGTTCAGTAAGCCCATAGAACAGACGGAATGCGCACATCCCAGTCACTGCGATCGAAGTTACAGACCTTGGTTAGTGCGTGATCCAAGACCTTATTAAAAGCTTCGACCATGCCATTTTCCCGAGGATGATATGGAGTGATTTTCGCATGATGGATATGAAACTCTTTCGTCAAGGCCTATATTGTTTCATTGACAAAGTGTGTACCTCTATCGCTCATCAGGATTTTCGGACATCCAAATCTAGTCAGAATCTACTCAAAGATGAAGTGCACAGTGGTATCTGGAGGGCATTCATTCACTGCTTGTGCCTTGCCCCACCTAGTTACATAATTAGTAGCAGTTATAATGTAACACACAATTGTTTTATTTCTGGGTGGCTTGATAGGTTCTATGAAATCGATGGCTCACTTGTCAAATGCTTGCAGGGCCATTTGCGATTGGAGGAGAATTTCATCCCTGTGGGACAACCTTTTGATGCATTTGCATGTATCGTAGGCCTTACAATTGCTGTGAGAGTCACTATGCAGGGTAGGTCACCATAATCCAGCTCTTAAGATCTTCCGCATTGTGGCATTCCTTGTGTAGTGACCTCCTGCCACCCCATCGTGGGCTTCTGCCAAGATAGCATGCCGTTCATGTTCGAAAATGTACCTTCATAGCACTTCATCTGCTCCCATCTTATAGAGGTAACCTGTGATGATGGTAAAATCCGCAGCGTGGGTTACCAATTCTTTCTTTTGTTGCACTGAATACTCTTAGGGTGCCATGTCTGTAGTCAGGAACTGAATAATGTCAGTGAAGTGCACATCAACTAACTTAATAGCAAACAGCTGCACATCAGGAAATCCTTCCTCCAAGTTAGTTGGTTCCTCGCCAGTCTCAATTCAGGTAAAGTGATCTGGCCCAGCATTCAACCTCCCTTGTTTGAAAATTATTTCAAAGTCGTAATCCTGGAACAACAAAAGCCATCGGCAGATTGTCCCCCCCAACATAGGCTTATTCACCAGGTACTTCAAAGCCGAATGATTTGTAAACATTTTGAAGTGCCCCCACAACAGATAATGCCAATACTTCTGTAATGCATAGACCATGGCCAATCCTTCCTACTCCATGGTGGCATAGTTGCGCTCCACACCTGAGAATTTTTGACTAGCGAATGAAATTGGGTGATCGATGTCTCCCTCTCTAGGCTGCGTAAGGACCGCTCTTAGGGTGATTCTGGAAGCATCAACGTGAACATGAAATACCTTCGCCCAATCAGGAAAAATAAGGATAGGCACAAAGACCATATTTTCCTTGAGTAGCTCAAAGATCTTCTGACACTCGCCATCCCAAAAGAATGAAACATCCTTCTTAAGCAGCTTCTCAAGAGGGGCTGTGATCAACACGTATCCCTGAATGAAATTTCTGTAATAGCCCGTATGTCTGAGGATCGAAGGCAGCTGCTTCTTAGTCGTAGGGATTGCCATATTGATGATCACTGCAACTTTCACAAGGTCCACCATCAGCCCTTGTCGGCAAACTATATGTCCAAGCAAGATTCCGAAGGGTATGCAGAAGATACACTTCTTGATATTCAGGGAAATCTGGTGCTTTCGACAGGCATCCAACATCATGCACAGGTTTGAAACGTGTGTCTTTACCAAGCCAAAGACAATCCAATCATCAAAGTATACCTCTAGAAATTTATGGATGAATTCTTTGAATACTGCGACTACTACCCGCGAGAAGATGGAAGGGGCATTTTTTAGTCCAAACGCCATGACCGTATACTGAAAGGATCCCCATTCGGTAGCGAAGGTAGTTTTACTATGATCTTTAGGTGCGATTATGATCTGATGGTACCCTAGCGTCCTACGCTATCCAAGATCTCATCGGAGAACGATGTTGGGAAACGATCATGTAGACATGCATCATTCATCTTGCGCAAGTCCACACAGATGCAGATTTCCCCCTTTGTCTTATTTTTTCTGAACCACCATGGGACTCACCCAGTTTGATTGTTCAACCAGTTCAATGATACCTATGGTGAAAATTTTATCTATTTCTTCCCTAACCTTCTGCTTATACTTAGGGTTCAGCCGATAAGGGCGCTGTTTTACAGGGCGCACACCTGGTTTCAATGTGATGCGCATAACCCCTAAGTCCCCCTTGATCCCCTTAAGCTTCGAAAACTTTTTCAAAAATAAGTCCTGATATTCCGTGAGGAGTTCCACAACCTTGCCTACTGTCTCATCATCCCAGTAATCCCCAATTTTAGCCAACTTAGGTTGCTCTTCCATGCCAATGTTAACCTCTCGCAGCTTCAGAGGCTTCGTAACATTCAAAGTGTGTAACGAAGGCCCTGCAACTGCACGCTCCACCTCTGATTTTGGGATCGAAACATTACGCGGATCTTCATCACATTCTTCTATGTGATATTGCGGTAGTTGAAAATATCCTGTATTTATGTTTCCCGTGTTGGTATATCTAATGCTACGTAGGGGCTGGATTCCCCAAAAACAAAGGTATCTATATCCTACAGAGCTTCCTCAAGTGCCTCCGATCCTCCTATTAACCCAAATGTCCCCATAAATTCGTGCTTTAAGGCTTCCCAATGGCAGGTGTGCTGATGTAGCTCTGCATCTAAGTATCATGTCGTGGGAATTGGTCTCGAGGCATGAATAAACAAGTGAACCCATTCTTCTAAAGTGAAATCCCACCATTTTTCCATCCAGGTGAACAAATGTTCGAGAGGATCCTCTGGGCCAAGAAATATCTTGACGTGTACGTCGGCTGGAGGCTAAAATCGTAGGATCATTATATCCCAACATTCCTCCCAATCCTAGAATTCCCCCTTATGCGTGTCCCACCATCTTGCAGGTGTTGTGCGCATAGCTAGGTTAAGGGCCCATAACCTTCATTCCCTTGGAACCTCAGCTTCAAATGTCCACAAAAACTCCTTTATGATATCAGAACCATCAAAGTAGGGAAGTTATCTTACCTCTAAGGATATGCATCAGAAGTTCCTTGTGATTCGTAGGCAATGTAGCGCAGAGACATCATGTAACCGGTTTTTCCAATTTTCCATTTCTTCATTGGAGTCGGAAAAGCATTCGCTATCCTTTTCCCAGCAGAGTACACCATCGGCCATAGGATTGATCTAGTCTTTTTCCCTCGCAGTTAACTTATAGATGTGATCCACCTCTTCTTCCTCACACACTAGCTCTGTATACCTTTCTCCTTCTGCGGGATATAGCGATACTACCACCTGTGTTCCTTTGCTTTCAAACACCATGCTTCTCTTTTTCAAATTGATAATACCGCCCATATCTATGGCCCAGTCCAATCCTAGGAGCGCAAGATAGGGGTCCGCATCTTCTACAATCTGAATGACCTCGAAGTCAGCCCGAACCTTAACCCCTACGATATCTACCACGATCTTTGATAATATCCCCAACGGTATGATCTTCTGATGATTAGCCATGCGCAACTGGATAGTGGACCATTCTAACTTAGGTTCTCCCATTCGCTGCCAAGTTTTCTTAGGTATTACATTCGCATCTGAGCCTAGTTCAAGAATAACCCGATCCATCTCATAATCACCAATTTGCATGGTTAATCGCATCTCCCTACCAGTGCGTCTCTGATGCTTATATAGTTTGTGTACATCCTTAATTTTCATAGCCGGGGTTGTTCTTTCTGCGCAGCTGTCTATCAATGCTTCGAGGTTTTCTACGGCCCTTTGGTTGCACAGCAGCTTCATACATGCCTAGAGGAATGGTTTGACCTCATCATCTGCTTTGAGGTTCACGGGGGCTTGAGGAGTATAAGCCTTAGCAAAGTCTTTGCGAGCTGCAACAAAGGTTTCTTTCTCCTCTTGTAAGTCCAAACCTTCCTTTTTAATGGCTACTTTCTAGATAAGAGGCTCTGCCTCATCTTTCTCCACAGCTCTGCCAGTGGCCATGCCACTGCGTGTTATAACATTAACACCCGGTCCTTCATCTCGAGGTTCCGCCTTGACGCTTTGTACATTATGCGTAGGTGGCTGTTTCTTCTCCTGCATCTTGGCTATCAGAATCAGGCAATCTTAAATCACAAGATCTAGCTATCTACAATATCTACAGGATTGTCTCGCAGGGTTCGTGCAGTCCCTTGCAAAGTGCCATATTTCTCCATAGTTATAGAAAATCAGTTGTCCTCTCCCCCTACCCGTGCTTCCACCTCGGCCCCCTCCCCTACCCCTAGTTGGGGAGCCACCCAAACCGGAGGGGGACCTTGGTGAGGAAGGGTCTGATTGTACCCTATATAGGTTCCTCTGTCTATCATCATATCATAGGTCCAGAAGTTTTTCTCATCATGTCTTATAGATCTACAAAAATTGCACCATTGTTGCTTCACTTCGAGGACATATGTGGCAAGGCGGGGGAAATGGTTGGTATCATGCAGCCCAGCCACGTGACAATCATCGCACCACAACACTAGCCCACTTGGCCCCGCAACTTCCCTAGGAAGCAATGGGCTGGTTCCCCCAGCATACATGTAATCTGCTAGCTGCGGAAAGTTATCCTTGATGTGGCCATTCACCCTGCATCGTATGCACCACCTGTCAGGGCTAACCTCTGCTCCTCATTCCTTCCACAGATTCTAGATCTCCATATGCATTGCCTCTAACTGTCCTTGTATTTGTTGTACTCCTAGTTGGGTATTTTCCCTTGGCGTAGCTTCCAGCTTCATCGCAATCTCTAAGGCCTTCTCCTGCGTCTCAATAGCTTGATGACCCATTGGCACACGCAGGTGGGGCAACAACATAGCAATGAACCATTCCATGTGTTGTTTTTCATCATACAGAAATCCTCCTTCTCTAATTACCTTCTTTAGCCACTGGTCAGCTTCCCATACAGACTCGAATGGTCCTTGCCTAAAATCTTTGAGATCGTTCACTATCTAAGAGTAGGACTTAGGCTTCTTGAACTGTTGTTTCAAAGAAATTTTAATCTCTTCAATGGTCACATTCGCATGCTGGTCGATGTATCCCATATACTAGTCCAAGGCTCTTCCCTCAGAGGCAAGGGATAGCTGTGCCCTTTTCACAACATCGTTGGCCACGTTCTACGCAGTCCATACTGATCCCGTGACAAACTAGAACCGATCCATATATTCATCCTCCACACCCTTGAAGGTGGGTAGCTTCATGTGTGAGGCCATATCGTCTTTTGGTGGTGGTGGAGGTGAGTTCTTACCCCTATGAGGGTTCGATGGTGGCGTAGACAGAGAGATATGCGCAGCATAATTTCTTAATAGACTATAGACAGATCATTATCCTTCTTGATTAGTTCTGTAGTATTTACCACTGCACGTTGTACCCTCACTTTTATCAGAGCTCATTCACTCTGTATCGCTGCACAAAATTCTCTTTTCGCACAATAAGATCTTAATCAATAATGGAAGAGTTTTTAGAAACTTACCCCAGAAACCCTTGAAGAACCTTTGTTCCACCTCAGAGTAGGACACAAATTGATCAATTGCAAATTTCTTCACAAATCCTCTTATCACACTATTGACCCAATGATCTATCGTGCATGTGATGGTGTTATCAGTCTTTTCTAACTGATGGATCAGCTCTGGGGTCCACTGCATGACCCATTCATCCTTACAGCACTTCTGGAAATCTACAAGCCTTGCGAGCCATTCATGAAGCTCAGTCGCAAATGTCATATTGAAAATTTCGTAGATCTCTGTGAAAATGTACTTATTCTTCCACTTCTCTGTGGCTAGATTTGCACTATGATTTTCTCTTACTGTGAATTCCTGAATTTTCTTTTCGAGCCACTCGTTGATCTCTTTCTTCTCAGGTCTCCAATGTGTTCTTTTCATTACCCAATATCTCTCTCAAAATGCTCCCAGTCCCGACAACAGAACCATTTTTTTGGCTCGAGGGGTCCTAACCTAGGTTCGGAGGTTAAGGTTTGCCAACAAACCCCTATACTACTGGCCCTTTCGGCAGTGACCTGCTTGCGTAGGCCAAAGTCTCACTCGAAGTAGTATGGGAGGGTGCTAAAACTAGGTTTTCGCACCCTGAGAGAGAGAGAGTAGGTAAGTCAAGTAGATCTGCGTTCCCAGCCAATCAAGCTCGCATTTAATAGATCTATTTACAGGCTTATATAACAGAGCACAGATCTAGTAATTACTTTCGCATCCACGTGTGTAATACCAATCTATCAGCACAACAACTATAATCGTAGCAATTAACAGATCATAGATTTATATAACAGAAACAAAGATACTTTCGTAGCTATCAAATAGATACTTTCACAACTTAATCGTACAACCCAAGTTCGTATCAATCATAACAAAATAGATCCAGATAACATCAGATATCAATAGTACTTTGCATATATATTAATACCAAAATCCTCTTACAATCCCAAAATACCGCCTGCACACACAGCCAGCAGGGTCCACACACAACAGGACTGAGGATCTCCGTGCACACAGCCAGCAGGTGTCCTTACCCAAAAAACCCAACAACAAATCTAACAATTCATGCTTAAAATCAAGCTAAATTCTTTCCTACCTTAATACTCAAAAAGGTTCATCTATTTATACCGATTTAGCCTACGCATCCAATGGTTCGCAAACTGTGGTTTGCAGACTCTTGGTCCACCCTTGACCTATTACAATGCCTTCGGGGCTTTGAACCACCCCAAAACCCCTTCGCTAAACTAAATAATACAAATATATACAAAAATGGAAAAAATTCGCAGGTTTAGGAGACCATGTTCCAATAATCGACCATGTTATTAACAATTGTGCTGGATGCGAAATCTATTCATTCATGGATGGATTTTCCGACTACAATCAAATCAATATCTACCTAGAGGATCAATATAAGACATCATTCATCTGTCCCTAGGGCACATTATCTTGTCGGAAACTACTGTTTGGTTTAAATATTGTTGGGGCCACTTTTCAGAGAGCAGTGGATTATTATTTTAATGACATCAAGCACATTTTTCAACCCTATCTAGACAATTTATTTTCACATTCATGAAGTCGGAATAATCACCTGATGCATTTGAGAGCTATCTTTTTACACTGCCGACACTACAAAATATGCCTCAATCCACATAAATGTGTACTTTGTGTTGGTTCTAGTCGTTTTCCTGGATTCGTCATCTCAAAAGAAGGAATTTGAATCGACCCATTGAAGGTCCAGGCCATTCTTGATTTTCCTGCACCATCAAATTTACTTCAGATACAGAAACTTCAAGGAAAGGCTAACTTCGTAAGGAGGTTCATACCCAACTACACCAAAATAGCTAAAGGATTTACTCATCTCTTGAAAAAGGGGATTCCCTTCCATTGGGACTAAGTTGTGCAAGCTTCTTTTGATGTTGTCAAGGATACTCTTGTCCAGGCGTCATTAATATATCCCCCCAATTATCAGAGTGATTATTTCTTATATATCGTCGCGGCTAATACGACCATTTCTATGGTATTGGTCCAAGTATAAAATGGGATAAAACATCTAATCTATTATTTGAGTTGTAATCTCAATGATACAGAAGTGAAGTATTCGTACATAGAAAATCTTGCCTTGGCATCTGTTCAAGCTGTCCAAATATTTCGCCACTATATCCTATTTTGGAAGACCATTGTCATTTCAGATTGCAACCCCATGAATTATATCTTATCACGTCAATTTCTTGGGGGCAAGTATTCAAAATGGATTGTCATTTTGTAGGAATTTGATTTGGAATTTATCAAATCCAAATCAAAGAAATCTTTAGTTTTGGTTGAGCTTCTCTGTGACCTTCCCTCTAATAGTACTGCTACTATGTCGAAACCATCTATTCCTGACAAGTCTTTGTTTCTGATTGGATCATCTGATCCTTGGTATGGTGATTTTATCATTTATCTCCAAACCCATACTTTTTGACCTAATACCTCTCACATTGACCAACGACGTATTCGATACCAAGCCAAAGATTATCTGATCATTGGCGATACACTGTATCGTCGTGGTGTCAATAAAATTTTAAGAAGGTGACTCACTCATGAGGAGGCCAAAAAGGTTTTAAATGATTGTCATGCTGGGGCTTGTGGTGGAAACTTGTCTGGATATGCTACCATGCAGAATATACTCTGTGCCAGTTACTTTTGGCCTACCATATTTCACGACTGCATCCTCGCAGTCAGAAGTTGTCATGGGTGCCATTTATTTGATTGTAAAATCTGCAAACTTCCAGTGCCAATGCATCCTGTTGTCTCTGTAGGAATATTTTAGAAATAGGGCATTGACTTCATGACCTGTAACCCTCGTTCGTCCGGGGGCATGGTTATATTACTGTCACAGTATACTACTTTACCAAATGGGCTGAAGTGATGCCTACATTCAACAACACAGGACAAATAGCTGCATTTTTTTTCTTTAATCATGTCATTGCACGGTTTGGGGTCCCACAGGCTATAGTCACAGATCATGGGAAGCATTTTTGCAACCATATGATGATTGAATTGACTACCAAGTTAGGATTGTCACATGATAATTCTACTCTTTATTATCCACAATCAAATGGACAAGTTGAAGCTATGAACAATATTCTTAAACATATGCTTCAACGAATGATAGGAGTTTTTAAAAGAAACTGGCATTTGATCCTATACTCGGCTTTGTGGGCGTACCGAACCTCGGTAATAAACGCAACCGGATTTACTCCCTTTTAATTGGTGTATGGTCTGGAAGCTATCTTGCCAATCCAATGTGAAATACTGTTGTTGAAACTCGCAATCGATTTATTACCTGACACCTCAGATGAAGAAGCGTGTATTTTTAACCTCATCCATCTTGATGAAATGCGTCATGAAGCCCAATTGGCCAATGAAGCACATAAGAGATGTATAAAGTCACAATATAACAAAAACATCTAGCCTCACATTTTCTCAAAGGGTGACTTGGTCCTTCTTTATGATCAAGAAGCTGATGTAAAAGGTACAGGGAAATTTGAGCCATTATGGCACGACCCCTATATTGTCAAAAGAGTTCTTGCTAAGGGTGCCTACGATTTGGTGGATTACGATGGAATTCCATTGGAAGAGCCCTAAAATGGGTTGTATCTTAAACGTTACTATGCTTAATCATGAGCGCAGTAATTTTTTGTATTATATTTTATATATGCTGTTGATTTTCAATCACAATTTTAGTTTGTTTTTTAGAGTTTTCTTGACGTTAGTAATCCGCTTTACATTTCATCACCGATGTCTAAATATTTGGAACCATTTGTTGGATATGTTGATGGTGCTAGTTGTAGTATGCATAATCTATCCTCTGCAGCATGGGCCATTTTCCCTACGAACGACAAGTTAGTGAGTTTTCAAGGGATTTTTATCGGTAGATAGACAAACAATATCGCTAAGTATATCACATTGATCAAACTTCTCTCTGATGCCATTTCATTTGGTATTAACTACATCATCATAAGGTTAGACTCACAACTTGTGGTATTACAACTTACTAGTGTTTATACTGTTAGAAATCCAACACTGCATCATTTGTTCCTAGAGTTCGAATTTTGGAAAGACATTTTGATTTTATTCAATATCAACACATTTCCAGAAACTTGAATACATTGACGGATTCTTTAGCTAATCATGTTCTAGACAAACATTTGCAACACATGTAAAGAAACATTCACATAATTGAATAGGATTGCGCAATAAACATAGAAAAACACTGAAACCAAATAGATAAATAGTTATATGTTTTTACAAAAAATTGTGCCCAAGACACATTGGTCATCTGACCTCAAAATATATGCAACATGTCAAAAGTAGACTAGTGATGTTCATGGTAACATGTTATAGATCTAGCTATCCTACGCAGTAACCGTATCCAGTAGTTAGGAATGCCTATAGTGTGGCACTGCTGTTGCATGGGTAACTCTTCGATCCGGCAATCTAGAATCCCAAAGGTCAACCCCTCTATGTGTTGTCGAAGCTCAGACAAAGTCTCAGCCATGTCTAGATCCTGAAGGACTTCTCTCTTGAAAGCCCTCTCTGTTGGCTCATTTGCTCCATGCTCTAGTTCCTCCACCGGTTGAACTCGACCAACATTTGCATTACATTAAAACTTTGGTTTAGTCTTGGGAAAACATTAAAATAAAAAAAAATTGTATAGAACTTAGAAAAATAAAAAAACATGGTCAAAACATTCTTACCTATTGCACCCCACTGAGTGCCTTTTGGTAAAGCTAAGTCTGGATCTCCTCGGAAATCGACGCCTGTGTATGCAAAATCATCGATGGAAATAACCTGTCACCTGAACCAAGTGAAGAATGTAGTCGAGAACACAATGGAAGATTTGCCTACATGCCTTGCCATTAGTTCTATCCATCTATGCTTCCTTGGATCTCTAGGGTTAGACACACCCAGTGTCACATGCTGAGGCTACATCATTGGAATCCGCTCTAAGGAAAATGAAATGAGGATCAAACCACAACCGAATATTTTCTTCCTTCCTCCCTTTGCCTTGTTCATTCGTTCTTTTATTTGAGAAAGTACAGCTTCAGACCAGTGGAAGATTGTTGGCTCCATGCACTCTAGCGCATACTACATATAAGATCTATTCGCTACATGTAGTGTAACAATGCCGACAAGCTTTGCGATTGTGAAAAGAATGGTTCTCAAAGGCAAATAAAAAACATTAGGGATGTTTATTTTCCCATCATTACTTGGCTCTGCCCCTGGATATCAATATTGCAAAACATAGTCTCTCACCGTCTCTCCTCTGAGAGCAGACCCTGAGATGAAATAGGAAAGCCTCTCCTCTACAAGCCTATCAGAAAATATACATCCTCCAATGTAATAGGAACCACTTTGTTCCTAATGTGAAATGCCTCAATAGTCAGATCCCATGCTTGAACTAGGAACTCTAAGAGTTCTATTTGTTGCCTCATCCCTGACAAGCGGAAGTACTTTAATAACCCACAATCTCTTAGGGCTCTTACTATACCCAGATCATTTAGGGAAATCATATTTTGTTCTTCATGCTCTCTTTCTCTCCAAGTAATCGTCATTCTAGTTCGATGAAATCTTGAAACATAACCATAAGAATCATTAGACTCATTTTCATGCAAAAAATTAGGAACATTTTGGGTACAATGCAAGAATCAAGAATTTGAATTGAACCCAACGAAGTCTTGAACATGGGACAGTGAATTGCATATGCACCTAGGCTTCAATTTAGGCGCTCCACAATGCAGTTTTTGATGCTCAAGGATGTGTTGCCCTCTTTAGAAAAATAATTTACCGTGAGGGGCCCAAATCCCTAAAAAATTGCAAAGAAAGGAAATGAATTGACTACTAAAAGAAAGAGATGGTTTATGGCACCAACCTGGATCAAACGGAAATGAAAACCATCCACATAATTGATCGCAATTGATGGCTGAAGTTCGGGGGTAAAAACAGGTTCAGAGCTCCAAAATGCAAATGGTAACTTTCAAATGGTAAAAATGAATAGTAAAACACTTTTAATTATTCATTTGATTATTTGCAAATCATATTTATTGTTGTGACTATGGTTTTATTCTATTTTTATCATGAAACATTTATTTTTAATCCATTTGATGTTGTTCTGAACAGGTTTTACAACTGATGAACATATTAGTCGTGTAGATTTATTTCAAGAATGATTTGACCACAAAGCATACTTTTATCCTTATTTTTTGAGCTTTGTTAAAAATGAAAAAGGAATTGAAGCGCACTATTATCTCTTTTTTGAGCTTCGATAATAGCGAAAAAGGAACCCCTAGAGTCTTCTTTTAGCTCTTTTCAGACTCCGATAATGTGAAAATATTTTCGAGTACTTATCTTTTCGAGCTCATAAAAGTAAATGAATTGATATCTACTCAATATAATTTTAACCATTTTCTGGAATGAGAGAGATTATTTAGGAAAAAGGAATGCCTTAGTCGAACATGGCTAAGAGGTTGTCTTGGATATTATTTTACACTTTTTCGGGTCTAAGTGACAACTTTATGAAAAAGTACTTATGGAGTTTTCTTTCGTCCTCTTTTTCAAACTCTCTAAATATGAAAAAGGATTGGGCTGTCATTGTCATTAGGCTCATTAAAACATAAAATAGCGACGGTCTTGTCGATCATGGCAAGAATCGAGTTTCATTCATCACTAGACTCGTTAAATTAGTAAATAGTGATACATTATTTACCCGAAGGGTTGAATTATAGATAAAGCATATGTTATCCTCCTCAAGCTTGTTATAAAAATAAAGAGGTACTGGTCGAAAACTAACTGGGGAAAATTTGGGTAAGTGAACATAACTTTTTACGGTAGCAGGTCGCTCTTGAACATGAAAATTCACTCCATCATCGTGACTATTTGGGTTGGGTAATATTCTTGATGGTTCATTCATACCTATGGTTCATCATACCTTCACTTCGGTTTTGGGTCAATGTTTCCAACTCATATCAGTGTCGTCAATATGTTCAAGAGAAGTCATCCAGTGAATACTCATCCTTCTGCAATATTCATAAACCTTCATTCTCATGACAGTAATCCCTGAACATTGCTATATCAAGTCATATTTTGTCTCCAAAATCAGTAAATCCTGTTTCGAAATAAAGTGACTTCGTGTCGATGTCAAATCATCATCTAGGAAGTTTACTTAGAAACATCAGCTTCCAGTACCATGAGGCTTGTTATAGCATCGACAAGATCCTCACTTCCGGACTTTTGATCGAAAGATTTTTTTTGGCATTCAACATCAAATCATCTATTCATGCCTTATGAAAATTACTGCAGTACCTTGAGAGCCATTGACATCAATGGTGGTTCTCTCCCGTTTGTTAACAACTCACATCATTGGCTGGTAATCAAACGATGTCTTACCATGTTTGACTACAAATCATATATTCGCATGGCTAGACTTGTACTCGAATGATAGAATGAACGAGATAAGAAGACCCTGGATCTAGTTTCAGCCATCCGAGCTGTGATTTCAGGATTTTTGTACACATCATCTGTACCGTTACATACATATCGTCATCTGAACATGGGCCTATATCTGTAGGTATGTATGTATTGGGAAACATTCTAATGTAGATGACTTTATGAACTATGTACATCTTATAGTAGATAGTTTATGTGCTGAGCATGGGAATGCCTTCCCTCAGCAATTTATGATCAAGATAATATATTATGATGTAATGTATTGTAAGATTGATGCAGGTCACCACTCCGCTTCAGCTCCATCCCATCACAGTGTAAAGCATCTCATTCAAAAAATATTGTTATTATTATTCTAACTTCATGCTTTAGGGGGAAATATGTTATAGGTCAATTTGGGCACCATTTCCAATGACCTGTTTAAACTGGACATCATCCCCAGAACCAATGAAATAGGGTCTATCATCCCTATCATTTCAGTTTCTACGTGCCCTAAGATAAATAACAAGAAAAAATCATCCATGACTTCCATTGCAAGGTTTCCAAGATTTGGAGTACATGTTATATCACATGTGAGCTCACCAACGTAGCCTCTCAAGGGACTAACTATTTTGCATATGTAGTTACCTCCATTCAAGGGTGCTCTGCAAAGCACTTCCCGACATGAAAGAGTGTGTTGGTCAATTGGGAGTGAAATTCTCATTGTTCCGAAGTCTCCATATGGCCAGTGCCTTCTAGAAGAGTCCATATGTGACAAAATCTGAATCCATGTGTCCATTAAACACCTCTAAAATTGGGAACATGTCTTGCCTATTATTAGAAATTCATTAATTGTGAAACTACCTTCAGTTGTTCTATAAATTGAGCACATATCCTAGTGCTTGAGAAGGAAGAAATTTGGCAGAGAAATGTTGTTGAATCCTCAAGTAAGTATTTGATTTGAGTGATATGCTGCTGGAGAGATGTTCATTGTGATGAGGTTGGGATGATGTTGGAGTTGGTGACATCAAATCAATCATTGGTTGTAACCTCCCCCTTCTATCCATTAATAAATATTGTTGCTCACTTTCCCACATATGTATCTATATAAGTTTCTATCTTTCATATTATGGATTCTTAGCTGATGTATATGTTTCATGTTTCATTGATTTAATTGATTAAATTAAATAGCCATCTATATATTGCAATATCTTTGCTATTTACTTTTTATACTTGCATTAAATAGTCTGGCGATCAAAGTTGGATTGGAAGCTACAACAAGAGCAACAGAAGGAGAATAGGAAGCGCTTGGACCCAAGTAATTTTAGCCATCTTTCTGTGTGTCTATTTACTCTTAGGAAAATTGTCTGCAAAGTCTTTGATATGTTGTTCTAAATTCATAGCACCACATTTAGGGAATGTGTTTATCCGTAATCCATAATTCCGCATAACACCTAAATCCAACATTTACAGAGTTCCAATACTTCTTAAAATGCAAGCTTCAACAAGGACCAATTTTCCAACCTCTGATACTGCTAAGGCATGTATTATTTATCTAAAGACTAAGTCGGTGCCCTATCTTACTCGGAAACCTTTCATTGATTACAATTTAAGCAGAAAATGGACAAGTGTGTCCATGCAAGGCTTGATCATAAATCTCTGACAAAAACACTGCCTCTAGAATTAAATTTGGGCAGCTCTTCAGGGATCTAAACGCTTCGATGGCTCCTCGTAAGATAAAAAAATAATATTGGAGGTGGCTGTGATGGTCACAAAGAGGTAACCAATGGTGTCTCTGACATCTGGCCCAAATTTTCATAAAACTGGCATTTGGTAATTAAATATGGTGTAGTGCTTGCCACTTTTCGTGGATTAGTGACTGTGCCGATGAGTTTGCGGCCTTTTCCATTTCTGCCGTTACAACATAACAATTTTGTAAAAATTATTCACCCGACTCGACCCTTACTTCTTGTGCCCCCTTTTTTGAGTAAATCTTCAATCTTGGTAGCTTTGGCAGTTTTTTTGAAACATAAACCTTTGTTATTTTAATGATTGGATGAACTTTCCTTCTCTCGGGTAAATGGTGGAAAACCCTTTGAATGTGTGGCTGAGTCCTATTGTCATGCTTGGCCATTTTTCTTCACCAAGCAGCGTATGTGACCCAATGCACCCAAATCCAAAATCCTTTAGATTTCAGCGATATAACTAAATCACATCCATGCCAAAATCACACTTCTCATGGCACAAGACTTAACTTTACCTTCGCAATTAACCTTTAAAGCTTTGGATTTGCGATTGCGATTGGGTCCCACTTGGCATTGCACATCACACTTAGGTGATTATAGCTCAAACCCTTAGCACTTAACTCTTAAAACTTGCGATGTGTGGTATGCGGGCTAGGGCTACGCTATCTGCCACATCACCTTGCCACATCACTACCATGTCACTGCCATCTCATCATAAATCAACTGCGATCTGTGGGGTCGGGGCCACATCATCTTCCATGTCAGATTTCCACGTTACCTTCCATGTCAGCTTGCCACATCATCACCCGCATTTCACCTTTCACATTTTTTGAGACTTATCGCATCGCAAATTAAATAGTTTAACTTGTGATTTATTACCTTATAAATGTAAAACTTGTCGATATGCGATATGCGATTTAATATCCGTCGTTGATCAATGCTCAGATCCAATGGTCCTCACGGCTCCTTTGATGTGGTTTGATGACTTTTTTTCTTTGGTTGTGCCCATTTGTTTCTTAGTTGTTCATGGCATACTTGACTCATTCACTACTTTTCCCACATTCACGACTTGGCCCGCGTTCACAACTTGACCCACTTAGCATTCATGACTCAACCCAAACGTGCACGACTTGAACCAATCACGTTCAAGACTCTTCCTAGCATGTTCACGACTCTTCCTTTTCTATTTTTATACCTTAACTTCTTCTCTGTTGCCTTTTCTTTCTTTGATTCTAATATTTCTCCTCTCTGCTCCTTTGTCTTCGCTGATGGTCTAATGCTGCTCCTTGCATTTCTGCTGCTTCTCTGCCTCTCTTTTATGCTTTTCTTACTGCATTATTGTCTGATCTTCTCCTTTACCTTAATGATAGTTCTGGTGTTATTTCTTTGTGTTCCTTATCAACAACATTTTCCCCTTCTACTGAACTGAAAGGCACATGGATTCTTTTGAAGCTCTTGACAGTCAGTATTTCCATTTTTTCCTGAAAATAAATGATGGCCATGGAATATTATTTTCAGTAATGACAAATCTAAGAAATAATCAGTCACATGGTGATACTGTGAAATACAAGAGTCTAACAATGGCTCAAGCTGTGGATGGCATCTCCTTCAGGAGGTGTCAAGAACACCGCAGACTAGTGGCCTGATCCATTGGGCTGATCCCAACCCTGCAACTTGATCTGCTACAATCTCTGTGGCTAAAAACCTTCAAGCTGAGGTCAATACTCTCTACAAGTTGAAGTCTGGAGCATACTTGATCTAAAAACTAGAAAACAATGTAAAACTAAAACTGGAAAAATGCTCAAAATATTGAACTTATTTGCACACCTACCTACCCTAATCTATTGAAATGGCTACCCTGCTAAAAAATACAACAATGTCAGTGAAACTAGTCAAGAAATTGTTCTAATATCTTTGCTCTTTCATTTCTCTTCACCATGTTCAGACACAAACCTAACAATGGTGTTCGATAGAAATTCATGGCCTGATCTTGTTTACATGGATCTTGGTACCTTTGAAAAACAACTGACATGCTAGAAATATGTGCTAGCTTTGTAAAGCTCAATTCCTCCATATAGGCAGCCACTGGATCAAGATACAAGAGATTTATTTCTAGGTATTCTGACTCATCCAAATCAGCTTCATATTTTGGTACTGCATATGTTCTCTCCTGGTCTTCAAACAACTTGAAACATGTTTGCATGCTACCTGATGAATGTTGTGTCAATACTTCTACTGGATTGGATAATGGGGAACAGTGTCTGATCATATACATATCATAGCAACTTTTGAGAGAATTATGAACACAAGAATATTGACTTTGAAAGCAGAAACCATGCAACGCGTCTGCTATTGGGTCATGTGGTGCTTTAGATGGTAGTGTTGGTTCTTCTGAGACCTCACGCTTCCCCTTATGATTATTAGCCATAATGTGATCCCAATTCCCTTTCATAATATGAAATGCATTAAAACACAAAGGTAGAGAATCAAACTGGATCAATCCATCATCTGTTTCAGACTCTTTTATTTCATCTACTACTTGACATTCAAAATAACTCAAGGGTTGAACCCCTGGATCTAAAACAGATATTTTATCATCCCCAATTTCCTCATCTGATTGGTGAGAGAGTTCTCTTCTCCTCTGATTATCAACTAGAATGTGATCCAAATTCCCTTTCACAATATGAAATGAGTTGAAACATAAGGGTAAAGACTCAATATGTATTAGTTCCTCCTCTATTTCAGATCCCGTGAGTTCAAGATGACTCAGGGGGCGAACTTCTAGATTTGAAAAAGGTTTTGTATCATCCCTCTTTTCCTCAAATGACTCATTAGAGAATTCCTCCTCCTTCCTATTTGCAACCTGCTTTTAATTCTCTCTTAAGAGTGAGGCAAAAGATAGAGGAAGGCATTTTTTACTTACTTGACAACTTCCTGCATTTTCCTCCTTACAATCTTGCTCAACATGCAAGGTTTGATTGTCATATTTGCATTGTGACAACTGAGTTTGTTCTTCCCAAGAAAATAGTGTTGGCCGCTTTGAATAATCAGCCTCAACCTCAACCTTATAGTATTCCTCTTGATAATAATATTCGAGATGGCTACCTCTGTATGCAAGGTCATCTATCATGTACATTGTGTTGAACCCTTAGTTAAACTGAGAGGGGGGGGGGTGAATCAGTTTGACACATACATGAACTTTTAAAACTTTTCTCTTAAAAGTTATTTACACCTTCACTTCATGATCAACTTAATATGTGAGCAATCTTTATTAGTGAGAAGAAAGTATCAAACAGATTTGTAAATGTAACAACAGTCTTAATATGTGGGCAACAAGTATTAAGCAGATTAGATAAACCACATCAACACATAGACATCATGCACAGAGACACCAGATATAAGTGGAAACCCATGAAGGGAGAAAACCACATCTTATTGTTGTTGTGATGCAAAGTCAAGCTCCAACTCCCTCTCACCACTGATTTTCTGTAGGCACCAACCTACAGGAGGCTCCTACCTCAATTTTGCAAGCTACAACTTGCAAGGAAGCTCCAACTACCATTAATTTTCTGTAGGCACCAACCTACAGGAGGCTCCAACCTCAGTCAGCTACAACTGACATTTTATCAAGCTACAACTTGATGTGGAAGCACCAACTCCCATCTATTTTCTGCAGGCACCAACCTACAGGAGGCTCCAACCTCAGTCAGCTCCAACTGACATTTATCAAGCTACAACTTGATAGGGAAGCTCCAACTTCCTTACTCTTTCAAAAGAGAAACACTTGCTGATTTACCTTGAATATCAGCTCTGTTCTGTTCCATCTGATCTGCTGTTCATCTATTCTCATATCTGCCCTGTATCATCTCTGCATCTTCTCAGATTCTCTATCAGCTTCTCCTTCTTCTCTGCTCAGCTCCTCTTTCTTCTCTACTTCACCGCTTCATTTATGCATTCTCTTCACTCACTCACTCTCTCTCTTCTCACCAGCATTTTGCATATCAAAATGATATTACTTATAGAATTTCTTGATGACTGTTTGTTTTCCTCTAGGAATTCGAAATGGATGGTCATACCCCTTGGTCTTCTGCCTCCTCATTTCTTTATCCAACTCAATTTAAAATCATAATAATATGTACACAATTTCATGCTACAGTGGGATTTTGTATTTTCTTTAGGATACTTGCCTTTGCATCACAAACAATAAAAAATAATTACATCATTTACATTTACATTCCTAATTTCATATTTCAATATCACTCGGCTCCTCTTCTGAACTTTGAATTTACTGGATTTTGTCTTTTTCTACTGTTGTTAAGAAACTATTCTGCATCTTCTTTGTTTACTGTCATCTGCACATTTCACTTGTTTACTACACTTTTGAATATTTTCCAGATTCCTGTGCTTGAACACCTGTTAAATTTGTTCCTGTGTGTCTCAGCATGCTCTTGATATAACTTAATCATATCATATACTTCCTCTTTCTCCTTGAAGTATATATGGTTTGAATCATAGTTGCATCAATTAGCATCAAACAGAGCTCCATTCCCTTTAAGTTCCACAGGGTAGCAAACTCGAGCAGGTATGCATATAATACCGCCTCCAGAATTATAGACTTCTGGTATTGTTATTAAGCCCAAGGAATTAACTTTACCGTCGCCATATAATATTATAACCTGACAGTCCATCTCCGTGTATATGTATAAGGCCCCGTTCACATATTTCATATTTCATATAGCGCCAATTAACCATATACAACTTGTTGGAATGTAATTCCAACTGCCCGAATGAGAGATCAATTCGCAGGCGGCAGCACAGTGAACAGGCGCAGGTTAAACAACGCACAGGTTGATTGGAGATCGATGGAGTTCGGGGGGTTGAAGTGCGCGGAGGTTAACACAGAGGGTACCCCCCGTAGTTGACTGGCCGATCACACGTTGAATGCCGATCAACGACTATGATGAACTGCGGGGCCTCTCCCCATTTGATGTGTACGGAGAAATGGGAGCTCCCGTAAACACCACTTTGTGGTGGTTCCACCATGCACCACCGCCAGCGCGCAACCAATATTAAACTTTGATCGACTCTTTTAACATACTCTCGAACCTTATATTAAGATTATAATACGTCGAAAACATTAATAAACCGATTCATTATATATGACTTCGCTAGGCCCCACAATTCAGTCAAACAACCAATCCACGGAACGCACCGTACCTGGCTTAATCTCTGTGTGCTTTTATTAAACCTCGCACATCTTCGTTTAATGATCTCCGTCCGATGCTCCTCCGCCAGATCGACGGTTTATATCCATTTCGCTCGGCGTCTTTGGTCGGTGTATAACGTGCAAAATTGCAAGTTAAACGGTGACTTCCAATACTGCCTATGCCACGTGTCACGAAGTCTATGGAATCGTTGCGATTTCTGCAAAACCACCTTACGTTCGAAAGGTGGTGCGGAATTGGGAAATCCGCCTCTGTGAACCCGCTCGTGGTTTCAGTCCCCTGATGGTTCCTTCGGTCAAGGTTCCGGTTCTCCTTTATTATTTATATATTTTGTTACGACTATGGTTCCGCCTTTGACTATGGTTCCGCCTCTGACTATGGTTCCGCTCCTATTCACGCTGGTTCTTTTATACTCTGACGCAGAGTTCCACCATACATAACCCTTGCACCATACATAACCCTTGCAGAGTTCCACCATAAATAACACGGTTTCGTTTATTCTTATGCAGAGGTTTATTATGCATTTCTTATAAATACTCTGCTACAGGGTCTCATTCATACATAATTCTCGTCACAGGGTTTGTATATTCTCCCCACAAGCGCATACAGTTTGGACAGTTACACTGGGACAATTTCCTCATATGATTCGACCAAGAACACATAAAGTCACACATGGAACTTATTCACAATTATTCATAAACAGATATATGTATATATGTTGCTTGTACTCCAGCCCTCTTCTGCCATTTAAGCAATACTCCAACTCATCCCCAAGCATATTAAGTCTTTACTATAGATTTAGTCTATCATTGATGAATAATTGCTCAATAATTCATCTGCAAACTGTATTAAACCCCTAATTCATGAATGAACCTCTGTATTACACTCCTTCAGGCCTTTTCAACTCCACTGCTTTGTCTCTAATTCCTTTGTTTCTTCTGCTTCAATTCCTCTATTTCTTCTGCTGCCTCTGCTACCTCTCTGTCTCTTTTTCCTTATGGATAGTTTAGGTGTTGCTCATGTCTTTACCTTTGCCATCTCCTTTTCCATCAATGACAACATTTCCAACAGTCTCCCCCTTTAGCATTGATGGCAACATACTTCCTCTGCTTGCCTTTTAAAAGCCCCTTTTTGTTTTTCTCCCCCTTTGACATCAATGGCAAAGGGTTGCTCATTTCCTGGTTTTCTTTCTGCATTTCCTCTCTCTGAGTTATGTTTAGGCCCTCTTCTGCTGACTTTGTACCATTCTGCTCCAGACTGATGTACAAGACTTGTTGAGAGAACACTTTGAGGATTATTGGACTTGAATATACACTGTAAATTGATACAATCCAAAGCACAGTCTCCTTTTACTAGTATAAGGCTGAAAGTGAGGATAATGATCCTTTATAGAACACATTGTACCAGCTTTATTTAATCAGAGATGTATGATTGGATCAAGAATTAAAATACTGAGAAGGCTTCAAATATGCTTCTGTCTCTGTCTGATGTAGTGAGTTAATATATTTTTGTTGAAGAAGATTGTAGATTGAATATGTCTCTTCCTGTAATATTCATCTACAGTACCACACCTGTTCAATTATGATAATGATGCCAATATATCTTTTATTGCTATGGCACACCTTTCCTGCCTGTTGTTGATGACATGAACTAGGATGCTGACAAGGATATTAATTTTAAAGACTGAAAGGTCCTTGCTGCTTGATGCAATCTTGCCATAGTCCTTTGATCCTGTGGACCTGTATCATACTGCTGCTCCACTGATAATGCTTGGTAATCTGTTGATAAGCATGCTGCTCGTACCTAACCATCAATTGATATTATTTTGATAAAATATGCAGAGATTTCACTTTAGCTTGCACATTTACCCATAATTTAAGAATTCCTTCATAAATTATTCTATTGAGCTTTCCATTGTTCACCTCAACAGTCATTAATATCCTCAATCTGATCTTTTCATCATTAGCTATTTTCTTATTATGTCATTCTGTTCAAACGAATGTCACTGCATTTTCCTTTGCTATGAAAATTCCAGAATCATTGCTGCTTTATATTGCTTTATATATACCACTTCAATTGTTCTGACATGATGATGTTCAGAAGGACATCTTCAATTTCTATACTATGAGTCTTCATGGGCTGATTACTCAGAGATTTGTCACTTATTTGACTTCATTCCTCCAAGGAGACTTTTCATAGATCAATTATGTACTGAAATCAAGATAGAAGACTCTTTTCTTACTTAATCTTCTTAATGTGATTCATTGTTAATTCTAGTAGAATGATACACAATGTGATCAATACTTAATGTGCTGATGTCTTCCAATCTTACATGTTCATAGCTAATGTTCTCTCTACCACCAAGGCTTCTTACTGCCTTCTCTTCTTTCATCAATTTGTCTGCTACTTAATACTTCAGATGATCTTCTTCCTCTATAGTCTTCTTTTAGAGAAATTTTCTTTCCCTTCCTAATCTTATAACTGTTCTCATTCCAAGGAGCTCTTCTCAGGCTACTTTCATGGGGTCTATATATGAACTGCTCTCCCCCTGGGATGTTGCTTCATATTTGTCACTAGATGGATTTGAGCTTTGTTTCCTAGAGCAGCTCCCCCTGAGACTATGAAGGATTCATTATGTTATTGAGGTAATAGGCTCCCCCTTTCTCTTTTCCTTCCATACTTTATTTGGGTTCTTCATAATGTCTGCACTTCTTTTAAGTTCATAGTTTTGTTTGATTTGCTTTGATCCCATCATCTGTCTAGAGTTCTTTAATGTATATGGCAGATTGCAGTCTTTTGCTTTGTGACCAAGTTTGAGGCATACATAACATCTTATTTGACAAATATGCATTTGAGCTGATGTATAATATTTTGTTTCTCTTCTTGGATATATTTTACAATCAACAATTTTATGTCCAAAATTATTGCATGCATAACAATAGCCATGGAAATGATTTGTGTACCTGGTGAAAGATTGTTCTTTCCATTTGCTTGCTTGAGGGATTCTTCTCTTTTGCTGCATCCTTTGCTGATTGGATTGAATTGGCTTTGTCTTGCAATATGCTGCATTATGTCCTTGTTTGTGGCAGGAAAAACATGTGCTATTTTTCATAGGAGGAAGGAACCTCCTTTGACATCTTCCGAATTTGTTCAATTCATCCCTAGGAGCATATGAGCCTTTAGCAGTTGACTGTTTCATCCTCTCATTCTTTGTTCTTTCATGTTGCTGCTTGATTCTGTTTGTTTCTTTACAGCTCATGTTCCTGCTGGCTTCTACTTCTGTAGGATTTTTCTGAGCTGCTTCACTGTTCTTTACAGCTTTTACAAAAATGATTTTCTTGTTATCTTCAACCTTGGACTTACTGGTTTCAACTTCATATCCTATCCCAGTCTTTATGATAGGTGACCTTTGTGCATTTAGAATCTGGTCCAACTGTCCAGAGCCTTTCATTAGAGGTGTATTCATTAATAGTTCTCTTTGGGATTTTTCTAAGTTCTTTCTCAAGCTCACTACTTATTCTTCCAATCTTTCACATTCCTGACTTTTCTCTCTCATTTGTTGCAGCAGAGTGTCTTCTACTTTCTTTGCCTCTTCAATTTGTGTCTTCAGGAAAATAATTTCTTTTCTGTCTTCATATTATTTCTCATCACATATTTGTACCAATCTCTTAAGGTCTTTGTTTTCAATCTTCAATTTTTCTATTTCAGTCAGAGCTGTGTCAAGTTTGGGTTTTTCTTCAGCAGCAATTTCTTCATGGCTCTTACTACCACTCACACTAGCAGGTACCTCATTTGATTGAACATCTTCTTTTTGACATGAATTTCTCTTTTTCTTAATTCTCTTATCCTTCTTGTCAGTCCAGTCCTTAGTATCTATTCCATGTATGAAGTGTAATCTATCCCATATTTCTTTTGCAGATGTTAAATCCATTATCAACTCAAGATCTTTGTTATGAAGATTGTTATATATCACATATTTTTCCTTGGCATTCCTCTGTTGTTCTTTCACCATGGGGGAGTCTATGCAGTAACCATCGCAAACAAGCTTCCATACCTCAGGTTCATCAGCCATTAAACCTGTCTTAACCTTATCTCTCCATTCAGGAAAGTTTGTTGTATTTAACACAGACACATTTTGATAGTCCATGACTTAACCAGATCTCCTTCAAGCTATTAAGCTTACACCAAAGGAACCTGCTCTGATACCAATTGTTGAACCCTTAGTTAAACTGAGAGGGGGGGGGGGGTGAATCAGTTTGACACATACATGAACTTTTAAAACTTTTCTCTTAAAACCTATTTATACCTTCACTTCATGATCAAATTAATATGTGAGCAATCTTTATTAGTGAGAAGCAAGTATCAAACAGATTTGTTAATGTAACAACAGTCTTAATATGTGGGCAACAAGTATTAAGCAGATTAGATAAACCACATCAACACATAGACATCATGCACAGAGACACCAGATATAAGTGGAAACCCATGAAGGGAGAAAACCACATCTTATTATTGTTGTGATGCAAAGGCAAGCTCCAACTCCCTCTCACCATTGATTTTCTGTAGGCACCAACCCACAGGAGGCTCCAACCTCAATTCTGCAAGCTACAACTTGCAAGGAAGCTCCAACTCCCATCAATTTTCTGCAGGCACCAACCTACAGGAGGCTCCAACCTCAGTCAGCTACAACTGACATTTTATCAAGCTACAATTTGATGTGGAAGCACCAACTCCCATCTATTTTCTGCAGGCACCAACCTACAGGAGGCTCCAACCTCAGTCAGCTCCAACTAACATCTATCAAGCTACAACTTGATAGGGAAGCTCCAACTTCCTTACTCTTTCAAAAGAGAAACACTTGCTGATTTACCTTGAATATCAGCTCTGTTCTGTTCCATCTGCTCTGCTATTCATCTATTCTCATATCTGCCCTGTATCATCTCTGCATCTTCTCAGATTCTCTATCCGCTTCTCCTTCTTCTCTGCTCAGCTCCTCTTTCTTCTCTGCTTCACTGCTTCATTTCTGCATTCTCTTCACTCACTCTCTCTCTCTCTTCTAACTCACCTTTTTCATATCAAAATGATATTACTTATAGAATTTCTTGATGACTGTTTGTTTTCCTCTAGGAATTCGAAATGGATGGTCATACCCCTTGGTCTTCTGCCTCCTCATTTATTTATCCAACTCAATTTAAAATCATAATAATATGTACATAATTTCATGATACAGTGGGATTTTGTCTTTTCCTTAGGATACTTGCCTTTGCATCACAATCAATAAAAATTAATTACAACATTTACATTCACATTCTTAATTACATATTTCAATATCACTCAGCTCCTCTTCTGAACTTTGGCTTTACTGGATTTTTTCTTTTTCTACTGCAGTTAAGAAGTTGTTCTGCATCTTCTTTTTTTACTGTCATCTGCACATTTCACCTGTTCACTGCACTTTTGAATATTTTCCAGATTCCTGTGCTTGAACACCTGTCAAATTTGTTCCTGTGTGTCTCAGCATGCTCTTGATATAACTTAATCATATCATATACTTCCTCTTTCTCCTTGAAGTATATATGGTTTGAATCATAGTTGTATCAATTAGCATCAAACGAAGCTCCATTCCCTTTAAGTTCCGCAGGGGTAGCAAACTCGAGCAGGTATGCATATAATACTGCCTCCAGAATTATAGACTTCTGGTATTGTTATTAAGCCCAAGGAATTAACTTTACCGTCGCCATATAATATTATAACCTGACAGTCCATCTCCGTGTATATGTATTAGGCCCCGTTCACATATTTCATATTTCATATCGCGCCAATTAACCATATAACACTTGTTGGAATGTAATTCCAACTGCCCGAATGAGAGATCAATTCGCAGGCGGTAGCACGGTGAACAGGCGCAGGTTAAACAGCGCACAGGTTGATTGGAGATCGACGGAGTGTGGGGGGTTGAAGAGCACGGAGGTTAACATGGAGGGTACCCCCCGTAGTTGACTGGCTGATCACACGTTGACCGTCGATCAACGGCTATGATGAACTACGGGGCCTCTCCCCATTTGATGTGTACGGAGAAATGGGAGCCCCCGTAAACACCACTTTGTGGTGGTTCCACCATGCACCGCTGCCAGTGCGCCACCAATATTAAACTTTGATCGACTCTTTTAACATACTCTCGAACCTTATATTAAGATTATAATACGTCAAAAACATTAATAAACTGATTCATTATATATGACTCCGCCAGGCCCCACAATTCAGTCAAACAACCAATCCACAGAACGCACCGTACCTGGCTTAATCTCTATGCGCTTTTATTAAACCTCGCGCATCTTCGTTTAATGATCTCCGTCCGATGCTCCTCCGCCAGATCGACGGTTTATATCCATTTCGCTCGGCGTCTTTGATCGGTGTATAACGCGCGAAATTGCAAGTTAAACGGTGGCTTCCAATACCACCTATGCCACGTGTCACGAAGTCTATGGAATCACTGCGATTTCTACAAAACCACCTTACCGTTGAAAGGTGGTGCGGAATTGGGAAATCCGCCTCCGTGAATCCGCTCATGGTTTCAGTCCCCTCATGGTTCCTCCGGTCAAGGTTCCGGTTCTCCTTTATTGTTTATATATTTTGTTACGACTATGGTTCCGCCTTTGACTATGGTTCCGCCTCTGACTATGGTTCCGCTCCTATTCATGCTGGTTCTTTTATACTCTGACGCAGAGTTCCACCATACATAACCCTTGCACCATACATAACCCTTGCAGAGTTCCACCATACATAACACGGTTTCGTTTATTCTTATGCAGAGGTTTATTATGCATTTCTTATAAATACTCTACTACAGGGTCTCATTCATACGGAATTCTCGTCACAGGGTTTGTATATTCTCCCCACAAGCGCATACAGTTTGGACAGTTACACTGGGACAATTTCCTCATATGATTCGACCAAGAACACATAAAGTCACACATGGAACTTATTCACAATTCTTCATAAACAGATATATGTATATATGTTGCTTGTACTCTAGCCCTCTTCTGCCATTTAAGCAATACTCCAACTCATCCCCAAGCATATTAAGTATTTACTACAGATTTAGTCTATCATTGATGAATAATTGCTCAATAATTCATCTGAAAACTGTATTAAACCCCTAATTCATGAATGAACCTCTGTATTACACTCCTTCAGGCCTTTTCAACTCCACTGCTCTGTCTCTAATTCCTTTGTTTCTTCTGCTTCAATTCCTCTATTTCTTCTGCTGCCTCTGTTACCTCTCTGTCTCTTTTGCCTTATGGATAGTTTAGGTGCTGCTCATGTCTTTACCTTTGCCATCTCCTTTGCCATCAATGACAACATTTCCAACACATTTTTGCTGAGGATTTCCCTGTCTCCTTCTGATTTAGACTTCATCTTTGGCTGCGTTGTGGATAGATTACATGAAACCATAATTTTCTTCCTTAGGATACCAAGGATGAGTTGTACAACGATTAAGTAGATTAATCATGGTATTTTCTGGAACTAATGGAATAGGAGGTATATGAACATCAAGTTCCTCTTTCCTGCTAATCATATGCATCATTTTGTTGACTCTATTTGTCAACATATCTAGCTTTATTTCTGAAGATATCAATCGCTCTCTTTCTATTTTATTCTTCTCCACAACCTTTAACTTTGTCTCTCTGTTCAGCAGGTTTGCTTCCACATCAACTGCCATATTTTGCATTTATTCAAGGGTTTCAGGGTCCCTTTCTCTTAACTGGAATGTCATATCTTGGTCAAATGCATCTCGGTAGTTCCAGAGAGCTAATATTGGGGGTGGCTTTATCTTAGTAGGCATAAAATAGTATACCTTATTGAACCTAGCTGAAAAATGTTGTATAGTCTCCCCAGGATGTCTTTTTAAATGGTTATACTCTTCTATGATGAGAAAAACATTTCCCATGACCACCTATCTGTCTAGGAAAAATTGGGTGAATTGATGAAATTTTCTAATGCTTGCAGCTGGAAGATCTTTAAACCAAATTTTAACTTTACCTTGCAATGATAGGGAAAACATTATGATATGCACATCATCTTCTCCCACCTCAAAAATATCAAGGAAATCCTCAAGATTTTGAATGTGCTTTTCATCAGTGATATTTGCATTTTATCCATCAAATTTGGGTAGATTATTGATAAAATTTGCAAGGAGGTCATGGAGGATAGGAGGCAAAAATAGAGGTTTGTATCTGTATGGGGATTTAATAGGTATAGGTGATAAAGCAGGAGGCTTATAACCATTTGGGAATTTAGCAATAACAGGAGATGAAGCATGAGGCTCATGTTTCACTGGATTTTCCACAAGTGCATCTAGGATGTGCACAAGTGTATAATTATGTAAATTTGGGGCTTATCTTCTTGAGGGTCATCAATCTACCAATTTTCAGTGTAAACCTCAGCAGTGTACTCTTGATCAGGCTTAAAGTAGGATATAACATAGTTACAGATAAAAACAACAATTTCTTGAATCCAATTTGGGCTAGAATAATTTCTCTTTCTAGGTTGACTGGTCATGTTTCAGGTCCTTCCTCCAGTGGAGTCATTGAATGTAATTGGTTTGAATTGGAGTCACTAGGTGGAAAATTTCAAATTTCTTATGTTTGGCTTGTTGTCCACCATCAACAACCAAATACCAATCTTGGAAAATACTTGAATCATCTAATTTTGACTGGGGTTTATGAGTTCTGAAGAAACACTAAGATTTTTCAATAAGTGTTTCCCTAGTGGAGTCTCCATTATGTTATCACTCCATAATTTGTAAGATTGGAAAGAACAAACAATAGAGGACAACATCAAACCACTTTTGAGTTCAAGACCTAGAATTCCTAAACTCAGAAAGGGCTCTCTCTGTTTTTATGATTTAACTTGATAATTATAAGTGCTGATATTAGGCTAGTTATAGAAATTATGAGGGTTGTTTGTTTTATTGATTGGGTGGTTGGACAGATAGAGCTGTGAAACTTAATCCATTGGGCTATGGAGTCATAAAAGGCTAAATGGTGCATCAAATTTTCAAGGGAATTCATAGGGAAAGCTAACTATGCAGAATAGATCTTACTGGCAGTGTGAATATGAGATGAAAGAAAGCAGTGAGTTCAGTAATAGCTTAAAGGTCAATTAAGAATTATTTAATTATACTTTAGAAGAAAACATAAAGATAATAAACACAGACAGAATTAAGGTGCTCTCTCAGAAAATACTAATCTAATTTTCTGTTTTGAAATCAGACAAATTGGTGCATAGCATGAAAATACAGAGGAAAAACATTAACAGAGATGAAAAAAATCACCATTAACATAGCTCAAGAATCCTATGAATGGTCTCTTATTATTGATACCTAGCTCCAACAATTACAAAGTTCCAATACTTCTTACAATGCAAGCTTCAACAGGGTCCAATTTTCCAACCTCTGATACTGCTAAGGCATGCAGTATTTATCTAAAGACTAAGTTAGTGCCCTATCTTACTCGAAAACCTTTCATTGATTACAATTTAAGTAGAAAATGGACAAGTGTGGCCATGCAAGGTCTGATCAGAAATCTCTCACAAAAACACTGCCTGTAGAATTAAATTTGGGCAACTCTTCAGGGATCCAAACGCTTCGATGGCTCTTCGTAAGATCCAACAATAAGCTTGGAGGTGGATTTGATGGTGACGAAGAGGTAACCAATGGTGGCTTTGACATTTGGCCCAACTATTGATAAAACTGGCTTTTGGTAATTAAATCTGGTGTAGTGCTTGCCACTTTTCATGGATTAGTGACTATGCCAGTGAGTTTGCTACCTTTTCCATTTCTGCCATTATAACATAACAATTTTGTAAAAACGCCTTTCCCGACTCGACCCTTACGACTCGTGCCCCCTTTTTTGACTGAATCTTCAATATTGGTAGGTTTGGCAGTTTTTTTAAAACATAACCCTTTGTTCTTTTAACGATTGGCAGAACTTTCCTTCTCTCAAGTAAATGGTGGAAAACCCTTTGAATGTGTGGTCGAGTCCTGTTGTCGTGATTGGCCCTTTTTCTTCACCAAATAGCATATATGACCCAATGCACCCGGATCTGAAATCATTTAGATTTCAACGATATAACCACATTGCATCTAAGCCAAAATCGCACTTCGCATGGTGCAAGACTAAACTTTACCTTTGCACTTAGCCTTTAAAACTTGCGATTTGCGATTGTGATTGGGTCCCACCTAGTATCACACATCACACTTCGGTGATTATAGCTCAAACCCTTAACACTTATCTCTTAAAACTTGTGATGTGCGGTATGCGGGCTAGGGCTACACCATGTTCCACATCAACTTGCCACGTCACTGCCACGTAATCATAAATCAACTGTGATCTATGGGGTCGAGGCCATGTCATCTGCCATGTCATCTTTCCACCTCACCTACAAAATCATCTTTCCATGTCATCGCCCACACTTTTCCTTTTGCATTTTTTGTGACTTATCACATCACAACTTAAACAATTTAACTTGCGATTTGTTAACTTATAAATGTGAAACTCGCCGATATGTGATATGCAATTTAATCTCTGCCATTGATCGATGCTCATTTCCAATGGTCCTCAATGCTCCTTTACTATGGTTTGCTGACTTTGTTTCTTTGGTTGCGCCCATTCGTTTCTTAGTTGTTCGTGGCATACTTGACTCGTTCACTACTTTTCCCATGTTCACGAATTGCCCTGCGTTCATGACTTGACCCACTTAGCATTCACTACTCAACCCAAATGTGCATGACTTGACCCAATCACGTTCACGACTCTTCCCAACACATTCACGACTATGCCTTTGTTGTTTTTCTTCCTTAACTACTTCTCTATTTTCTTTGCTTTCTTTGATTCTAATATTTCTCCTCTCTACTCCTTTCTCTTCGCTAATGGTCTAATGTTTCTCCTTGCCTTTCTGCTACTTATCTGCCTCTCTTTTATGATTTTCTTACTACATTATTTCCTGATCTACTCCTTTGCCTCAATGATAGTTCTGGTGCTACTTCTTTGTGTTCCTTATTAGCAAAATTTTCCCCTTCTACTGAACTGAAAGGCACATGGATTCTTTTGAAGCTCTCGACGGTCAGGATTTATCATTTTTCCTAAAAATAAATGATGGCCATGGAATATTATTTTCAGTAACGAAAAATCTAAGAAATAATCAGTCACCTGGTGATACTATGAAATACAAGAGTCTAACATCAACCACAACACACCCACATTCGTACACCATCCGGTGGCTTCACCAAGGACGGGATCTTCGTGTCAGCCAACGTTGTTGCCTTATGTATAGCATCAATCCATTCATAGATGAGGTATTATGTGAAATTTCTCCTCTTGATGTTTGTGATGTATTATTAGGCCAACCATACTTGTGGAAGCGACATGCTGTGTATGAGTCTCGACCTCCCGCTGTTACTGTTACTTTGGGAAATAAGTTGTATAGGATACCAGAGGTACCACCGCTTATGCTATCTCTTTGGTTACTGCAAAAAAATGCAATAAAATCATTTCCAAAACCAATAAATTTGTTTTCCCAGTGATCCGCCCGAAAGGCAAGAAGAATACTATGGCCACAAACTCTAGAAATGGCTCCTCCACATGACATCAACAAATGGACAAGGTCATGGAGGAGTACAAGGACATCTTCACATCACCCATAGGGGTTCCTCTGCACTGTCAGGTCAAGCACCCCATCAATATGACCCCAGGTGTCTCGCTGCCTAATGGACCGATCTATTAATGCTCTACTCTGGAGAAATACGCAATCAAGAGGTAGATTCAGGAGTTGTTGTAGAAAGGTCACATCTAGCCAAGTTCATCGCCCTTTGGGAGCCTAATCGTGTTAGTGCAGAAGAATTATGGGACTTGGAGACTTTGTATTAAATATCGGGCATTGAACAAGATCACTGTCTGGAATAGGTACCCAATCCCATGTATTGATGACCTTCTGGATCAAATCAAAGGGGTTAAATATTTCAGCAAAACCAACTTGAAGTCTGGGTATCACCAGGTACCAATCGAACCCTTTGATGTGTGGAAGATTACCTTCAAAGCCAAGGAGGGACTTTCTGAATGGCTTGTCATGCCTTTCGGGTTGATGAATGCTCCCGCAAGATTCATGAGGCTGATGGATGAATCTTGTGGCCATTCACAAACTCATTTGTAGTAGTTTAATTGGATGACATCCTGATCTTCAAATAGACTTGGGAAGAGCACCTCCACCACATCCGACAGGTTCTCCAAACACTGCGGCAACACAAGTTGTGTGCCAATTTGGAGAAGTGCACTTTTGGTATGACCCAGGTTCAATATCTGGAATACATTATTGATGAACAGGGGGTGCATGTGGATCCAACCAAGATCCAACCAGTTTAGGATTGGCAAGCCCCAACCACTCTAACAGATCTTCGCAGCTTTCTGGGCCTTGCTAATTTCTACCACAGGTTCGTGTTGGGATTCTCTCGTATCACTTGGCCCTTGAGTCAAGTCACCAAGGGTGGAGTGAAAGAAAAATTCTTTTGGTTGGAATCTAAATAGAAGGTGTTTGTAGAATTGAAACATTTCCTCTACTCTGTGTTAGTGCTCACATTAACAGGCTTGAAACAACCATTTGAGATCGAGACAGATGCCTCTGAATATTCTACTGGGGCAGTTATTACTCAACAGGGGCATCCAGTGGCATGTCACAGTGAGACACTGTCTGACACAATCTGAAAGTATCCCACTTTTGACAAAGAAATGTATTACATTGTGCAGGAGTGTCACCAATGGAAGAATTACATTTTGGGGAAGGAAACAGTCATCCACACAGACCACCAAACCCTGCAATTCATACAGACACAAGGGAAGTTGCAGAACGATCACCATCAAAAGTGGTCCACATATTTGCAGCAATATCATTTGAACATCAAGTATAAGAAGGGCAACACCAAAAATGTAGCAGACTGCCTCAGTTGACCACTGATCATGGCGCTAACCACCGTTCTCAACTCTTGTGGGCACAAGACTTCTGATTGGTTGCTTCTCTACAAGAGAAATCTAGAATTTGACCACA
Organism: Pinus albicaulis; assembly: GCA_034641835.2. NCBI lineage: Eukaryota > Viridiplantae > Streptophyta > Pinopsida > Pinales > Pinaceae > Pinus > Pinus albicaulis. Next base: position 477,039,793 of record CM076580.1, read on the forward strand.
CATACAAGACACTCTTGGAGGCTATGCAAGTTCCAAATTTTCACCTCCAGGATGCACTCCTATGTCACCTGGGAAACCTTTTTGTTCCTTCAAGCAATTGTGCCAAGATAATTTGGGAAGCACACTACAGTCGAGTCACTGGGAATTTTTGGGTCGAGAATGTTAGTCATCAGTATTTTTAACTATTTGTAGATGACTATAGATTGGTTCTAGATTTCTGAAAACAACCTTCCTTGAAAATTGTGAGTTACATAAATCTCACTGCCTTCATTATCCTTATAGAAACTTTGTCACTCTTCTATCAGTTTTCCATGTCATGGTCACCCTGTCACTCCTACAAACTCCTTATGGGATTTTACCTATCATTTTCAGCCTCTTTCCCTGCCTATAGTCTCCTTGCCTTATTTTTCCTCTGTCCATAACTACACTTTCCCTCTAGGGTTTCCTATAGCTAACTCATTTCCTTTATCTCTATAGGCTCTTTAGATAAATCAAGTACATTAGATTTTGGATCTTCAATACAATACCTTTGACAATACTCTGTTCTTCACTTGAAGCCTCCAAGCCAATTTTCAGTCAAGATCAAGTCAAAGAACCCTCCCACTAGGTCAATTAGGGTTTCACATGTTTTGAGGTCATAATTAATGTTTCAAACACTGCTTTTCCTTTGCTAGAATCTGGATCAGATGTAATATAATGTCAAGACATGGTTATTCAATTAAGACTTAAAATTTTCCAAATAATACTACCTTATCAGTTCAAATTTTGAAAGAGGTAAATGCAAAGAGTTTAGCACTTCTGCAGGAGTGCTGAAGGATTTGTCAGCAGAAGGTGTTGATGAGGTAGATGGTCTACTCCTGAATTAAGACAACTTGCAGCAAGGAAGAGAGGAAACACTTGTTCTTGTAGATAATTAGTTTTTTTGAGCTTGATGTTCCAAGTAGAGTGCCAAATAGTGATCAATTGCATAAATGACCTGGAGGAGGCACAAAAAACCAAACATGAAGAAAGTCTGTCTGAGACTATTGAAGAAAAAGGAAAAAGGTGAGGTGAACTGGAAAGGAATGAATGAAATTGAAAGGGCTATAGAGAACTTAGAAGATAACATCGATGATTTTTTTAAAGCACTCCAGACACCTAGGATTTTGGGAAAATGGCCAGAGAAGGTGAAATGATGAGTTGAACTCCATGGTACAAGAAAAAGAGGGGTTTGAAGGTGTTGCTATGTGAAATCCTCCCAAAGGTGTTTAATGAGCTTTTCATGCATAAAATGAGAAAATTATGAGTTAAACTCCATGATGGAAGCAAAAGAAGGTTTTGAAGATGTCATTGTGTGATCAAATCCCAAACTTGTAAAAAAATGATCTTGCCATGTCTAAATGAGAAAAAGATGAATTGAGATCCAAGGTGGGAACAAAAGAGGTTTTTGGAGATGTTGCTAGTGTGTAAACATCCTAAGGTTGTCAAAAGTGAATTCATCATGCCTCAAGGAGCAAAAGGAAGAGCCACCACAAATGTTTTCAGTCACTTGCAAGCAAAAGTTAAAGAATATCAGTGAAAAGGGAAAAAAAGGTTTAAAACATTAGAAAGGGGGTTGTAAAGATAAAATTAAATCATTGAGCCTATAAAGGGTCATCTAACACTTCAATAAATCATTATTTCATTTCAAGTGATCAAAAGCGCTCAGGAGTGAAGAATTTGGGAGTTTTCAAGTCAAAATTGGACAAGTTTGCCTGGCGCTGTGCGCCTGGGATTGGGCGCTGCGCCCTTGGAAAAATTTTTCCATACAAATTACAAAGGTGATGCATGCCTAGAAGTGAGTGTTGTGCCCTTTCCCAACAAACTTAGTGAATAAAACCACTGGTGCTGCAACCTCAACACCGGTGCTGCACGCTCAGCCTCGGCGCTGCGCTCTTGGCCTTGGCGCTGCGCGCTTCGCCAGGAGGGTCCTCCAAGTGATTTAACCACTCAAAACACGTCAAGTTGCTTCCAAACTCTTGTCAAGGGTCCTTCAAGCATTTTTTAGGGTAAGTACCATCACATACATTCATCTTCAAGAAATGTTTATGATTCTTGATTAAATGGTAATGAAACCCTAAGAGAAACCCTAAATTTCATACTTAAAATCATTGTTTGAACCTCATTCCATCTATCTATGAAGAGTATGAGTTAAAAAAAAGGGTAATTTCATAGCTAGGGGTTGTCATTAATTTTTTTAGCCTCTCACTTAGCCTGATATACCTATACCCTCACTTACTTATTCCCTCATTAGCCTAAACTGCCATTTCATCACCATCTCTTCATTACATTTCCATTTACACTCCAGTGTTGGCAAAATAGAGTTTTCAAAATGTCACAACAAGGAGACAGTGGTAGTGGTGGAGAGGCTCAAATTCCAAGGAGGAATGAGCATAAATGTGGAAATATCAATATATTTGAACCTCTCAACACAAGGGAGCTAATGGCATCTTCCCTTACTATTTCATGTTTCAAGCATGTAGGATGCTTTGATTTTTGTGAAAATGTGCAGTAGGTGCAAAAATACCTTGAGCTAACCAGAATTTTTATAATTAACTTGCATGAAAAACAAGTTAACCTTGTAGGGGTTACCTTTGAGTTATCTACAAATGCTATTTCCAATGCCACTGGGATACCAAGTGTGGGTGAGAAATGGTTAAAGCATGCAAACCTAGACATGAGATACTTTGAACCCTACCTAAAGCCTAGGTATAAAGACCACAACAAATCCATCTTTCCTTTCTCACATTTTCTTGATAGATATGCACCTATGATGAGAATTATCATGAAGTATTTCACATGTGAGGGAAAGTTCTCCCGACTTTACTCCTACCACATCAGGTTGCTTATGCATTTTACTAGAGTGAGGATGCTGCACATACCCTATTACCTCTATAGAAGCATTGATAAAATGTCCTATATTGTACAAAAGAGAAACTATCCTCAACAGATGCAAAGCCTTTTTCATCATTCTTTGATTAAAATGGTAGTTATGCACCAAATACAGCAGAAAGGAATTCCATGGGAGACCTTCATAGAAAATGAGGTGCTCACTTCTCCACAAGCCCATCAGCAGCAAGATGTCCCTTCATCTTCTCATCCTCCCATTCCTCCATCCACTCACATTCCCTCACCTCATGATGAATCTTCTACATCTCCATCCACTCACATTCCTTCACCCCATGATGACCCTCCTTCTTCACCTTTTCACAATCCCTCACCATCATCTCATGGTACTAGTGCATCAAACAGTGAAGAAGGCAATGAGGCAAGTGGTAGTGAGGCAAGTGGCAGTGAGGAATATGGCAGTGAGGAAGATGTCAGTGAGGCAGAGAGAATTGAAGCAAAGAGGGCAGTGAGATAGATGACACTGAGATGGCTAACATAGAACCTTTTCCTTTAACCTACCAGAGGGGAAATAGGCATGTGTTTGTTGCCCTTAAAAGGCAAGGGGCCATGCCTTCTACATCAACCAAACAACTTGAAAAAGTTAAGGAAAATGTCATTGATGAAAAAGAGGATGAACATGAGACTAAACAAGAATTTCAACTTATTCACCTTGACAGTGATGATGAGAATGAGAAGAGGATCACTAACATGCTTCTCAAGAGAAAATGCGCCCATATTATGGATCTAAAAGCCAATCTTGGTAGGGCCAAGAATGTGATCAAATTCTTTGAGGTGGAAAACTAGCAGTTAGAGGTAGAGAAATCCATCTATGAGGTTAGATCTTTCAGAGTTTGGAAAGAGGCTAGAAAAGCCAAGGAAAAGCTAGATGAGGTCTTGGACACTCATGATGACATTGAAGAAGAGGAAGAACAAATTCGTAGGAGGAGGCCAAGGATAATTGGCTTGAAGAAGGATCTATCCAAGGAAAAAGAACAAGAGACAACACTGGCAGAGCAACTGATCTAAAAATGGAACTATTTGTAATGCTATGCAAAGTATCCATTTCCATATAATTTAGTGTGCAAAGTGTTCTCCATGACTTTTAGGTTAAAAAAAGTAGTTTTGGTAATGTTTATGAGTTTTATGTGTGAGGATTTGTTAATTAAATTTAATGTTTAACATATCATGGTAGAAATACACAGCAAGTAAAATTCACCATAACATAACACAACAAATTGTTGAGGCAGTTCACCCCTCCTGGGCTAAATCTACCGGTCCAAGGCTCCCCATTGGCATTTCCTTGCTCTATTAATTTTCTCAAAATGGTTACACAATGAAAAATATGCCTAAACAGGAAAAACCAACTATAAATTAGACTTTAGAAGATAGAAAATAGCTATAAATGGATTTTGTTTCACCTTAAACAGTGAAATACAACCCAATACAGTGCCTTCTCCATGACGGCCCTGATGGCTCCTTCTTATTCCCTGAAGAAAAATATGCTTTAAATCACCTCCGTTCGCCCTAAAACCTGTCCCAAACTCTTTAGAAGGTCAAAGAGACCCAAAATTGACTAAAATTTCATCTTGTTTGGTCGAAAATTGAGAGAGATATGACTTCTGCAAAAAAAAAAGCCCAATGTCCCCCAAAAACCCCACCAAAAGTGGGAGAACTCCAATTAGCTTGACTAAAAAGGTAGATTCTCCATAACTGGCGGAACCACGCGCTAAATCTGGGGGTGAAATTAAATTTTAAATATTTTTGGTTAGCGCGTTCACATGCGAAAAAGGCGGTAACTGTCAGTTTGCTGGCGGATAAGGTTTAGCCCGCGCTCTTGGTCATAACGCAAGGGTTATATGGATGTCAGACTAGCACTGGGGGCTAGCCCCTTTCCAAACTCCACCCATTCAATTTCATTATCGCTAGGGTTTTGGTTTGAGGTCACATTGCGACGATACTTAAACCTGAAGGGCCAGTCCCCAACTTCTCTGCCTACCACAACGACCTGAATATGTGTGCACACTCTGCACGAGTCGTTCAATGAACATCTGCCCACCCGACTGTTTAAAACATTTGCCCACAGCGTGCCGGTCATGTCCCTCTGCCCGAACAATCGGGTCGAGGGTTCAAGACCCGTTAACCTCCAAAAAATTTTATGTGCCCTTTCAACCAATGGCCTAGGGCCACGTGGCAGCCTTCGGGAAGGCCACGTGGCACCCACTGATAGGCCTTCCAACACATTAAAAAAAATAAATTTGCATAGTCAACTTAAGTCAAAAAGTCATGTTTTGGAGTTTACTCGACAATTTAAAACCTCAGTAACTTTCACATACGACCTCGGTTTTGAGAACCGTTCATGGTGCTAGAATTGCAACGATGAGACCTTTCTAGTGATTTAGATTGCAACCATTTCTGAGCACTTCCATTTTTGAGCATTTTTTAAACTTGGACATGATCACCTGATCACACCTCCCCAATGGGAAGCTTTTGGACCCCAAAAGCTCTCTGAATTAGAGAAACTGAATATGAGGAGACTGATTCTCCACCCTTCCAACCTTGAACCACTGAAATCTCCCTAATTTCATCAAACTGAGCTTCTCATAAAAAGACAGATTCTTCCTTGAATCTGTTGACCGAATGTTGCTAACTTTGACTGTTTCATAATGAAAATTTTTGAAACTTGTAGAACAACAATTGAAATTTGCAGAAAACATACTGCTCCTACAATGGTCCACCTTCAAAGGAAACTGAAAATAAGATTCACCTTGCCAACTGTCCTCATGGCGATTTTTTTCCGAATGAGCCATGTACTTATGTCGATTCCCGACCAAGTTTTCTCACCATAGTACTCTGCCATTATGAAACCAACAATGATCATTTCTGAACTTTGTGCCCTCTTTGCTTGCATGCTTTTCCCTCTCTTGGATTTTTGCACCACTTTGCACTGACACTTTGTTCTCTACACCGATCAACACCAAAGACACGTGCTGCAACTTCTTGTCATATTCCTCCAAAGAAGACCTACTTTCAAACTGAAATATCTCATAATTTATATCAGCAATAACATGAAAAGGATTATGTACAAAGTATTTTTGCTTAATCATCAACAAAGTTAAATTTTGACTTGCATTGACAAGCCTTTTCAACTACCCTGCATTCACTAAATAAGATTCTAGCTTCTTCTGATGTGTTCTCACAATAAACTCCTTTCCATCCTTGAATAAATGGTACTTGTTCTCATGGAAATGGAAGATCACTTTCATGTCGTATAAGGACTACCAAACACCACACATGTAATGTCAAGCGGTACCATATCTAATTTAGCCATGTCAATATAATGAGTTGTTAAGGTGAAGCGCAACATGCACTTCCTTGAAACTTGTAAATTAGCATCCTTGCAAATCCATCCAAGTAGATATGGCTTTGGATGTGGAATGGTCTCAAGTTTTAGCTTCTTGACTAAGTCTTCTGAGATGAGATTCGCTTGTGACCCATTTTCAAATAGTGTGTCTATCTTTGTGTGTTTGTAAATTATCCTCACATGAAACAACTCAATCCTCCTCTCTTCATTTGGAGCTTCTATGTGACATTTTAAAGTGCTAGAACTGGGATTTGTTTCATTTAAAATCTCTTTCCCCTTTATGTTCTAAGTCTTGTTTAGCTATTTCAACCATCTTGCCTTTCTCTTTGGCCTTATCTTTGGTTTTGAATTTTTCTTGTTTCAACTCCAAATGAAGTTTCCAGCAATGGTCTTCATCATGGCTTGTTTTGGAACAATTTTTACAAAAGAATTTTCCCTTCTCTTTCCTAGAGTTTGCATTTCTCTTTTTCCCTTTGCCTTTAAATTCACTGTCCTCATTCCCATCAAAATATTGTTTACCTCTAGCCTCTAAATGTGTGGCTTGGACACAAACCTCATCTAGACTAGTAAGATTGAACATAATGATAGTATGTATAAGATAGTTGTGTAAACCACCTATATATTTCAGCAAAGTATCTTGGCTATGCAAATAAATTCTTAGAAAAAGAGCTCTTCGTCTAAACTCTTGGGTGTAATCTTGTACATTTTGTCCCTTAAGTTGTCTAAAACTTTGCCAATTCATGATAGTCTTTTGTAAATGAACTAATGGATAAAATTTATTTTTAATTGCAGAAATAAAATCATCCCATGATAAGGTGATCTTACCATGTTTTCTAATCTCATCCTTGGTTTGGGCTTCCGACCATACCAATGCTGCACCTTCCATTCTCAAAGAGTCTAACTGAATCTTGGTGTCATCATCATGAAGGTTCTGTATCCTCAAGTAAACCTCCAACTGCCTTATCCAATTGTCAAGTTTCTCTGCATTGACCTCACCATTAAACATAGGCAACTCAAATTTAACATCAAGCTTTACAAATGAACTTTTACCAATTTTTTTTGACTTGTGAGATTGATTCACTGAAGTAGAGGATGACGATGTAAAGGAAGAGGATGAAGATGGGGATGGTGGATCACCATTTCCTCCGTGTCCTTTATTTGACTTGTCATCACTTTTCTTTCCTCCTGAAGAACCCTCTCCTTCCTTATGGTGTTTTGACCCTTATCCTTCAAGCCTTTGTTCATTTCTTGGTAGAGTATCCTCACCATCTCAGTCATGTCCAGGAACGCCTTTCAGAACACCGTTCTTCTTCTTTGGGATCAATTTCTTCAGGAACTTCTCCTTCTCTTGAAGACATGATTAAGACTTCTTCTATGGCTCTTGGAGGTGAATTATAAGGTGGAGTTAATGGCTCTCTGGTCCTCCTTGGTTGAGGATTATTTTGAGCTCTAACTAATTGTCCTTCCCCTCTCTTGAGCTTAAGCCTGGTAAGCATCAAAACTTGCAAACAGTCAACTATATCTTTGCACAAGAAAAAATGCAGAGTAAAAACCTGGATATGATACCAACTGATCTAAAAATGGAACTATTTTTAATGTTATGCAAAGTATCCATTTCCATATAATTTAGTGTGCAAAGTGTTCTCCATGACTTGCAGGTTAAACAAAGTAGTTTTGGTAATGTTTCTGAGTTTTATGTGTGAATTTGTTAATTAAATTTACTGTTTAACATATCACAACAGAAATAAACAACAATTAAAATTCACCATAACATAACACAACAAATTTTTGAGGCAGCTCACCCCTCCTAGGCTACATCTTCCGGTCCAAGGCTCCCTAACTGCATGTCCTTGCTCTATTAATTTTCTAAAAATGGTTACACAGTGAAAAATATACCTAAACAGGAAAAACCAACTGTAAATTTGACCTCAGAAGATAGAAAATAACTACAAATGGCTTTTTTTTCACCTTAAACATTGAAATACAACCCAATATAGTGCCTTCTCCATGATGGCCCTGATGCCTCCTTCCTCTTCCCTGAAGAAAAATATATTGTAAATCACCTCTTTTCACCATAAAACCTATCCCAAACTCTTCATAAGGTCTAAGATACCCAAAATTGACTAAAATTTCATCTTGTTTGGTCAAAAATTGAGAGAGTTATGACTTCTGCAAAAAAAATGCCCAATGTCCCCCCAAAACCCCACCAAAAGTGGGAGAACTCTAGTTAGCTTGAATAAAAAGGCGGATTCTCCATAACTAGAGGAACCACGTGTTATAGGCCAATTTGGGCACCATTCCCAATGACCTGGCTAACTGGACATCATCTCCAGGACCAATGATCAAGGGTCTATCATTCCCTATCATTTCAGTTGCTACATGCCCTAAGACAAGAAATAAGACAAATCAAGCAAGAATTTCATCAAGAAAAGGTTTACAAGGGTTGAAGCTTATTATATAACATATGAGAGATGAAAAATGCAGGTTCTAAGGGGCCTAAGTGTGTTGCATATGCAGGTAGCCCCATGCAAGGCTGCTCTGCAAAGCACTTCCCGACATTCACAGGTGCGTTGATCACATTGGGAGCGAAATTCTCATTGTTCCGGAATCTCTACTTGGTCAGTGCCTTCTAGAAGAGTTCACATGTGTCAAGATTTGGATCCAAGTGTCCATTTGACATCTACATGATTAGAAACATGTCTTGCCTATTATTGGAAAGTCATTGATTGCAACACAACCTACAGTTCATCTATAAATTGAGCATAGATCTGAGTGCTTGAGAAGGAAGTATTTGAGTAGATAAATGATGGAGAATTTTCAATTGAGAGATATATTTGTGTAGCTACTGCTGGAGAGATTTATACTGTGATGAGGCTTGGCGACGTTGCTAGAAGGGTCACTTCAAATCAGTCATTTGGTTGTAACCTCTCCTTCTATCATCAATAAAGAATATTGTTTATTTTTCCCTATATGCATCTGTATTGGCTTTGATTTTCCATATTGTAAGATCTTAGTTGATGTATATGGTTTATGCTTTACTAATTTAGATAAATAGCTTGAATAGATATCTATATTATTGCATCTTCTGTTGTTTCAGTGTTCTTTCTTGCATGAAGCATTCAACACAAAACCACTTGAATTTGAAGCTACAACAGAAGCGATAGAAGGAGCCATTTGGAAGAGACTAATCAATTAAGCCTCCAATACTCTCTGTGTATCTATTATGAGTTAGGAAAAATAGTCGTATAGTCTTTCACCTGTTGTTCTAGACTAGCACCTGTATAGGGAAGCGTGATTTATGCGTAGTTCACAATTCTGGCCCAACAAACTGACGACTCTGCTAGGGAGAATTTCTCTTAGTTATAGGTGTTTAAGCCTCTGATTTTCTTTGTTTATCCACCCAGTAGTTGTTACTCATGTTGAGATTCAACAAGATGATGAGCTTAGTGAAAAGAGTCACCTTCACTAAGTGGGCTCGCAGGCTATTTTCGGCGCAAGTCTATTTTTAGACTATGTCTATTTTTATACATGATGATCATATTTCAGAAGTTGTAGGATGCTATTTGTGGATGGTTGATCAAGTTGGAAAAATAGATGAAATTCTATTTTTAGAATATTGGGCGAAGTTTATTTATAGATCGTTGATCTAAAAATAGATGCATGTCGATTATTATTAGCTCTTAATAATAATCAAACTCTAAACAACAACTTATTCTCTTGGAGAATTTTTTTTTAGTGAAAAAATGTGGCACATCAATGGACTAAGGGAATTACGCAATTCCCAAGGGTTTACTGGAGCTAATGCATGGAGGAATCAGTTAGAACTCAAGTGGCAGAGTTATGACACAGTTGGAAGAGTAGTTATGGAGTTGTATTCAGTTTAACTCAGTTAGACTCAGTTGAGCTAGTTGTATCTATTCTAACTGAATGATACACTAGTGAGAGTGGAGTGAATTAATTAGTTAATTAATTCAAAAATAATAACTCATTAATCAACTGAACAATACAACAGTTAGCTATAGTGCATGGAAGTTTCAGTGGAGACTCAGTGGAGAGGTAGGTGAAAGGGAAAGATGGACTATCTGTTGTGACTATAGTGATGCATTTATTGCATCACACACACATTGGAGTTTCCAATGAGGACTGCACAATAAAGGAAAGAGTAATTTGAATTCATTCAGAGCTATTCTTCAACAGGGATTGCGCAGTGGAGGCAGGCTAGCAGGGGCCAGAGATCGGTGCATGGATTTGCAAGATTGTTCCTGATTAGTGTATGATGATTGTACTATACTGAGAGCTTGATAAGATTTGTATGAGGATTTTCATATGATTCCATGATACATAATATATATTTGGGGTTTTCAGCTTCTGGCTTTCCTAGTTAAAAACAAATGTGTTATGTGCGATTATTTTTATTTATGCTTTACATGTGTGTGCAATTAATCTTCCGCAAAAGATTAACAATAGAATGATTTAGTATCTTACAAGAAGTTAAATATTGTGAGATCAGGTGAATCTAGGACATATGCATGCTTAGTGCATATAATTTCTACATGGTATCAGAGCCAAGTTAATTGAATATTGCAATTGTAAAGTGAGTTTGTGCTGGTGGACAATTCGAATTTTCTACAGAAGATTCTTGGTGCGGAAGTTGAGCATACATTAAAATGGCTTTCAATGGGTTGCGATTGGAGTATTCCCTTGATGGGAGCTCGAATTACATAGCCTGGAAGGATAGGATGGAGGCAATGTTGGAGGATAATGGACTGAAGGAGTTCATCGATAGCGATGTTCCTAAGCCAGGATCTAGCGATGTTGCATTACTTGACGCATGGAAAAAGAAGACAGAAAAGAAAAAGATTATGTTGGAAGGTGTGAAGGACCATATTGTGTCCAGCCTTCATGGGAAAGCCACTCCATTCTTAATGTGAAAGGCTTTGACAGAATTTTTCCAAAGCAGAAGTGACCAGAGGAAGTTGGCGCTTAAAGAAAAGCTCAGGAAAATAAAAATGGAGAAAGGCGACAGTATTCCAAAATACCTCATGAAGTTTGTCCACTGCAAGGATGAACTGGGAAGTGTGGGGGTTACTGTTGATGATGAAGACTTGGTGAGATTGGCTCTCCTTGGGCTTCCAAAGAGTTGGCATAGCTACGAAGACTCTGTCAATGGACAGGAGAAACTGTTGGGATGGGAGCGACTTTGGTCGGATCTTGTGTAGGAGGAGATAAGGCGGGGTACCAGGGATGGATCTTCATCGAAGAATGAAGATGAAGATAATTTCACTTTGGTTTCCAAAGCAAGGAAAGGGAAGGGGAAGAAAAATCCTTCAAAATCCGATGCTAAAGGCAAGAAGCAGGATTTGTCCAAAGTGAATTGTTTTCACTGTCACAAACATGGAAATTTCACCACTAACTGTCCACAGAAGAAGAAGAAAATGAAGGCTGCTGGATCTATAGCTGGAGAGGCCTTAGCCTCAAAATTTGAACTTGATTTCTCTTTGATCGCATGCTTGGTTTCAAGCTGTATGGGATCGGTGTGGTATCTTGATAGTGGTGCATCTTTCCATATGATGGGAGACAAGGAGTTGTTTAGTGACTTGGAGGAGAAGGACCTCCAGATGCATATAGAGATGGGCGACGATGGTCGTTATAGTACAACTAGAATTGGGACCATTACCTTTGAGAGGGAGTCCAGTAATCCATTCTTGTTGAAGAATGTTATGCATGTTCTAGGTCTGAAGAAGAACTTGGTCTCGGTTGCAATGCTGGAAGACAAAGGTTATGATGTTATTTTCAGTGAGGGAAAAGCCTTCCTTCAACATAAAAAAATGGGTCAAACCAAGAATATAGGGGTTTTAATTAAGAATATCTACAAGCTAAAGGTATATGGCTGCGCTGCAATGGTGGGCAAAGCAAAAGAAGTGGTGAGCCGGGATGAGGGGGAATTATGGCACAGGAGATTGGGCCATCTTCACCATGGCGCTTTGAATATTTTGGAGTATATTTATACTGGAATTCCCAAGGGTACTCTTGCACAGTCAAATCAGTGAAAGGGATGTACTATGGGTGAGTTTTTGAAGACCACCTTTCATGAGAAGGAGAACCGTGCTTCGGTGATCCTGGAGAGAATTCACACAGACGTGTGTGGACCTTTCTCGGTTGCTTCAACAAAAAAACATAGGTATTATGTTATATTTGTTGATGAATATTCATATAGATGCTAGATCTTCTTCATGCAGAAGAAGAGTGAAACGTTTTCAAAGTTCTGTGAGTTCAAGGCATTGGTGGAGAAGGAGCCAGGGAAGCAAGTGAAAGCTCTACAGAGCGATAATGGTGGTGAATACATCTCGGGCGAATTCAAAAACTTCTATAGCAAAGAAGGAATTCGAAGAGAACTCATAGCACATCATAACCCACAACAGAATGGGGTCGTGGAGAGGAAGAACAGAATGATCGTGGGTGCTGCATGAGCGATGCTGCATGACTCGGGCCTACTGATGCACTTGTGGGCGGAAGCATGCAACACTGCGGTTTATGTGCAAAATCGTTGTCCTCACAGAGTACTTGGCATGAGTAAACTTGAAGAAGCTTTTACTGGTAAGAAGCCTGATATTTCTCATTTGAAGATTTTTGGCTCACCTGTTTACATTCATGTGACAAAGGACGCTAGGTAGAAGCTAGAGCTGACTACAGAAGTTGGGATATTTTTGGGGTACACAGAAACACCCCATAATTATCGTGTGTATTTTCTAGACAGTCGGATGACTGTTGTGTGACAGGATATAAAATTCAATGAGATGAAATCCATGAAGTTGTTGCTTGAGAGGGAGCTACACTTGCATGCAGAAGAGGAACTTCTTGTTCCCAAAGATGAGCCTCTAGATGTGGATCAACCACAGGAGGAGATTAATGGAGTGGAGGAGTCCACTCATGCAGAACCAAACATCAGACAAGGCAGAAAGCGTACCATAGAAGCTGAGAGACTGAAGCTTAATGCGGCACAGAATGTAGGATTCCCTACATCACAGCGCAGATGAAGACAATCACCTGACCGATTTACTGGATACATGGCTCTTATGAGCAAGTGTATCATGACAGAGCCATATTCTTTTGAAGAAGCAGTGTAGGAGCCCACATGGGTAGATGCCATGGTGGAGGAGTATGACTCCATTGTCAGAAACAATGCTTGGGATATTGTTCCAAGGTAGGTGGGAAAATCAGTTGTAGGATCAAGATGGATCTACAAGGTAAATAAAGTTGCTAATGGGAGCGTCGAGAAGTATAAGGCAAGATTTGTTGCCTGGAGCTCCTCACAGATTGAGGGGATTGACTATGAAGAAACCTTTGCACCTATCGCACGGTATTCTTCCATACATACCATCCTTGCTCTCTCAGCGTAGATGGGTTGGCACATTCATCAGATGGATGTTAAGACTGCATTCCTTAATGGGATCATTGAGGAAGAGGTGTACATTGAACAGCCTGAAGGATTTGAGATCTTCAGCAGTGAGTCACATGTGTGCAGGCTCAAAAGAGCGTTGTATGGGCTGAAACAAGCACCCCATGCTTGGTACACTTGGATTGACAGCTATTTCATTGGACTTGGATTCACCAAGATTAAAGCGGATGCAAACCTGTAAAATATTGTGGTGGAGGGTAAGATTTTAATCATTGTACTTTATGTTGATGATTTAATACTAACAGGTGATGAGCAGTTGATACACTCATGCAAGGCAGATCTTGCAAAGGAGTTTGAGATGAAGGATTTGGGCCTCCCTCATTATTTCCTTGGATTGGAAATATGGCAGCGGGAAGGTGAAATGTTTGTGTCTCAAGGCAAGTATGCCCGGGAGATACTGGATAAGTTTCACATGCAAGGCTGCAAGCCTATCGACACTCCTCTTCTAGGAAATTGGAAGAAAGAGGATGCTACATCGGTAGAGGTAGTGGATGCCACTGTTTATCTATAGTTGGTGGGTTTGCTCGTGTATTTAGTGAATACAAGATCAGACATATGCTATGCGGTGAACCAGCTTTCACAAGCGATGGTTAAGCCTACCAAGCTCTTTTGGAAGGCAGGCAAGCATCTCTTGAGATATCTCAGGGGCACATCTGAGTATGGTTTATGGTACAGACAGATGAATGAGGTGAAGTTGCATGGCTTTACGGATACAGATTGGGCAGGAAGCCCAACAGACAGAAAGAGCACATTAGGAGGGATTTTCAATATCGGATCTATGAAATTTTCTTGGTACAGTAGGAAAAAAATATCCGTGGCACTTAGTTCAATGAAAGCGGAATACATGGCAGCAATTCAAGCTGCATGTGAGGCTATCTGGATGAGGAAGATCCTGGTTGGTTTTTTTGGTTCACATTTAGATCCCACAGTGATACATTGTGATAATCAGAGTTTCATTAAAATCTCAGTTAATCCTGTGTTTCATGATAGATCTAAACATATTGATATCCGGTATCAACATATCAAAGATTGTGTGCAGCGGAAGATCATGTTGCTTCAGTACATTCCTATGGAGGATCAGGATGCAGATATTATGATGAAGGCACTCACCAAGAGAAAATTCAAATACCATAGAGGTAGGATCGGGGTGAAGGATAATCCCTATCTTGTTGAGAGGGAGTGTTGAGATTCAACAAGATGACGAGATTAGTGAAAAGAGTCACCTTCACTAAGTAGGCCCGCAGGCTATTTTTGGCGCAAGCCTATTTTTAGACATGATGATCATATTTCAGAAGTTGCAGGATGCTATTTGTGGATGGTTGATCAAGTTCGAAAAACAGATGAAATTCTGTTTTTAGAATATTGGGCGAAGTCTATTTATAGATCGCTGATCTAAAAATAGATGCATGTCGATTATTATTAGCTCTTAATAATAATCAGACTTTAAACAACAACTTATTCTCTTGGAGCACTTTGTTTCAGTGCACAGATGTGGCACATCAATGGATTGAGGGAATTACACAATTCCCAAGGGTATACTGGAGCTAATGCATGGAGGAATCAGTTAGAAATCAAGTGGCAGAGTTATGACACAGTTGGAAGAGTAGTTATGGAGTTGTATTCAGTTTAACTCAGTTAGACTCAGTTGAGCTAGTTGTATCTAGTCTAACTGAATGATACACTAGTGAGAGGAGGAATTAATTAGATAATTAATTCACAAATAATAACTCATTAATCAAATCGAACAATAAAAAAGTTAACTACAATGCAGACAAGGCCAAAGGAGACCTAGTGGAGAGGTAGGTGAAAGGGAAAGATAGATTATCTGTTGTGACTATAGTGATGCATTGATTGCATCACACACACATTGGAGTTGCCAATGAGGATTGCGCAGTCAAGGCAAAGGTAATTCGAATTCATTCAGAGCTATTCTTCAGCAAGGATTGCGTAGTCGAGGTAGGCTAGCAGGAGGCAAAGATCGGTGCATGGATTTGCAAGATTGGTCCTGATTAGTGTATG
Organism: Pinus albicaulis; assembly: GCA_034641835.2. Lineage (NCBI taxonomy): Eukaryota > Viridiplantae > Streptophyta > Pinopsida > Pinales > Pinaceae > Pinus > Pinus albicaulis. The sequence goes on from CM076580.1 coordinate 477,055,539, forward strand.
AAGATTGTATTGTACTAAGAGCTTGTGATAAGCTTTGTATGAGGATTTTCATATGATTCCATGATACATAATATATAGTTGGGGTTTTCAACTTCGGGCTTTCCCCATTGAAAACAACTGTGTTATGTGCCATTATTTTTATTTATGCTTTACATGTGTGTGCAATTAATTTTCCACAAAAGATTAACAGTGGAATGATTCAGTATCTTACAAGAAGTTAAATATTGTGATATCACATGAATATAGGACATATTCATGCTTAGTGCATATAATTTCTACAACTCATAAAGATTAAAAATTATCAAAGTCAACAACATGCTGAGTTAAACAGTAGTATTTTTTCTTTGCATATCGTGCTCCGATGCACTTTTAGATCGGACACGTTGCTTTGCAGAAAGCACCCATCCCTTCCTAGCCCCACAGAGAGCACTGCCCATCGTCTCCCTTTGGAGACTGCGTTGACTCCTGAAAGCACCCAAATTCCATTGAATTTGCCTTTGCAATTTGCTTTAGTTTGTTTTTTGTTGTGTTTTGAAAAGTTTGCTTCTCATATTGACCAGTGACTCTATATACTTCTTCCTCCTTTGACTGAAAATTTGTTCAATGTTTGTTTAAAAAAAAATTCTTTATCATTGACAAGTTGATTTCAAAGTACTTTTTATGGTCGCATTAAGAATCATTTGCGTTCGAAATAGGAAATTGTCGTAAAATCTTCATTTCCTTGATAGGAGAAATTGTTGTTGAAGTCCTCGTTTTTCCTTCAAAAGAGAAATTGTTGTTTGTATTCTTTTTTTCTCGAAAGTAAAAAGCATTTGAATTGTTGATTTAGTGCACCTAGTTTCTTTTCTGCATTCATAACATTAAAGAAACCAGAAATAAAAAATTGCATTTGCATGTAGAATAATGTGTGTTTTTCAAAAGGAACATTAGGAGATTTGCATTTATTTTTTGCTCATTGATTTTTTGTGTTCATTGATTTATTTGTGCACATATTATTTTCTCTCTTCCCTTAGTAGCTAGGTTTTTCATTGAAGAAATTGAAAGTGAAAGATTGTTTATCATTCTTAGCTTGCATTTTAGGAATTTCATACACATCATCGCAGTGAACCTTTGAAAGGAAAATTGTAAGGAAGATCAACATAAAATTAACCTCAAATTACCTAACAAAGCATTGGAACCATAACGATAACATTTAGAAGGTCTAGGATAGAGACGTGTTCCGACATCGTAAAACATAGTAGCTGTTGTTAACTTGTCTGCGATACATTCCAAGTGTGATACCTCACTCCACGTACGTAAGTATATCGTAGTTCGTCCACGTACTTTCGGGTATATTGGGTAGTGTTACAACATGATAAGTATAAAGGGGTGCTCCCACTGTGCGGTTTCGCATAAGACAACGCTAATACGGACTTGGGCCTCCACGTACCTTCGGGTATATTTGGGAGGACAAATTTTAGGTGCTATCCATCCATAGTGAACCGAGTTAGCCGCCTTGAAATTGTGATACATCAAACATAGCATTCAGGGAGATTTCCTGCCCGTACTTCTTGATTCACCAGGAGGTATTCTGCAGTTCACAGTTTCTTGGTAAACCCTTTTGCCTAGCATTACCTTCTTTTTGTTTATTTGTTTTTTGGTTAAAATAAATTAGTAATCGTGGAAGAACAAAATCCTATCCCCCGTCGTTCGCGTAGATTAGCTTTGAAACCACCTTTACTGCCAGAAGTTACTTTTGGTAGGCGAAGGTGATTACGATATGCCGAATCAAGTACAATCCGTACCTCTGGTGAAACATCATTCTCAAATAATCCAGAGTTAGCTCAATTTGTTTCTACACATCCCGGTTCGTCTACTGTTGTCGAAACGGAGTCTTCATAGCTACCCGTGGTCACGATCCATCCAATCGGTGAGACCATACCTCCTGGACCCGACGTTGTTCAATCACAAATTGATCCAGATCCTGTCTCTTCTTTGCTAGCACATCTAAATCTAGAAGTTGAACAACCGGAAGTTGTTCCTACCAAGTTGGTCATCCCACAAAATTCTGTAGCCATTGAAACTCCTATATCACATAGTCAACCGTTTGAAGTATATTTTGGGCATGACGGTGAAATTCTTCCACCTGGTTTAATTGTGATTGAAGAAATCCCACAAGACGATACACCTTTAACTCCAACCCATTTTGGGGGGGGGGACCTTTACCTGTACCAGTATTTTCCTCAATCGTTTCCATCTGATTTTGTTGATCCTATCCCCATTCAATCTCAAGTCGATTTTTGAGGGTATACATTTGGTCAAACAACTATGCCTGAACCAATATCTTTAGTTGGGCCTGCTGTTCCAATTATGTCAGCTCCTGCCCTCGCTACTCCGTCGATGTTCACAACTTCACCAGAGTCATATTTTCATGGTGGCGCTTCGGTTCTAACAGGTTACAAATCATTATCTGGCACTTTCTCTGGTGCATCTTCAAGACCATGGTCTTTACCAATGTCATCATTCGGTATTTTAATTGGTAGTCCTATCGTTAATACTGAATGACTTGATTCATTACATACATCATCAGGGCAATATCAAGTCGGTCCTTTTGGGTCAATTCCTTTAAATACCATATCAATTGGACTCCCAACATTTGGGGAACAATATTTTCCGTCTTATTATCCTCCTTATGCTGGGGGGCAACATTTGGTCACCCAATATGATAGTACTCCATCACTTTTTGGTCAAACTAATGTTGACATGAATGTTTTTCAATGGCATCCCACTCTGCCTATTCAACCACAAACGGTTGTACATTCGTATCAACCGGTTCAACCTGTTACACCCACTTCACTACCACTTGTTAATACATCTCTACCCCTGTTACAAAATCAAAATATTGTACATCAACCTTATCAAGCAGGTTCTTTGACTCAATATCATCAAATTTTGGGTCCACAGAATCCAAATCCTTTGGTTAATTTACAACCACCTGTATGAGGCATCATTTATTCACAAGTTGGTGTACCATTTTATGGGATGTCACAACCGCAACCTAGTTATACATATCAACCGAATCCAAGTTATACTAATTTGGGTTATAACATCAATTGGTGGACAGACCCCTTGGCAACCTCAGGAACAAATTCCTAAAAACTTCATTTCAATAAGTAACATATCCAGGTTTTGGTCAACATAATCCTCAAGTGTTTGCTATGCAAAACAACCCCCATCTAGTTTACCAGAATCAGATTACGTATGTTGGTGCTCAAAGGCTTGTTGCTCAAGCAATTCCATCTTACCCTGGCTACGCTCAACCTGACCTTAATCGACAATTGCCTTTTGTTGCAACCTTAGAATTACCATATTTAAAATGGTTAACCAATGATCCTAGAAATGATGCTCCTTGGTGGTCGGTGATAAATTACCCTCCGATATTCCAAAATTCAATGGAAATCCTGGAGAATATCTCTCGACTCATGTCATGGCTTATCATTTATGGTGTTCATCAAATTCCCTGAATGATGATTCTATTCAACTACTTCTTTTCCAGCGTACGCTTACAGGTCCGCCTGCTAAATGGTACATTGAGTTACCTAGAGCTTCTTTTGACAATTTCACTTCCCTAGCTACTATCTTTTTGACCCATTTCCAGTTACCAATCATATACAAAATTGGAATGGAACTCTTGACCAACTTCAAATAGACTAATGCTACTCACATTTCTGATCATATTCATGAGTGGCGTCACCGTCGACGAATGGTTAAGACATTTGTTATGGATCATCTCCTTGCTGAATGGTTCATTAAGTCCCTGTTACCATCTATAACTGAGGATGTGGCTAAGGGTGGTGTCATCACAGAAGAGTGATTTATCGCTTGTGCCCAATATTTAGACTTGATTTACACTCAGTCTGGCACACTCTATGAAAAATTCCTAATGCGTCGCGATCTAATTTCAATGTTCCTCCTCAAAGAAAGGACTCTCACGCTGGAGACGGCTTGATAGGCACTACAAACACACACCACGCTACTGCATCTGATCCTTCTCCTACTTCCAAAATTAATGTCATGTCATTTGACAAAGGCAAAAGTGACAAGCAACCAATAAGTAAGAAAAATGGGAAATCAAAGAAAAAGAAAACTTATAACCCGCAGGAAAGATCATCTGATCAAACGTCAGGACCACAAAAACCTCGTTATCCATGCATAATCTGTAATGAGGAACACTTTTTTAGGGATTTTCCTCACCATGCTGAAGTCTCAAAAATCATCAAGACTTCCCATGCATTAGCTGTGTTGACAAACCCATTTCCAAATCTAGACACTAATTTGGTTGCTATGGATCCAACTTCTAGTTCCCAAGTGTTAATGTTATCCACCACAAAACCTTCACAAGATATTTTGGTGTCAACTTATAATAAATACTATGGTATTCTGGCCACTGATCAACCTACCACCTCGACAACGAATCCATCTACTGAATCAGTACCACCTACTGTTATTCCTTAATTGAAAATTAAGCCACCAAAGGGAGTAATTCATAAATCGACATATAATCCTCAAGAAAGAGCTACAGAAAATTATAATATAGTTGAAGATTTGGCTCAATTCCCTTCAGTTATGTCTTCTCTTGAGTTATTATAGAATTTTCCCTCCCAAAAGCAGGTTTTATTGTCAGCCATTGGTGGAATTGATCCGACTGATTCTAATCTTGTCGTATTTAATCATATAGGCTATGTATCGCAGCTACCAGCAGAATTGGCATTCTCCATACAAGTAAATGTTCTCAATCACCTTGTTCATCCCACTATTATTGATGAGGGAGAATCTACGTGCATTATGTCTCTAAACTGTTGGAAGTCACTTGGCTCACCGCGATTATCACAATCATCAACGACGTTGAAGACTTTTGATGGAAGAACATATAAACCTTGTGGTATTATCAATAACCTGCATGTTGAAATTGGGGGCAAAACAGTGAATATTGATGTCGAGGTTGTTGACGGACCCCTTGACTATAATATTTTACTTGAAATACCATGGGTATATGCAATGACTGCCATTGTTTCTACATACTTTAGAATGATTTCCTTTCCACATAAAGGTACAATCATAGTCATTAATCAATTATCCTTTTTTTCCTCTGCTTCGCAAGTAACTGGAAGCGTTTTGTTTGTTCACTTACCCCAACTAGAAATTTAGAACATTGGTGTAGGACTCTTAAAGGATTCCACTCTTATGGGAACCTTTGCATTACCGCCACCCGCGACATCGACAGAAATTGAAAGTATAGAGACCTACTACATGATCTCTTCCACTCTATCCAACTTAAAGGAGATTACGAGTGATTCTGATATTTCTACGTTGGATGAATTTTTACCGCCCATCCCTATTGAACTAGCATAGCAATCAATCTATTTGGCATGGGCAGCAAATCTGAAATCAACATCGTTGAGTGTTTGGGTTGATCGTTCCTTAGATTTTGGTACTCCATCTGATCCATTTTCCTCAATGTTTTTGACAGATGAAAATACTTTGGAAGTTATGATGTCAAAAGGAGAACCATGGGAAGATTTTCATCATCATTCCCATCTTCTTGATTATGAAGAAAACAATCTTAGTGAACTATATCACCCGTCAATCAAAAATTTCTTTTTGAATTATTTTCCAATTAATGCAATCGATTCTGAGTGAAATTTATCAAATATTGAAGAAACCATTTCTATCGATATTTCGACCAAACATTGAATTGTAGAAAATATTCATGTCGGTGTATCTTGTTCTCCATCAGAACTTGAATCATATCGCTCTCTATTTCGTGGATTTCATGACGTATTTTCTTGGTCTTACGAGGAAATGCCTGGCATAGATACTAGTATAGTTGAACACACTATTAATATGTATCCTGATGTCAAACTGGTGCGTTAATGGCTTCGTCCTGTTCATCCGAAGAAATCCAATGCCATCAAAGCAGAATTTGAACAAATTTTGCGTGCTGGTTTCATTTACCCTGTTCCGCTAACTGAGTGGGTTTCCAATATCGTTCCTGTCATGAAAAAACAAGGAACCATTAGAGTGTGCGTCGATTATCGGGATGTCAATCAGGCTTGTCAAAAAGACAACTATCCTACTCCCTTTATCGACCAGATTATTGACGATTGTGCTAGATGCGAAAAATTTTCGTTCATGGATGGATTTTCCGGTTACAATCAAATCAATATCTACCCAGATGATCAACATAAGATAACATTCATCTGTTCCTGGGGCACATTCTCTTATAGGAAACTTTCGTTTGGTTTAAAGAACGTTGGGGCAACCTTTCAAAGAGCAATGGATTATGCTTTCAACGACATCAAGCACATTTTTCAACCATATCTAGATGATTTACCAGTGCATTCATGAAATCAAACTGATCACCTAATGCATTTAAGAGCCATTTTCTTACTCTGCCAACACTACAAAATACGCCTCAATCCACATAAATGTGTGTTTTGTGTTGGTTCTGGTCAATTGCTCGGATTTTTAGTCTCAAAAGAGGGAATTTGAATAGACCCATTGAAGGTTCAGGCCATTCTTGATTTGCCTGCACCATCAAATTTACTTCAGATACAGAAACTTCAAGGAAAGGTTAACTTCCTGAGAAGGTTCATTCCAAACTACGTCGAAATGGTTAAAGGATTTACTCGATTATTGAAAAAGGGGGTTCCCTTCCATTGGGACCAAGTTGCACAAGCTTCTTTTGATGTTTTCAAGGACCATCTTGTCCGAGCATCATTAATGTATCCTTCTAATTATCAAAATGATTATTTGCTATATATTGTCACGGCTGAAACGACCATTGCCATGGTTTTGGTCCAAGTAGAAGATGGAATTAAACATATGATATATTATTTGAGTCATAATATCAATGATATGGAAGTAATCGTACATATAAAATCTTGCCTTGGCAGCTGTTAAAATTGTCCAAATATTTTTCCATTATATCCTGCTCCGAAAAACAACAATAGTTTCGGATTGCAACCCCATGACTTATATCTTATCACGTCAATTTCTGGGGGGGAAATATTCAAAATGGATTGTAATTTTGCAGGAATTTGATTTGGAATTCATCAAATCCAAGTCAAAGAAGTCTTTAGTTTTGGCTGAGCTTCTTTGTGACCTTCCCTCTGATAGCACTGCAACTACGTCGGAACCATCAATTCCTGACAAGTCTCTATTTCTGATCGGATCATTTGATCCTTGGTATGGGGAATTCATCATTTATATCCAAACCCAAAATTTTCAACCTAATACCTCTCTCTCTAAACAACGATGTATTCGATACCAAGCCAAAGATTATTTGATCATCGTCGATACACTTTATCGTCGTGGTGTCGATACAATTTTAAGGAGGTGCCTCACTCATGAGCGGGCCGAAAAAGTGTTAAATGATTGTCATGCTAGGGCTTGTGGTGGAAATTTATCTGGATATGCTACCGCGCAAAAGATACTCTGCGCTGGTTACTTTTGGCCTACTATTTTTCGATACTGCACCCTCGCAGTTAGAAGTTGTCATGCATGCCAGATTTTTTATTGTAAAATCCGCAAAATTCCAGTGCCAATGCATCCTGTTGCCTCTGCTGGACCATTTACGAAATGGGGTATTGAATTCATGACCTGTAACCCTCCTTCATCCAGGGGGCACGGTTATATTATTGTCATAGTCAACTATTTTACCAAATGGGTCGAAGCGATGCCTACATTCAACAACACAGAACAGACAGCTGTTTTTTTTTCTTTAATCATGTTATTGCACGGTTTTGGGTCCCACAGGCTATAGTTATGGATCATGTGAAGAATTTTTGCAACCATATGATGTCTAAATTGACTTCCAAGTTAGGATTATCGCATGATAATTCTACTCCTTATTATCCACAATCAAATGGACAAGTTGAGGCTATTAACAAAATTCTTAAAGAATGCTTCAACGAATGATAGGAGTCCGTAAAAGGAACTGGAATTTGATCTTGTACTCTGCCTTGTGGGCGTATCTAACCTTAGTGAGAAATGCAACCGGATTTACTCCTTTTCAATTGGTGTATGGTCTGGAATCTATCTTACCAATCCAATGCGAAATATCATCATTAAAACTCGCGATAGACTTGTTACCTGACACCTCAGAAGAAGAAGCGTGTCTCCTTAACCTCATCCATCTTGATGAAACACGTCGTGAAGCCCCAATTGGCCAACGAAGCGCATAAGAGACGTATAAAGGCACAATACAACAAAAATGTCTAGCCTCGCATCTACTCATAGGGTGACTTGGTCCTTCTTTACGATCAAGAAGCTGATGTAATAGGTACAGGGAAATTCGAGCCATTGTGGCATGGCCCCTATATTGTCAAAAGATTTCTTGCTAAGGGTGCCTATGAGTTAGTTGATTACGATGGGATTCCGTTCGCACAGCCTAGAAATGGGTTGTATCTTGAACGTTACTATGCTTAATCATGAGCGTAGTAATATTTTGTATTATATTGTTTATATGTTGTTGATTTGCATTCACTATCTTAATTTGCTTTTATAGTTTTCTTGAAGTTATTAATCTGCTTTACAATTTCATCGCAAATGTCTGAATCTTCGAAACCATTTGTTGGATATGCTGATGGTGCTAGTCATAGTACACAGAATCTATCCTCTACAGCGTGGGCCATTTTCACTCCGAACGATGAGTTAGTGAGTTTTCAAGGCATTTTTATTGGTAGATCGATGAACAATATCGCTGAGTATAGAGCGTTGATCGAACTTCTCTCTGATGCCATTTCATTTGGTATTAACTGCATAATCATAAGGTTAGACTCACAACTTGTGGTATTACAACTTACTAGTGTTTATACTTTTAGAAATACAACACTTCTTAGATTGTTCCTAAGAGTTTGACTTTTTGAAAGACATTTTGATTTCATTCAATATCAACATATTTCCAGAAATTTGAATGCATTGACTGATTCATTAGCTAATCAAGTTTTAGACAGACATTTTCGACATATGTAAAGAAAAAATTCACATCATTGAATAGGATTGCACAATAAACATAAGAAAAACTCTGAAATCATATAGATATATAGTTATAGGTTTTTACAAAAAATTTACCCAAGACGCATTGGTCGTCTGGCCTCAAAATGTATGCAAAATGTCACAAGTAAACTAGTGGTGCTCATGGTAACATGCTATAGATCTAGCAATCCTACGGAGCAACTGCATCCAATGGTTAGGAACCCCAATAGTGTGTCACTGCAGTCGCATGGGTAACTCTTCGACCTGACAATCCGAAATTCCGAAGGTTAAAACCTCTTTGTGCTACTGAAGCTCAGCCAAAGTCTCAACCATATCAAGGTCCTGAAGGATTGCTCTCCCAACAGCCCTCTATGCTGGCGCATCTTCTTTGCGCTCTGTTTCCTCTACTGGTTGAACATGATCGATATCTGAATTACATCAAACATTTAGTTTAGTCTTGGAAAGAAATCAAAAAACAAAAAAATTGTATAAACCTTAAAAAAATAAAAAAACATGGTAAAAACATTCTTACCCATTTCACCCCATTGAGCACCTTCTGGTAATACTACATCTGGATCTCCTTGAAGGTCAACACCTGCGTATGCGTACGAATCGATGGTGATGATCTGTCGTTGAAACCAGGCGAAGAATGCAGTAGAGAACACAACGGTTAATTGGCCTACATGCCGACCCATGAGTTCAACCCATCTCTGCATTTGGGGATCTCTAGGATTAGATATATCCAGTGTTACATGCTGTGGCTTCATCAGTGGAATCCATTCCAAAGTGAAGGAGATAAGGATTGAACCATAACTGAAATTCTTCTTCCTTCCTCCCTTTGCCTTGTTCAGATGTTCCTTTATCTGAGATAGAACAACTTCAGACTAGTTGAAGACTGTTGGCTCTAAACACTCTAGCGCGTATTGCATATATGATCTTTTCGCTACATGTAGTGTAACGGTGCCAACAAGTTTAGCGATCGTGAAAAGGATGGTTCTCAAAGGAAAATCCCTGACATCCCGGATGATTATTTTTCCATATTTGCTAGGTTATTTCCCTGGATAGAAATGTTGCATAACATAATCCCTCATTGTCTCTCCTCCAATGGTAGAACCTGTGAGAGAAATGGGAAAACCTCTCCTCGACAAACCTGTGAGAAAATACACATCCTCAACTGCTATGGGAACCACTTTGTTCTTAATGTGAAATTCCTCTATCGTCAAATCCCATGCTCAAACTAAGAACTCCAAGAGTTCTATTTGTTGCCCCATTCCCGACAATTTGAAGTACTTAAGCAGTCCACAATCTCTTAGCGCTCTTACAGTACCCAGATCATTCAAGGAAATCATATCTTGTTCTTCATGTTCTCTTTCCCTCCATGTAATCGTCATTATAATTCGATGGAAACCTAAAATACAACCATAAAATCCATTATATTCCATTCATTGCAAAAAACTAGGCAAATTTTGGGCATAACGCACTCCCTGGGTTGAGATAGTGCACATGCAAGTACCCTTCACTGTATCTGCTATGTAATGCAGGTTTCGACATTCAGAGGTATGTTGCCCTCATTTTGGGCAGAATTTACCCTAGGGGCCTTAAAACCCTAAAAATTTGCAGAAACTAGAGATGAAATGAATACCAAGGGAAAGAGGAGGTTCATGGTACTAACCTAGATCAAACGACGACGAAATCCGTCCACCGAAATGACCGCAATCAACGACTGAAGTTCGGGGGAAAAATCAAGTTCAGGGCTCCAAAATGCAAATGGTAACAATGGAATGATGAAAATGAAAAGTGAAACTGATTTTTAATAGTCATTTAATTATTTGCAAGTTAAATTTATTGCTATGACTATATTTTTGTTATGTTTTTATCATGAAATAGGTATTTTTAATCCATTTGATGTTGTTCTGAACAGGAAATACAACTGATGAACAGATTAGTCATGCAAATTTATTCAAAGAATGAATTGACCACAAAGCATACTTTTCCTCCTTATTTTTTAAGCTTTGTTAAAAATGAAAAAGGATTTGAAGTGCACTTTTATCTCTTTTTCGAGCTTCGATAACAACGAAAAAGGAACCCCTGGAGTCTTCTTTCAGCTCTTTTCAGACTGATAATGTGAAAATATTACCAAGCACTTGTCTTTTCGAGCTCGTTAAAGTAAATGAATTGATATCTACTCAGTATAAGTTTAACCCTTTTTTGTACTGAGATAGATTATTTACAAAAAAGGAATACCTTGGTTAAACATGACCAAAGAGGTTCTTTCAGATATTATTTTACACTTTTTCAGGTCTGAGAGACAAATTTACAAAAAAGTACTTATGGAGTTTTCTTTCATCCTTTTTTTAAAACTCTCTAAATATGAAAAAGGACTGGGCTATCACTGTCATTAAGCTCATTAAAACATAAAATAGTGATGGGCTTGTCGATCATGGCAAGAATTGAGTTTCATTCATCGCTAGACTCGTTAAATTATTAAATAGCGATACTTTATTCGCTCAAAGGGTTGAATTATAGATCAAGAAAATGTTATCCTCCTCAAGCTTGTTAAAAAATAAAGAGGTATTGGTCGACAAATGACCAGGGGAAATTTGGGAAAAGTGAGCAAAGTTTCTTTTTGGTAGCAAGTCGCTCTTGAACATGACACTTCTTTCACTCCATGTCCGTGACTGTTTGGGTTGGGTAATCATCTTGATGGTTCATTCACACCTACGGTTCATCATACCTTCACTTCAGTTTTGGGTCAATGCTGCCAACCCATCACAGTGTCGCTGATATGTTCAAGAGAATTCATCCAGTGATTTAAAACTCATCCTTCTACAATACTCATAAACCTTCATTCTCATGACCGTCATCCCTAAAAATTGCTATATCAAGTCATACCCTTGTCTTCAAAATCAGTAACTCCAGTTTTGCAATAAGGTGACTTCCTATCGACGACAAACCAATATCCAGGAAGTTCACTTAGAAACATCAGATTCCAGTACCATGAGGCTTGTTACAGCATTGACAAGATCCTCACTTCCGTACCTTTGACCGAAAGATTTTGTTTTCCATTCAACATCAAATAATCTATTCATGCCTTACGAAATGTACTGTAGTACCTTGAGGACCATTTTCATTAATGGTTGTTCTCTCACGTTTGTTAGTAGCTCACATCATTGGCTGGTAATCAAATGATTTCTTTTCATGTTCGACTACAAATCATATATTCGCATGGCTAGACTTGTACCCGAATGATCAAGTGAACCAGATAAGAAGACCTCGAATCTAGTTTCAGCCATCCAGGCTGTGATTTTAGGATTGTTGTACACATCATCTGTACAGTGACCTTACATACAGATTTTCATCCAAACATGGGCCTATATCTGTAGGCATGTTTGCATTGGGCAAGATTCCAATGAAGACGACTTTCTGAATTATGTACATGTTATTAGATTGTTTTATGTGCTGAATATTGGAATGCCTACCCTCATCAATTATGATCAAAGAGGATATATCATGATTTAATGCATTGTAAGATTGATCCAGGTGACCACTCTACTTCATCTCCATCCTATCACAGTGTAAAGCATCTCAATCAAATGTTATTATTATTTGGATCTCATGCTTTAGGGGGGAATTGTTATAGGTCAATTTGGGCACCATTCCTAATGACCTGGTTAACTAGACATCATCTCTAGGACCAATGATCAAGGGTCTATCATTCCCTATCATTTCAGTTGCTACATGCCCTAAGACAAGAAACAAGACAAATCAAGCAAGACTTTCATCAAGCAAAGGTTTCCAAGGTTTGAAGCTTATTATATAACATATGAGAGCTCACCAACGTTGGCTCTAAGGGGCCTAAGTGCGTTGCATATGCAGGTAGCCCCATGCAAGGCTACTTTGCAAAGCACTTCCTGACATTCACAGGTGCGTTGGTCACATTGGGAGTGAAATTCTCATTATTCCAGAATCTCCACTTGGCGAGTGCCTTCTAGAAGAGTTCACATGTGTCAAGCTTCAGATTAAAGTGTCCATTTGACATCTACATGATTAGAAACATGTCTTGCCTATTATTGGAAATTCATTTATTGCAAAACAACCTACAATTCATCTATAAATTGAGCACAGATCTGAGTTCCTGAGAAGGAAGAATTTGAGTAGAAAAATGCTGGAGAATTTTCAATTGAGAGATAGATTTGTGTAGCTGCTGTTGGAGAGATTTATACTGTGATGAGGCTTGTGGATGTTGCTGGAAGGGTCACTTAAAATTAGTCATTTGGTTGTAACCTCTCCTTCTATCATCAATAAATAATATTGCTTATTTTTCCCTATATGCATCTGTATTGGCTTTGATTTTCCATATTGTAAGATCTTAGTTGATGTATATGGTTTATGCTTTACTACTGATTTAGCTAACTAGCTTGAATAGATATCTATATTATTGCATCTTCTGTTGTTTCAGTGTTCTTTCTTGCAGGAAGCATTCAACACAAAACTGCTTGAATTTGAAGCTGCAACAGAAGTGATAGAAGGAGCCATTTGGAAGCAACTGATCAAGTAAGCCTCCAATCCTCTTTGTGTATCTATTTTGAGTTAGGAAAAAAAGTCTTATAATCTTTCACTTATTGTTATAGACTAGCACCTTTCTAGGGAAGCGTGATTTATCTGTAATTCAAAATTATGGCCCAACACTGCGCGCTAAATCTGGGGGTGACATTAAATGTTAAATTTTTGTGGTTGGCACATTCACATGCGAAAAAGGCGGTAACTGTCAGTTTGCTGGTGGATAAGGTTTAGCCAGTGCTCTTGGTCATAGCACAAGGGTTATATGGATGTCGGACTAGAACTGGGGGCTAGCCCCTTTCCAAACTCCGCTCTTTCAATTGCGTTATCACCAGGGTTTTGGCGTAAGGTCACATTGCGATGAGACTTAAACCCAAAGGGCCAGTCCCCAACTTCTCTGCCTACCATGACGACCCGAATATGCATGCACACTCTGCATGAGTCATTCAACAAACATCCACCCACCCGACTATTTAAAAAATTTTCCCACAGCGTGCCGCTCGAGTTCCTCTGCCTGAACAGTCGGGTTAAGGGTTTAAGACCCATTAACCTCTAAAAATTTTTATGTGCCCTTTCAACCAATGGCCTGGGGCCACATGGCACCCACTGATAGGCCTTTCAACACATTAAAAAAAATAGCTTTGCCTATATATATATTTTTTTTAATTGGCAAAGTCAACTTAAGTCAAAAATTCTTGTTTTGGAGTTCACTGGATGATTTCAAAATTTAGTAACTTTCACATACAACCTTGGTTTTGAGAACTGTTTGCAGTGCTAGAATCACAACGATGAGACCTTTCCATTTGTTTAGATTGCAACCATTTCTGATCACTTCCATTTTTGATCATTTTTTAAACTTGGACATGATCACCTGATCAACAACTCACTCCAAGTGAGCTGCTTGCCATGGAAATAGGCTATGATAGGGAATCTTGGCTAGAGAGGGAAAATATGCACTTAAAGGATCAGTTGGAGAAGACCAAGAGAGACCTTGACATGCAAAAGAAGATGGCAAAGCATTATGCCTTAAGAAACAAGATTGCAAGGGCCAAGCTCAAAAGATCCTTTGCAAAGATTCAGGCCCTAAATGAGGCAAAGGAAAAAGAAAAACTTTACATTCTTTCTTATGCATCCCTACAAGCATCCCAAACATGATCAACAAGACAAATCCCAATTTTGGCATTTTTTTGAGTTTTTGAAATTTTGACTGTTTTGAAGGGCCAAGTGCGCAACGCCACTGGCCCTAAGCTATTTTTTGGGGCATCAAATGGAGGAATGGATTAAATTTTCATGTTCTTCATGCCAAGGACATCACTCACAGAAAATTTCAACTCATTTGGAGCAAAAAATCACCTTTCTGCCCTCTTTTCAACACTGGCACTGCGCCCTGAGAAGTCTTGGAAAAAGTGGTTTTTTACTAGGAAAATAGACACCAATAAGGAAAATAAAGGAAGTTTTGGAAACTAGACAGGACAGGCCTTCCAATGAGCTATCATGGAGCTCATTTGGACACCAGGAAGGCCTCCAGAACACAACTGCAAAACATGTGTTTTTTCCAGATTTGGCATTGTGCCCTTGGCCTGGCGCTGCGCCCTTGAACCTTGGAACTGCGCCCTTGCCTAAAAGTCAACAAAAATAACTTGGAGTTATTGAAAAAGATATTTTGAAGGCTTTGAAGGAAAATCACTCCAGAGTTAGATGATGAGTTATGTTAGAATTTATTTTTGCATTTATTAAGTTAGGATATTTGTGCCTTGGGCCTTGCATGGTATCATAGGACAAAAATGACATTTATGATGTAATTAATGACATTTTGGAAACCTAGCTAGGTTTTTTATCCTCATTTTCAAGTTAAATACTGCATGGAGGCCTCATTGTTCATGTTGGTTGATTGTTGAGATAAACTTCATAGACTTTGAGTTGTAAGGAGTTTTTGGCTTTGGAGCATTGTAAAGGTTTTGGACTGAATATCAATGAGACAAGCACATTTGCAGGATTCATGAACATGGTTAATGGTGATTATTTTTCTGATTTTACACTTGTCTTCTTATGTTTCCATAATGTGCATCTTTCTCTTGCAATAGAATAGAAATTTTAGCTTAAGATATGCTGTTAGAAACACCTTAAGTCTATCTGCTTCTATTTCTATAATGTTTTCCTCTGCTAGGTCTGATTGAAGAATTCTTCATTGATCTTTAATTCCACTTAGCTTGTTTTTCTTAATAATTATTTAATGGAGCCAATGCCAAAGAAGTTTATGGTTGGCCCTGTCCTTTGGTGTAACTTAAAACATTGTTTTTGAGGTCTTTTCTTTGAAGTTTAGTAATTATGGTTTGGTTGAAGATGTTTATGGTTTTCCCTATCCCTTTTTCCATCTTAAATGGTTTCTTTGAAGGTATTTGTAGTTTTATTAAGGAATTTAGGAGTTCCCTTCTCTTTTATCATTACTATATGTTATCTTAAATTTTTTCTTTGCCTGAAGGTGAAATCACTAGAGAATTTACAAGTTCCTTGCTCTCTAGGGTTTGCTGGATTGTTGTCTTAGGGTTTACTTGGTGAAATTTAACCAAATAATTTTATGGTTATTTCTTTATGCATAGTGATCCTAAAAGCGCTTCTTGTTTACGTATTTGTGTAATATTCCAAAATTTGCATGCAGCAAATTGGAATATTAAATTTTGCTAATGTCACTTAGGAGATCAATAAAAGGGTAAGGAGGCCCATACATTTCAGAAATAAGGATAAAATCCCTCATAGTGTGTAAGGGGATCATAATGCCAACTGGATTTTACACTCTAATTTGTGGACAGGGACATTTTGCATGTGGACAAAGTCAAAGTTTGACCAAGTCAAAAACATAAATGTAGGAGGAGTGGATCAACAAATAAAATAGCTCAATGTGAATGAGGTTCAGCCTAGATAGCTATATGTGAGCTATATTGAAGACCCGTAGGTGTGAAAGGGGCTGAAGCAAGTTGAAGAGGTCAACCTTGACCAAATCAAACAGCGTAGTTTAGAGGAGTGGCTCTAATGAAGGCACAACGCAGTTTTGGAGGGAGATTGTTTGTGTGGTGGTGGAAGCCCTATTGAGTGGGACCCAAGGTGAGAAGGATAACTTATTTTATAAGGAAGAGGATGACAGCCGTTTTGAGGTTATCTTATGTATTACATTTTCATGTCTGCTTAGAATTTTTCTCTCCTAGCTGTTTAGCTAAGATTGTCGGTGTTGTGCAGCACTAAGGTATTCCTGTTTAGGAATCCCTTCTCTTCCCTTTGAGGAGATCTTGGGGGAGATTTGATATTTAATTCCCCATATTTGAAATTGGGGCCAAGCTTCATTCTTCAGTTTTAGTGCAATTTCTGCAGGAGGTTGAGCTGAGTTGCAGGGTGTTGCAGGGGAGGGTTGAGAAACCCATTTTCTGAGTTGGTTTTGCACAGGAGGGAAGTTTCCTTCCATTGGAGAATCAGTTTGGAGAATTATTGGGCTGATATTAGATATTTGGCAGTATTAAAACACATTACCATCACTTACAGCGTTATTCCACTTAGGAATTGCGTTATTTCTGGAAGGCAGTTTTAGCAGTGTCTCTTGTGGCTCTTTCGGGGAGTTTTCCTGTGATTGGAGGATGGATTCTTCCATGGGGGGAAGAACGTTGTTTAGATATGCAATAGATATAAATTATTACAGCCTTTTACACCCATATACCTCATTTTTAGTGATTATTCAACCATATTGCTGAAAATCACCATTTGTATTCAGGGTGAATTCCTAGAAACCCTTCCCGGGTTCTCTAGCTTTTTGTATAAAGGAGACTAGATCTCATCTTTCTGAGCATATTTTTTAATAAAATATCAAATATATTTTTCTATGCTATTAATGGTCACAAACCCTCTTTTATACTGCGCAGTCACTTTTATACAGAAATTCATGTGTTGCAGTGTTTGGGGTTTTAGCCTCTTTTAGCAATCCTAGGTGTGGGAGACCAATTTAACCCACCTAGTTTGATTTTTTTCAGCTCTATTCTTGGATTTAGGTTATATATTGACTGATATAAAGTATACAAGAGTTAATTTTACTATTTTATAGCATATATTGCTGGGAATGCGTTTTTAGTGCATGCTTGCTGAGCAATCCCGATTTTGGGATATTACAGTGGTATCAGAGCAAGATCTTTGGCTCAGCTTGTGGAATTCAAGCCAAAGTGCTATAAAGGAAAGAGAAAGGCCAAAATTATGAAGAGGATGATTTTACTCTCATCAATTTTCAGATCTAGTAAGTACCTCTCCAAGGAGGTTGAACAAGAAGAAGAGAAAAGGAGCAGTGAAACTCGTGGAGAGTTTCAATAGCTGTAAGGGCCATGCACTTCCTATGATCAGGAGAAGATACCAGTGTTACAAATAGCTCTAGAGCATTGGGACATATCCTTTCCTTTTGAGAGGAAGGACAGATTTCTGAAAGATGGAGGACACTTGGATGACATGGTTCTAAGTGAATACCTTGCTGGGTATAAATCCCAACCTAGATCCTTCAAGGAGACTCTAGCTTTCCCTCAGTTCATTAATTTTGAGGAAGAAAGAAGGCCTTGTGGCCAAGGAAGGATCAAGGGCAATAGGTTTCTATTGTCTACTTATGATGGGTCATCTGCAGCAAGGGTTTGGGCAAGGAGACTTGATGCATTCTTCCTACTACATCTGGTGGTAGAAAGGGATGCTATAGAGATTGTAGCGCTGCACCTAGAGGGTGAAGCACAGATTTGGTGGTCAGCCATTTGAGCCTTATAGGAGTGGTCAATTTTTCTGAATTTACTCAAAGGTTGATGGGAAAATTTGGTGAAGGAAAATAAGAGGAGAAGAAGCCCTCACCACCAGTGGAGGAGACTTGTACCAATGATGTCACAACTATGGGGGAGTAATCCTCAACATATTCAGTTGGAGGTGCCAACCTATTGGAGGGAGAAGCCCTTACATCCATACAAGATACTCCCAAATTTCATCAAGGTATGCCAAAATTTTCATCTCCTATTGTTTCAGCAAATCATATGGAGGATTGTATATCATTGCATACTTCTCATTTGGAACCACATGATTGCACTGCATTGTGCCACCTTGACTTGATCAAGGAAGGGATGAGACATCATCCTAATGGGCCACTGATGGGCTGCACACCACATGTGAGGTTGGGGTGTGAATTCTTGGAGGATGGGATGAACTTTGTCCCAAACAAATTTATGCAAAACCACATTTTCATCCTTGAGTTGGGACATGAGACAACCAAAACAATAGGGAGGAGAATTACAATGTTTTCAAGAGGTAGCAGTGAGGAGGCTTTACCTTCAGCCCACTTGGATCCTTATGGATTCAAGATGATCATTGGTGTGAGATATTTTCTGGGAGATCTCCAAGGAGTTGCATTTCAACATCCCATGGAATGCAAGAAGGAAAATATGATTTGGAAGAAGGGTAGTCTTCTTTGGAAGGGTACCAAGGTTGATCATGATGGGAGGCACTCACATCG
Source organism: Pinus albicaulis (assembly GCA_034641835.2). Lineage (NCBI taxonomy): Eukaryota > Viridiplantae > Streptophyta > Pinopsida > Pinales > Pinaceae > Pinus > Pinus albicaulis. The sequence continues at coordinate 477,074,632 of CM076580.1, forward strand.
AGAGGAATGGGATTGGATGGAGAGCAAGAAGCTGGTAGGCTACTTGCAAATATATGAAACCGAGTAGCAGGAGGCTTGGCTGTGTTGGCTACTCTTGAGAGAGTTTGGCCATCTTGAGACATATCCTTTTTCCAAGGGTATGTGGGTGGAAGGTATCTGGCAGGATACTTGCATCATGGGATAGTAAGGAGTGTTGATGCATTATGATGATATGATCATTATGTCTTCACCACATGGTTTGTATGATGGAGGTATGAGGGGGCAACAAAGACTTTTGTTGCTTCAGAGGATTTCAAGAGAGCAAGGACAGATTTGCTCTCACACTTTTCATGATGTTGCAGGAGTAGGAGATGGCACTAACATGGTGCAAGGGGGCTAATCCTTAGCCTTAGATGATATGGAAGTACTTCCACTTTGGGAGACACTTTTTATATGTGGCAGCATCATGGGAGGAGTCTTTGACATTGAGCATGTCAAAGAATGGAGTTATGAGTTGGCAGGAGCCTATTTGCATAGGCCAACAGCACTGTCACTTTGGAGCATGGACTTATTGATGGAGTGTCCCCAGGATCACTTCACATATGATGCACTTGGTGGAAAAGGAGGAGGTGAAAGTGATGGAGTAGTGGATGGATTCATCTATTACTATATTATGTTCTTCTTGACTTGGATTTCCAGGCATAAGAAGGAGGATCTTCATGCAGCATATGGTTCATTCCTTTTCATAGGAGTATGTCATACCACTATGGAGGACTTATTTATGGATCCTATCATCATCTTATTTTCATTTCATGGTAATAATTCTGTTTTTGCATTTATTGATTGTTCAACACAATATTTGCATGCTCTTACCATTTCTTTGTAGTGCATTGCTCCATAAAAGGGCAAGATTTTCTTTGGGCTCCATGGACCAATTTTGGCCAGCTATTATGGTGGACACAACCATCTATTGTATAACCTTGGGCAAGTGTTTGGCTACTTCTTGTATGCTCAGTTGTTACATTCAGCCATTTACTATTTTCCAGTAGATGTGGAGACTTACAGAACTAGCCATTTTTCAAGCAACAACTTGCCATGCTATTTTCTGAAGCTGCAGTGGGGAAAACTGCACTGTGACCACTTGGGAGACTGTTGGTACCTTCCAGCACCACATGAAACCTTCAGTCTTTCTTCCATTTTGATGCTGATCATGATCCCATTTTCTGATGTTGTTCTTGCCTTTATGGGGAGCATTATTGGGGGAGAAACACATTGGGTGGATGTGTTCTTTGGGAAGGAGGATTCCAACACTTTCTGCATTACATGTTCTAAGGGGAGCATGGGAGGAGATATGGCCACTACAAAAAAATATTTGTTTCTTCATGAGGAGGGCCATGAGATGGATGGGATGCCATATGGTGGTGATTTCTTATCCATCATGTATGAGATGGTTTGGGCCAGCTTGATTCACAACGCTGGGAATGGGATATTTGGAGATCTAGTTTCCTTCTTGCCATTTGAGAGCAACATTATTGCAGCTCAAGATCAAAAAATTCTCTGCACTTATCTTAAGTGGAAAGGAGGACAACATGGGGTAGGCCACTTTTTCTACCATGTTCAGAATTTCAGCCCACCTACTTTGCAGGAGCTCAAGGTGGAGGAGGATTTTCAGGAGTTGCCATGTTGGGAGGCAACTCATTTTGTATGGATGATAGCTTGGGTATGGGAGATTCACATGGGGATGGTAGATCGTGATATATATCAGACCACATGCCTCAAGAAGCCCTTTAGACCACCCATTGTTTCCTCCATTGATATCTTACTATCACATAATGATAGCTATTTGGGGTGTTCACCAAAAGCTAACTTGTTTACTTGGGAGGGGCAACTTGGAGATATATTGATGATGCAGCACCTTGATCCTTGGAGGATTTTATCTTATGAGGTTGTGGCTATAGGGTAAAATGCTTGGGTTGTTGGTTATTGAATATCCCTCTCAGGGCTTTCTGGTGCCCGAGGCAGACAGTAAGATTAGCTGCATAGTTCACAAAGAAGGCACATACATGTTCATATCAACTTAAATAACTTGATGAAATAAAATGGAAGATTACCTCTTTAATGATCTTGGAGTCTTTTGGAGAGCGCTAAGCAGCAAAGCAGAGATCCTTATTCACCAGCTCCAAATCCCGACTTTGTAATCAATCAAAGCACTCGTGTAATCTCTACCATAACGTACATTTCCTATCAATTAAGTCAATATATGATAAACATTTAAACAATGCACATCTAAGCCATTCATCTCATGCCATGTAAATAATCAAATAAAAATGATAATATCAACGCATAGAATGGACAAAATAGATACAGTTCTATTAATTTGTAAAACGGAGGATTACAACCGTCGGTTGTACCAAACCCTCCTCAGCCTTCCAATCTCTCTATCTCTCAATGTGGTGATGTCTTGGTCAACAAGTTCTCAATGAACCTCTTTGAATTTTGACCTTCACACTACAACAATAATGCTCTACTTCACAAGTATTCAAAACTTTGACAATCCTTCAACCTTGAACCAAGAGCCTTCATCTCCATTTTATAGGAGATGGAGAGAGCAATCATTGTGTCTCTCCTTCCACCAGTTCTAAATAGAAAAAACCAAGATGTTTCCTCAACTTCCATGCTTTTGCCTTCCTTTAGAGTTTAGTTGTTTTTGGCAAGGCCCAATAAGAGATTAGTGCTTTTCAGTCTCCTTTTTGTACTGACTCTCTTGTGAGAAAAAGCTGGAAATTCAAATCATTCTCTGCAGGTTTTTCCCGTTTCAAAATCAAAACATGGGTAACACTGCCCTCTAGTGTAAATAGAGTGTTTCCCTAGCCACTAACGTGGCCTATTCATTGATCAGTTGCATTATAACGCTCTTGTTCTGTTGTAGGGGTGCGTTACCTTGGCAGAAATAGGTTTAGTTTAGGTATTTGTATTCCTTCCATATTTATCTTCTCCTTTGAGCTGATGAGGAGGTTTTTTGACGTAAAACAGATGCCCCCTAACTTGACCTCAAAACGGGAACTCTAGCCCAAAAACTCTCAAAAAACATGAAAAAACACCCAAAAAAAAAGTGTGTCTTCCAGAACGCACTTGCTTTTTTTTTAAGGTCAAATTTCAACAGTTTCTAAAATTATGCTAAAAACAAAATTCTTTGTTGAAAAAAGGATTGAAAAAACACCCCCAAAAAAAAAAGTGTGTCTTCAAGAACGCACTTGTTTTTTTTTTAAGGTCAAATTTCAACATTTTCTAAAATTATGCTAAAAACAAAATTGTTTGTTGAAAAAAGGATTGAAAAACACACTCAAAACAAAACCAGTTGATGCTGGAATAACAAAAAAAAAAAATTGTGTCATAATTTTGACACTTGTAACAATGGAATTAAAGACAACATATTAGGACATTTTTTAAAATCGTAAATTTCTAACATTTTTGATAGATGATGTTAAAGATAAACAAATACATGTATGAAGGGCTTATAATTTTGAACAATTTTCATCCAGGTTGTTAAACATAAAATATCTTGACTTTAAACAACCCCAAATTTGTAATTATTTTCAACCATAACCTTAAAGATAAAATTTGGTAGCGCATAAAAACCTTAATGACAAGTTGTAAATCTAAAGTTTTTCAATCTAAAGTGTTCAACATACTTGAACAATGAAATTATGGAGAAATTATAAGACTTAACAATTTAAAAAAATGAAAAAATTATCATTGAACAGAAACAAGTAAGAGTAAGAGTAATTCTTAAAGAATAAAAACTTATCTTTTTTCAAATCTTAGCATAAGACAAATTTAAATATAATTTCAACCAAAACCTGAAAATCAAGCATCAAAACAAAGTGTTCTGTTTCAATGATGCATATAATTATTAAAACTTTTAAAAGTATCTTATACCAAATGGTAACAATACATAATATCATGGTAATATCACTGCATAATCTAAAAATTCAACATTAGTTTCTATTTACTATTTTACTTATAATTAAAATATCAACATTGGTACATTGAATATAACATAAATTATTTTTGTAATTCATTGTTACATTGTCGATATTCTAAAGAAATGAATTCTTCATAATTAAAACATATAATCCAACAAACATAGAAATTTCTCAGAACTTCATGAAAAATGAGATGGAAGTCAAAATTTTTATTTCAAGTTACCATGCAAACATCAATTACATAAAAGTGTCCTAGATAGTTATTCAAAATCAGCTATAGGTTATGGCACACCATCATAATCTACATCTTCAGATGAATGGCTCGATGCAGATGAAGATGATCCATATTCTTCTCTTTCATCAACTAGTGCTCCATCTGAGTTAACATGCATGTCCACCATTTCAGAGTTCAAAAGTCTTGTAGATCTACGTCTACATTCTGCAGAGTCCCATTTCAACAGTAATTGTTCTGGTAGCAATTTCTTCAAAATATTTATGGTCTGCAACCGAAGAGTTCCTCTATTTTTCAAATTGAATTCATACACAAGTATGTCAACATCCTCCAATTTTAAGACATCTGTGCGGCGACGATTTATATTTGTTCCCTTTCTTTTTCTCTTTCTGCCAATTCTTTTTTCCACTACCATCTCTGGCTTGTACACACCATTGAAAGGGTGGGTACTTGTGGCATACCAATGTACATCAACAGCTGTAATCTCTTCATTTTCATTAATGACCTTTATAACCTTGGCAATCCGGAATGGATAGCCAAGTGGATCTTCATCTGCTAACACTGCTATCATGCAACCCTCCTTAAGATCCTGCACAGAACCCCTGTAAAGGTCTTCCATGGCTTCACGTTGTGCACGTGATCTTCTAGAACCAATATAGATTTCTCTTTCCTCTACCTATGGGAAATTAATAATAGCTTGAGGCTGTTGTTGTTCAACATTGTGTGTTTCTTGATGTTCATGTTCATTTGGCATATTTTGTGGCAAAAAAAAAGGAGTCTTCAAAAGCGTATCCTCATTTACTGATCTTGAAATCATATCACTTTGATTCTAAAAAAAGACTCCCACCAAACTGAATCAGCAACATCGAAGTATTCATATGTATCTCTAATACATATTTTAATTTCCTCTAGACATTCAAAATAATTTATGTCTCTCTTCTGCCTTCGTGCATTATGGAGTTCGGAAACTGACTGTAATAACAATATCTTTGATGAAAACATTGGACGCTCTGGAATGAACTTCAAAAATGCTAAACCTGATGATGGTCCCCATTCTTCAATAGTTGAATACTTCTTGCCCCATATAAGTGTTATCCCATCAATTTTTTTAATACAAAATTGATGCTGGAAGCTAATGTCGTTAAGTTGTTCAATGCATTTCTCCTCACCATGCGATCCAAAAATAAACCTTCACATGTCAATAGTTTCTTCCAACACATGAAAAACAGGCTCTAGAATGTACGATTTCTTAATACATTCAATTAATGATGGCAGGCTCCCAACACCTTTCCTCCTCAATGTTACTGAAAAACGACTGAACATTTGATCAATATGATCATGAGTATGCCCAACAAGAAGGAAACCAACCTTTATCTTTTTAAAAACCCCAATTCAACGAGCATGTTTAGATACCCAAAAAGAACTTGATTTTTGTTCTCACGACTTGTGTTGTCTAATTATAAATACAAAACTTCAGGAAGAATCCCAGACCAATGAGTAACCACATCATGGATTATAGTTATGGTCAGATTTGCATCATTGTGAATATTTGGAGTTGCGAAGAAAACTCTTGGAAACATCTTCTCATTAAATACCATACAACCAACCAAGTGAAACTGAATGAAATTTTCCTCCTGTATTTTTTTTGGCATGCGGACAAAATGTGGAAGAAGTGTTTTCTTTTGGTCCATACCATCAATTATCAATCCCAGATATTTATTTCGATGATCATAGCACTTCTTTCAATGTTTATACAAATTTTGTCTTTCACTTGTTTGCTGATTGTGATGGTCTTGAAGTTCTTTGACAACGGAATCTGTACATAAAATAAAAGAAACATATGAATAAATATATTTTCATAGTTGATAAGTATCAAATTTTAAAAAGAAATGTTTTGAACACATACCTCTTTCTGCCCCTTGACATTTATCTCTTTTTTCTTTAAGAGAAGCACATGTGCTGCAAATCCCCATCCTTGTCTTCTTAGGAATACGAACATTGTTGAATTCAGTTTTCCATATCCTTGTAAAATAAGAATATGTAATAAAATTGCCAATTCCTTCAACAGCTTCTGCATAATCTTTGTATAACATGAATATTTCTCGTCTCGAGAAATTATCTGGAATATGTATTGTGTCTTTATTTGGCATACACTCTCCATGATTTGAAAAGAAGTCTTTCATCCATGTCTTAGCAGTATTTGCAAACGGCCCCACCTCCCGTTTATGACATGCTTCTGAATAATATGTGGGATCCTTTTCCAATCTATCCTGGATTCTTGACAAACGACAATTACCAATTGAATACAACATTTTGAACGCCTTTCTGCAAAGCAATACATTCCCGATATGATAATCATAACCTGCTAGTGTAGATTGCATGCAACCCACTAAATATGAATTTTGCATGCTTTTATTCATTGACATATATGTTTTCCTTTTCTCCAAAGCAAAGTTGAAATCCATATTTTTCAAGCAATCCCTTCGACAACATGCACTTGAAATCAAATGAACGACATAACTTTTTGTCGTGAGATATTTTGTCCTCGCCCTTGTATAGCTGGAATGCTTTGGATTGATATGAAAAGGTCTACTCCTACTCCTAGTTGCAATATTTGCTTGCAACAGCTTCATCATTCCATCATCCTTTGTAAAAGTAGTTTCATCACCATTAGAAGGAATATTATCCCCACTATCATCATCCTCAACATAGTTAAGAAATTCATCAACATCATTGCGTGGAAAATTTTCTTTACCATCATCAGTTAAAGAAAACATTTCACAAGAATCATCGACACTTTTGTAACCCTGACTCAAAAGAAATTCTTCACCATCTTGACCCATGCTTTCAAATTCTTCCCTGGGAGGATTCAATTCTTCATCACCATGAGTGTCTTTGAAATGGTCACTTGGAGAAAATGTAATATTCAGATCTGTGCCTTTAAAATTATCATTTGCAAGAAACTCTTCATCCTCCCCTTCCTCAGTGGCGCTCTCATAATCCTTGAGATTAGGCATAAGTGGAAGCTTTGAATTTTTATTCACTAGAATTTCTTCACCCTGCCCCTCCCCTTCCTCACTAAAGCTCTCATAGTCCTTAGGATTGGGAATAAGTGAATGCCTTGAATCTATATTTATTGGAAATTCTTCATCCCCCCCTTCATCAGTGGTTAAATTATAATCATTATGATTAGGATGAAGTGAAAATTTTAGCTTTGGAAATTCATCCCCATCTTCATCAGTGGTGTTGGCATAATCCTTAGGATTAGGACGAAGTGGATATTTTGACGCTGCAAATTCTTCATTCCCCTCTTCCTCAGTGGTGCTGACATAATCCTTAGGATTAGGGCGAAGTGCATATTTTGACTTTGCAAATTCTTCATTCCCCTCTTCATCTGTGGTGCTGACATAATCCTTAGGATTAAGACGAAGTGGAAATTCTGACTCTGGAATTTTTTCGTCCCCCTCTTCATCAGTGGTGCTTGCATAATCCTTAGGATTAGGACGGAGTGGAAATTTTGACGCTGTAAATTTTTCATTTCCCTCTTCATCAGTGGTGCTGACATAATCCTTGGATTGGGACGAAGTGGATGTTTTGACTCTGAAACATTATCATTCCCCTCTTCATCAGTGGTGCTCGCATAATCCTTACAATTAGGACGAATTTGATATTTTGACTCTGGAAATTTTACATCCCCCTTTTCATCAGTGGTGCTGGCATACTCCTCAGGATTAGGACAGAGTGGATATTTTGACTCTACATATTCTTCATTCCCCTCTTCATTTGTTGTTCTCATATAATCCTTAGGATTAAGATGAAGTGGATATTCTTCATCTCCCTCTTCATCAATGGTGTCCTCATAATCCTTAGGATTAGGACGAAGTGAAACTTTTGACTCTGGAATTTCTTCATCATGCCCTTCATCACTGTTGCTTTCATAATCCTTATGATTAAGAGTAAGTGGTATAACTAGCGCTCGATTTACAGAAATTTCATTTTGCTGCACCTCATCAATTTTGTTTTCATCATCTTTAGGATAACGACCAAGTCGATTTTTTGACTCTCTATTCATGGTGAACGAACTCCCGTTATATTCATCACTCTGAATAGAGTTGTTGCGTGACGAAGATGTTGATGTTCTAGAAAGAAAAACTTCGCTATCAGAAGAAACCATAGCTTTCAACAAGAATAGGTTGAATGATACAAATTCCTCTCCCACTTACAATATATAGCTTAAAGACTGAAAATTTCCCTCCAAAAAAATTCGCGAAAAAATTTCCCTCCAAAAAATTTCGCGAAAAACTTTCCCTCCAAAATTTTCATTTCATATATTTGGTACACATATTAATCAAAAAATGTATTTAACATTTTTTTTAATAAACTGTTTATGTTGAAATATTTTACCGATATTTATATTCAAAATATCCACAAAATATTTCTATCATGGATGTCTTCCAAACTAAAATAATGTTTTTATTTGAATGATTTAACATTGACTAGATGTAAATATTAACTATAATATTACTATAATACCTACATGCAAATATTAACTATTTTAACTATAATTAACTACATGTACATATTTTAGATTTTAAAATTTAATCCCATGATTTTAAACATTGATTACATGTAAATAGTAACTATGATAACTAAATACAAATATTAACTATTTTATCTATAATATTAAATATAATTAACTACATGTAAGTATTTCATATTTTAATTTTTAATCTGAGATTATATTTGAATTATTCAACATTCGGTACATGTAAATATTAAATAAAATATTAATTATGATAACTACATGCAAATAATAAGTATTTTAACTATAGTATGAACTATAATAAACTAAATCTAAATATTTTAAATTTGAAATTTTAATCCCACATTCGTTAAACAGTAAACCAATCAGACAATATACGCTATTTAAAAGGAATGATTCTTTTTATTCATCACATCACATCAAGTTTTCTGGTATTTGTTAGAGCAAATTTCTGGAGGTGTTGCGTTGGCATTGGTAACTTCGTGGAGGCATTGCATTGGCATTGGAGGCGTTGTGTCGCTATTGGTAATTTTGTGGAGGTGTTGCATTGGCATTGGTAACTTTGTGAAGGCATTGCATTGGCATTGGAGGCATTGTGTTGTTATTCGTAATTTTGTGGAGGCGTTGTGTTGGCATTGGTGACAACAACTTTTTGCATTTCAAAGGTTAGTTTTCCTTCTATTCTGTCAATTTAAAGACGATTTTGAGGAAAATCTGTTTTTCTATAGTTTTTTTATGTCCAAAAACTAATTTTTTAAGGTTTTTAGGTTCAAAAACCTTAATTTTTTTTATATTTTTTTAGAGAAGAAAATGCAAAAAAAACTAATTTTTTTAGGGTTTTAAGGACAAAAATTTAGAATTTTTTTTTTTTTTTAGACTTATAGGATAGGTTCATCTAGACAGAAAAATCCATAAAACGACCATGCACATAAAAAAAATAATAATATTATAACATTATTTTTTTATTTTTATTTTTATTTTTTAAATATATCAGTGATTTCATTATTTAATTTAATTTATTTATTTATTTATTTTTTTGAGAATTTTTTTATTTTATATTCTATTTTTTTTTTTTAAATTTTAAATCTTAGTTTTATTCTTTTTAATTTTAAATATTTAATTTTTTTTTCTTTATTGTTTTGTTATATATATATATATATATATATAGTATTGTGATATAGTTTTTTTTTTTAAATTTATTATATTGTTATATTAAAACAAATGTTTTTTTTTTTAAATTTATTATATTGTTTTTTTAATTTTTTTATAATGTTTAGAAACCAGACATAATTGTGATTTAAATTTATTTATTTATTTATATATATATTTATTTATTTTTTAATATTTTTTTTAATTATTAAATAATGTTTTAATAATTATATTATATTAAAAAAAAAAAACAAATGTGGTGTAGACCCCGCCCGTGGGCGCCGGAGGCTGGCTGGGTGGCCCAGCCGGCCTCACGGCCCCCGCTAGGAGGAGGGCCGATTCGGCCACTGGCGCCCAGCGGGTGGGCTCTGCGTAAACCTCGTCCGATGGGTGCTGGGGGCCAGCCGGGCGGCACCACGGGGGCAACCCAGCTGGCCTCACGGCCTCTGCTGGGCTGTCCCTGTGGTGCCGCCCGGCCAGCCCCCAGCGCCCAGCGGGCGTGGGTCTGTGGCGGCCGATTCCCGACCAAGCGGGCGGGGTCTGTGGCAGACCCTGCCCGCTGGGCGCCGGGGGCCGGCCGGGCGGCGCCACGGGGGCGGCCCAGCCGGCCTCACGACCCCCGCTGGGCGGATGGTCGATTCCCGCTGGGCGGAGGGCCGATTCACAGAATCGTCCCTCCGCCTAGCGGGGGCCGTGAGGCCGGCTGGGCTGCCCCCGTGGCGCCGCCCGACCGGCCCCCTGTGGCCGCAGGTAGGCTATTCATTTTTTTAATTTTTTTAATTTTTTTTGTTTTTAAATTTTTTTTTTAATAAAACATTTTTTAATTTTGGTTTTATTTATTTTATGTATCAAATCTTTCGGTGAAAATCACAATGGAGAAGGTTGTGTCGACGCGTTTCGAACCAGCAAGTGTGGTTCATCATAAGGACAAGATACAAAATCTGATCAAGGACTCAGCTTAAATAGATAAAGAAGCTCCAAATAGCCGTTGTACAATAACGACTATTTTTATTTATTTATTACTATTATTTTTTTGTTTTTAATTTTTTTTTTTAATAATTTGTTTTAATAAAACAATTAAAAGTTCATAGAAACATTGTTATATATAAAAATAATAAAAACATTCTTAAAAATCTAAAAATATAACAAATATATATTAAAAAAAAATATTAAACAACAATTATGTTTTGTTTTTAAACATTATATAATTAAAAAAAAAATACAATATAATAAATTAAAAAAAAAAAAACATTTGTTTTAATATAACAATATAATAAATTAATAAAAAAAACTATATAACAATACAATTAAAAAAATAAAAAAATATATAATATTATAACATTTGTTATAAATAGTTAGTAATTTTTTTGTTTTTTTTTAAATATTAAACAAAAACTGAAGTTTGAAAATACTAGTTTATTTTTTTAAAATTATTTTATACAATTTAAACACATTTTTAAATTTTTTATAAAATGTATTCAAAACATATTATATAGATATATATACATATGATTTATAATATTTTGTTTTTAAATGAAAATTTTTATAGTTAATTTTACTGCTTTAATTTCAAACTATTTAGTTTTAGAAATAAATTTTATTTACTAAATTTATTTTATCCGCAATATTTTTCCACTAACTAATATATATATATATATATATATATATATATATATATATATATATATATATATATTTTATCAGGAAAATGGCATCAAAAAAGATTTCTGTGAATGTTTCTGCACCTAGGGCAGCAGCTCCCAAATCTACGGCAGCAGCTCCCAAATCTACAGCTGCAGCTCGACGCACTATGGATACAACTCCCAAATCTAAAGTTGCAGCTGGACGCACTATGGACACTGTTGGACACAATAAGGATATTGTTGCACACACTAATAAAAGTCAAGCAAGTGGGGCACCGGGTTCATTAAAGCTTATTTCTGATTGGAAGAACGTCGAGCAAATAGATAAAACCAATTTCTCATGGTATCTTGAAGATAGTGAAATGGAGGCTGATATACACATCTATCTGATTTGTGGTATGATTGACTTAAATGAGCCATATGATGTGATGGGCAGAGTACGAGACATATGTATGGTCCCAAAAACAAACACTATTTATGTTCTTGCAAGGAAGGCTCAGAAACGTGAGAAGGTTAGATATCGTCTATCAATCGTCAAGTATGACACAGATGAAATAAATTCAAAATTTTCTGAAGAAATAGCAAGCAACATTGCAAATAACATTGTAAGTATGCTTATTTTTATTTCCTCTATGCATTATTGTAAGGATGATTCAATTTTTTATAAATTATTGATCATTGACATGTTTTATTTTGTTTCATAGGATTTTGTTCCGAGTCTTTCAAACATGTTTGATGGTATTTATATGTTGGTGCCAAATGTTATGGATATGATCAAAAATTTCCACAAAGACAAAGCAGAGGAAAGGAGATTGAAGCAAAGAGCAATAGCTCGTGACACTGCAACAGTACAAAGAGGGGATCAACCAAGAGTCACTAAGGTGGGTCAATCTAGTAAACTTAAACATGTTTCTTTTGAAGGTGTCGAACATGAAACAGAAAATTATGATAGAATTAGTGAGGAGGAGATGAGAACTATTGTGCAAAAGGAGAAAACAGATCAGACACCAAAAAGAAAAATTGCCAAAGATGTCTCTTTTGTACCTCATGAGGGAGAGCTTGTTTATAAAAAAACTGATATATTATCCAATAAGACTAGGAAAACAAATATTGGTGAACCTGTAAAGGTCGTGAGCAGCAGTGAAGAACCAATTGAAAGCTCTTACGGAAGCAGAGAAATCATAACACCAGGTGCTGAGTTAGAGGATGGCATTATTAAAACAAAACAAAATGCTATTCGACAAGAGTTGAGGAAGAATAAATTAATTCTTGGTGGGCAAACATTTGAGCTTAATGTTAACCAATTTTATGGCCCAGATGAAGGACAATCTCAATATCAAATTAGAAAGGCCCATCACCTACATGTACATAATCTGAAAACATTGTTGAGGTTCAATCCATATGCGCATGTGGTGGATTATGTGGTTCTTGTCGATCCATGTCAGGTTCCCAACAAACAAGCATTTGACAAGACAAAATGTTTTGATTATAAATATTATGTAATTGGAGGAACCATTCAATAGAGGCTAAGAGACAATTGATTGCAGAATATCCCAATAACTATCTTTTTCAAACAGTGAAATGCATCATTTACGCTAGCTTAACAGAAATGGAATCAAAGTTATTGGCATGGGATCATAATGCAGATAATGAGTACAGAATGAAAATGACTTTCATCCAAAGGGTCAGATTTATTCATAATGAATTCATAGAAAAATGTCGTGGAGATAAGACACAAGTTAGTGTAGCATTTCGAAAGGAATGTTTAATGGAAACAGGTTATCAAATTGATGAAAAAAAAACAAAAGATGGAAAATTGAATACAAATCTCTTCAGAGGCACATATAACATTTTTCAGTTGGCATTTAGAACTGGGGAGGTATGGGATTTGATTGATGAGATTTTTGATCGGTGGGAGAATATTTCCATAAAAAATCAGAAGGTTAGAAAGAGTAAACCCATAATATGTACCAACAGTAAGGGGGGTCCTGAAATGAAGCAGCTTCCAGAGGATATGAATATTACACCTTGGAGAACAATGCAAGGTGTGAAGGATGATAAATTAGTCAAATCAGTATTAGCCCATGTGAAGTCGGGTGAATTATCAATGGAAGAAATGTGTGCAGAATTTCAAAAGTAAGTTTCTTGAATTATTTCTTTCATTATAATTTTCTTTTAAATAAAACATAATGATGTAAAATTTGTTATACATGTCAATATATTAATGTTTTTAACTTGATTTATTCAGTCAGAATTTTTTTATGAAAATACAAGAACACATGGTTAAAATGTTGAATGAAGACAGTTGGGATGATGTTGTACACAACTACCCAGAAGCAAGTTCTACATCAACAATAAAAGAGTTTTATATTGCATTCAATAAGGTATGTTGATTTATAAATTTATTTTATTCATATTTTAACTATTTTTATTTTATTACTTATACATATATATATATATATTTTTATGTCATTAAATATGTCGAAGAAGGATGGAAATGGAGTACCAGATACTTTCAAAAGCTTTATTGAAAAAATTAAGATGGAGAACATGAGAAGGAAGCGTCTTATGAATGTTGAACTAGATCCTACTCTTAATCATTACATTTGGAATGGGCTCGACAGTGTCCAATATCAAATAATACAAGGTGGCTGTGAAGACATTGCATCACTAATACCTAAAAGGGAATATGGCCTAGTTATTGCAGATATTCCTCATGGTTTCAATTTCCCAGACATTGAATATGATAGAGAACCATATACTTATCAAGCTTTTAGTAAAGTGGTTATGGGTTTTCAAGAAGTGACAACATCACCACTTTGGCGATTTGTGACATTTCATTCAAACACACAGTTTCCAATGTTATTAACAAGCTTCAAGGGTAAAGCAAACTCAAGGATGCAACTTACATGGTAAGATTTTGAAATTGTATGTTTGATTCCTCCTAAATTTTTTTCTTCATGTAAAATTTAATTGAACTTTTACTATGTTATGTTACAGGCAAAAGTCAAATATTGTTTCTTCCGAAGATAAGCCTATTATAAATGATTGTGAGTTCATCCATGTTGAATGTTGGACAAAATAGGATAGCTATAAGCATATTATTATGAATCGAGTAGATGGGAAGAGTCATAGTCAAGTATTGGTTTATGATGCAGTGGTAAGAAAACTAACATATGAGGATACAGATGCAAAAGGAGATATAGTTAACATTGATCAAAAACCACAAGCATTAATTAACTATCTTATAGATCTATGTTCAAATGAAGGAGAATGGGTTTTGGATTTATTCTCAGGTTCAGGTAAGTTTTAATATACAAATTTAAATTTAAATATTGCCTTTTTACTTTTTATGTCTCCATACTAATTTTCTTACTTATTTTTTTTGTGCTTGATGATTAGGTACAACACTAGCATGTTGCATACTAAAAGGAATAAATTGCATTGCCATTGAGAAAGATCCAGTTCAATGCAAATTTATTCAACAAAGAATTAACGCTCTTAAATTACTTCCAGACGCGAAGCAAGAAGTTGGTTTGAGGAAAGGAGATTTTAATGAATCAAGTGTGGCAAAAAAAGCAAAGGAACCTCAACCACCATTATATGGAATGATTGGAAAGGGACACTTTGGAAGATTTGCTGACATGAAAGATCCATTAGAAGATGGCGATGATCAAAATGAAGAAGAAAATGCTGCGGAAGAAGCCATCAATGCTGTTCTAGATGATGTTGAAGATGTATTAGTTGATATTGTTGATGATATTTAAGTTATGCTTGCAAACAAAGCTTATTTTTTAGAACTATTAATCAGCTTTACTTGTAATGTTTAGACTTTGATATTTTATGAGAACAACCCCTTTTTTTTGCAAAAAACATGTGATTGCTATTATTTTTTGACATAAAATTCAATAAAAATGTTGTTTTATTAAGTTTTTTTGTTAAAATTCTCCCAAAAAATTAGTTTATTTAACATGTTTTTTTCAACAAAAACTCTGTAAAAGTGTATTTTTTGCATTGTATTTATATTGAAAAATTGTATTCTTTTGTCATATGGTTCAAAATATTGGTTTTTTAGCGATAATTTTTTGATGTGCATTGAAAAATTATTTAACAATACATAAACATGTAGAAAATATAAACTTTAGAATATTGACCTTTTTTCCATATTTTATGTATGTGAAAAAGTGAAGATATCAGTACAAGTTTTTATTTTAAAAAAAAATATTTTTTTATTTTTAAAACACAAGTACATAAATGCACTTAAAAATAAACATCTCACAGAAGAATAAGACATTAAAAAATTTATAGTGTCAAAATCAATCCTATAAAAAAAACGTTGGTGATGATACACCACCACTATTCAAAATCGACATAAAAAACACCACTTAAAAAAAAAAAAATCAAAAAAAAAAAAAAAAAAACAAAATGAAAAAAAATTAAAGTGCCAAAAACATGCTCAAATTTTTTTTTCTTGATTCTACATCGCCACTTTTTCAAAATCAGGTGTTTTTCTTGATATTTCAAAAAGTAGGTAACATTGAGGTTACCT